>QXEO01000934.1:294941-843418 GCA_007115705.1 Dactylis glomerata | reverse complement strand
TCCCTCTTCTCCTCTGTTGTAACAAGACTGGATCCATGGCGTCCACCAAGAACTCCAAGAACTCCCTCAGGAACCTCAAGAACACAGGATGAACATAGCCCCAAGGATCTGAAGGCCCAGCTCTCCCTCAACCTCTGCATCCTCTGCCGCGACAGCAATTCTTCTACTTTCTCTGCCACGGCAAGCCTTCGGTGACAAACAGCAAATCTCTCTTCCTTTCCCTCATGCTCTGTGATCTGTTGTGTTGATCTTGCGTTGTAAAGCAGTTTGAAACTTGTCTTTGACCTTTGCTATGGTTTGAGTGACACACTCCATTGTAAACTCTAAGACTACTGTGAAAACTGTGTTGCACTTGCTTGATCTGTAGGTGTAAGACTAGTCTCTGCACCTAGTTCCAAAAACATATCCCTGTCTAAAATTTGCTAGTTTGTTCAATGCTTTCTTGTCTGACAAACAAGAAATCCTTGAACTTGTTATGTTAAAACTTCCCTGCTCAAAACCTCCTGTTACTTTTCTGTTTACAACACCAAAAACCCCACTTTTCTGCTTAGCTTCTGGAAATTAGGAAATAGTCTCATTTGTGTTGATCCCTGTGGAGACGACTAGAAAAACCCCCCTATAATCTCAACAGATCAAGCGCGCTGTGGACCTGTGCAAGGAGGCGACCTCGGTGGTGTCCTTGGTGCGTGGCAAGCGCACCAAGGTGGTGACCACTGAAACCATCAGGGCGGCGTCTGCGTCCCTGGCTCGTGTTCGCAAGAGCTCCAGGCTGCGGGGCTCGGCGGCGTCTACTCCCTCGCTGGAGAAGGCGAAGCGGATCGCGGCGGATCGGAACCTCGACTCCATGACATGTACGGATGATTTCTCGGTTTTGGATGCTCTTCCCGATTCCCATTTGTCGTCGGTCCTCTCCGATAGCTGTATTGTCTTTACCCCATCGGCCGGCTCGCCGGTGGAGGCTTTATCTATTCTTCGAGCCAGGGAAAAGGTTCAGGCGGCCCTTGCGGCTGCGTCGCTGCGCAAGGAAATGGAGGCGGCGTCGAGTGCGGCCAGGGAGGCGGCCTCGACGGCCCAGGCGCAGGATGGGACTTCTGCACCTGCGGCGTGCGTTGATGATCTCCTGGCCAGCAGGGAGCTGGGTGGGGATCTGGCGGCTGGGGAGGGTTTCGCTGTGGCCGGGGAGGCTGCGTGCGGCCCCTCTCAGGTTAGCGCTTGCCCACCTAAACGAGGTCGGGGACGACCTCGGGGCTCGAGCTCGAAGGCTGTTCTGGCGGTGCGCAAGGGCAGGAAGGGGAGTTCATCTGCTAGATGAAAGCGCTGTTGTATAATATCAGGGGCTTCGGGCAGCAGGGGCGCCGAACCCAACTGAAAGATTTCATGCGCGAACATAGACTTGACATTCTAGGTCTTCAGGAAACCATCAAGCAAGACTTTTCAACTGCGGAGTTGCGGAGTCTGGAGTGTGGGCAACCCTTCGTTTGGAATTGGGTTCCAGCGGAGGGTCACTCCGGTGGCCTTCTTCTTGGCTTCAGGGAAGAGAGCTTTGAGGTTGGTGAGTGGTTTAAGGGAACGTTTTTGATTAGCGCAGTCCTGTTTCAACGCAGCAATAGATCTAAATGGTGCTTTGTGTTGGTTTACGGTCCGGCCGACCACGGGAGGTCGGAGGCTTTCCTGAACGAGCTGATGCACCTGGTTGCGGCGTCCCCCTTCCCAGTGGTGGTGGGCGGGGATTTCAACCTGATTAGGGGCTTGGGGGATAAAAGCTCTGGAAATATAAATTGGCCCAGGGTGCGCCGGTTTAACGACGCCCTTGCGGCTATGTCGCTGCGGGAGGTCGCTAGGGTGGGGGCCCGCTTTACCTGGACGAATCGTCAACTCAACCCGATTAGGTGTGTCCTTGATAGATTGTTTGTCTCTCCGGACTGGGAGGCATTATTCCCGCTCTGCTCTCTCACGGCTATCACCCGTATCGGTTCTGATCACAATCCGTTGCTCCTCTCGAGTGGGGAAGGCTCTATTGGAGTGTCGCCACGCTTCTTTTTTCAGAGCTGGTGGCTTCAGGTCAATGGCTTTGGGGAGCTTATGTCGGTTAAGCTTTCTGCTTACCTTTTGGATGGGGGGCCATTCAGGTGTTGCATCGACCAGTGGCAGTCGGTCGCCCGTAACACCCGTCAATTCCTTAAAGGCTGGGGGGCCAATTTGGGAAAGGAAAGGAAAGTCTTCAAGTCAAATATCCTTGCTCAGATCGAGGCGCTTGATCGTGTTGCGGATTCTGTGGGTCTGGACGAGGACGGGTGGGCTACCCGGTACCACTTAGAAGACCAGATCCTGGCCATCAATATGATGGAGGAGGAGTACTGGAGACAGCGTAGTAGGGTTCAGTGGACGGTCCAGGGGGACGCGTGCACGAAATACTTTCACGCGATCGCGAACGGGAGACGCCGTAAGTGTCTTATCCCTCGGTTGATCACCGATGTAGGGGAGATCGATGACCAACGGGCCCTTATGGAGCACATCTATGGCTTCTATAAGGGCCTCATGGGGACTAAGGGGGAGCCGGCTAGGTTCTCCCTAGGTGCTGACCTATGGGAGGTAGAGCAGCGCATCTCGGAAGGGGAAAACCGGGAGTTGGAACTGGCATTCACACCTAAGGAGCTGGACGAGGTCCTTGCAAGTATGAAACCGGACTCGGCCCCGGGCCCGGATGGGTTACCGGTGGTCTTCTTCAAACGGTTCTGGGGAGCCTTGAAGGGACCGGTTTTGCAGCTTCTCAATGACTTCACCCTAGGGAGGGTCGACATCGCTCGCCTCAACTTTGGGATTATTTCGCTAATCCCCAAGATAAAGGGGGCGGACGCGATCAGGCAATTCCGACCGATCGCCTTGATCAATGTGATCTTCAAGTTTGTTGCTAAGGCGTTTGCTATTCGTCTGGCGCCATTAGCCCATAGGACGATTGATCGGAGCCAATCTGCATTCATCAGGGGAAGATGTCTGCACGAGGGGGTTTTGGCGCTTCATGAGATCTTGCATGAGCTGAGGTCCAGAAAACTGCCGGCTTTGATCTTAAAGCTAGATTTCGAGAAGGCCTACGATCGGGTGAACTAGGAGTTCCTCCGGGAGGTTCTCCTCCGTAAAGGCTTTTCTGGGATGATGGTGCACCGCCTGATGCAGCTTGTCCAGGGAGGACAAACGGCCATTAACGTGAATGGAGAGATTGGCCCCTTCTTTCGCAACGCGCGGGGGGTGCGGCAAGGGGACCCGCTTTCCCCCATTCTTTTTGACTTCATGGTGGATGGTCTGGCGGCGATCCTAGCTCGAGCTTGTAGGGCGGGACACATTCAGGGAGTGGTCCCGCATTTGATCCCTGGGGGGGTCTCTCACCTGCAGTATGCGGATGATACGCTTATCCTTCTCGCTCCTTCGGATGAGGGGATAGCAAATCTTAAGCTTCTTCTGCTCTGTTTCGAGAATATGTCGGGGCTGAGCATAAACTTTGACAAAAGCGAGGTGCATGTCATGGGGATGACAGCCCCGGATCAGCGCAGGGTGGCTAACCGTCTTAACTGTCGCCTTGGGAAGTTCCCGATGAAATATCTGGGCTTGCCGGTTAGCGACAGACCCCTGAGGGTGGCGGACTGGGACTTCCTCCCTCAGAAGGTGGGTCATAGGGTTGACCCGTGGCAAGGGCTCCTTCTTGCTTCGGCCGGGAGATTGGAGCTTACTAATTCGTGTCTCTCTAGCCTCCCGTTGTTTGCCATGGGAATTTATCTTCTCCACATGGGGACTCACAAGGCTATGGATTCCCCTCGTGCCCGGTTCTTTTGGGAAGGAGCCGGCAATCGACGGAAATACCACATGGTAGACTGGCCAACGGTCTGTAAACCTAAGGAGTTTGGGGGCCTGGGAGTCCTCAACACTAGACGGATGAATGAAGCGCTTATGCTTAAGTGGGTCTGGAAGATCTACCAAAATGCCCAAGGGCTTTGGGCGGATCTCATTCGAGCTAAATACCTAAGGGATAGGGATTTATTTGATAATGAAGTGCCTAAGCACGGATCTCAATTCTGGAACGCGATCCAGAAACTCAAATGGCATTTCAAATTGGGGGCGCGGCACAAAGTTCTTAACGGGAAAAGAACTTATTTCTTGCTGGACTGGTGGTGTGGGAACGGGCCGCTGCGTGCTAGATTTCCGCTTCTTTTTAGTTGTTGTGCCAACCCCTTTGTCACGGTTCAGGGGACCCGTGTAGCTGGAGGCACGCCAGGGGAGTGGCGTATCCTCTTCCGGCGTCAGATGGACCTGCCGGAATTGGTGGAATGGGACAATTTGTGTCGAGAAGTTCAGGGCCTTCCGACTGAGGAGTCTGATGACATTGTTTCATGGGCCCTGGAGCCCTCGGGTCAATTCTCGACCAATTCTATGTATTTGTGCCTGTCGCGGGGAGCGTCGGTTACCTGTTTCAAGGAGGTGTGGAAGGTTAAAGTTCCACCGAAAATCAAAATTTTCCTGTGGCAACTGATTCGCAACAAACTCCCTTCATGCGAGCAGGTGGCGAAGCGCATGGGTCCCTCGAATGGGCTATGTACTTTATGCGGGGAGCTGGAGGACTGTAATCATATATTCTTTACTTGCCCAATGGCGCGTTTCATGTGGGCTGGGGTACAGGATGCCCTGCACTGCGATTGGAACCCCGCAGGGGCGGGTGATTTCATTGCGATAGCGGCGGGTCTTTCGGGGCGCTTCCGTAGATTAGTTTGGCTAACCTTTGCGGCCCAATGTTGGGCCCTCTGGCTCATCCGTAATAAACTAACTATCGAAGGTAAACTGATTGGCAACCCGGCTGACGCATTCTTTCAAATGTCTATTCATTTGCAGCACTGGAGGGTTCTGGTCAGACCGAAGGACCACGCTTGGCTGGACACGGCGACGGATGAGATCAGGAGGCTCTATGCGAGGACTAGGACTTAGACTTTGGCTTCTTCGACTCCGGTGTGTCTTCGTGCTGTTATGCCGGCCTGGGCTGTGCTTGCTATCCTCTTGCGTCCGGGTGGGACGTGTGCTCTCTCGCAGTGTGTTAGGTTGAACTTTTCATATTCTGGTATGTAATGCTTGTATTGCTACCTATGTATCTGTGGTTGTGTGGTGCCATTTGGCTTTATATATAAAGCCGGGCTTAGGCCTTCTGTTTAAAAAAAAGTAGTGTGCTACTACATGTTCATCTGCACTGAAGAAAGGTGAAGAAAAACTGGAGAAGGCAAGAAACATTCCGTGCGACCTACAAAACAGGGTGGCGATGTGCCCTAAAAGGCTTCAGTGGTAAAGCTCGAGGAAGGTAGTTGTGGTTGCGCCCTACTTTCTGAATGTGTCATCGTTCCAATCGACGCCTTCACTGGGTAGTGAGACGGGCTACTGTGAGGCGGTGACACCACCAGATCGCCGCCTACCAAAGCAATGGTTAGTTGAAACTGACGGCAGACTAAATAAGACTGAATGATGCACCATATTTTTAGACTCCATCACATAAAAAACACTGTGTAGGTATAATAAAAATGTATTATTTGCAAACAACAATAATCATGCAAAAAATGCTACTCACGCTGCACCTAAATCCTTACTGTACGTTGTCATCTTTTGCAGATTGATATGTTACTTTGTAAGCACAATCCAACGGTATTGCATATATATATTGGATTACATGTACGTGCATCCATAAAGGGCAAGAAAAAGTTTCGGTAATCTTACATTCCAGTTTACATCTGGACGAGGGGGTATGATTGTTTATCTCGTGTGATGCCTCGTTATCGTCAGTCCCAGGTTCAGCTGCTGAAGAAAAGGAGCATCCTGCCGGCAGGCACACAAGGATAAAAAAATATAAGCTTCATTTGGACAACTTACCAACTTAGATTTACATGTGAAATGTTTGATGAGACGCCATGGAACGCATAACCTCTTCCGGACACTTGAATTATTCTCCCAACTTCAGTTCAGTTGTCGTGGCATTATTGATCATAACGTGGACCTTCTTTGCCTTTCGACTAAAAGTACATGCGTCCTCTACCTCCCGCCACCATGCAAGATGGAGGATGCGTCTCTGGTGGTGAGGGAGGAGGGATGCAGAGGCTGGTCTGATAAGGCCGGATCAGGGATGATGTCCATGGTGGCAAGATCCGTTCCGATCCAGACCTCACGGACCTCCCTGCGGCGAACGAGACAATGGTTTCAGACTCGGCGCTGGAGGGCGGACGTCCACCACTTCATGGCATCAGCGTCGATGAAGGCTGTGTTGAGGCGGAGCACTGTGAAGAGGCATGATCGCGGTTGTGGTAGGGGCTGATGTGCCCCCAAATAAAAGGGTATGACTATATATGTGGTAAGGAATGATCTTCTATTTAATTACGATTGATACCTGCCTTAATTAGATTGATTACGATTGATACCGGCCGTGATTAGCGGTAACAGTGGCGACTTGCATGAAAAGCGTTGAGGGATAAGATTGATACCGACCTTAATTAGATTGATTGCGGTTAATATGTATAAGGGATATTTTCGTCACTCAAATGATGTACGTCGAGTTGGTGGCTTCACCACCAACTCGAAACCAATAGTAAAGAATAGTAGAGATAGGGGCAAACTTTTGCCACTGTTTAAAAAAAATTACGTGAAACAAAGAAAATCTGGGGCGAAGGACATATCCACCACACGAAATAACGAATTATTCCACGAAATGGTGATCAAGCTAGCGTCAGAGGCCACAACCGCTCCCATCAGTTAATAATCAGTTAATTACTCAAAGCTAAGAGCATATCTACTGGCCCCCCCCTCCCCCCCCCCCTCCCCCCATATGGCGTCCGGCGCAAGCGATTTTTGGACCGTATGGGGGGCGCCGGCGCCGATTTCCGTATGGAGGGCGGCGGTTTCCCAGCCGTGGTCCTCATCCTAAATTTGAAACTCGGCAAAATTTAGCGACAATAGTAAAAATCATTCAAACTTGACAGATTTTACATAAACTCGGCGAAATTCATTCAATCCTAAAGCAAGCGAATGAGAAAGGGCGCGATGCGGCGGGAATGAACGACGGGCGAGATGCGTGGTGTGAATTTACGGCGACGCATGCTCCTACGCAACGGTTCGCTGCGCCACTACAAGGCTGTCACCGGTGCAACGCCATTACTCGGCGCTTTAGGCAAGGTGGAGACGATGAAGCGTCACTGATAGGTGGGCGCGCGGCGCGCTACGCGTCCAGCCAGCGCCCCCGCTCCCTCCCCTGTGGGTTGGATTTGGACAGGATGCGTCGGACGAATCTTTGCGTTGCGCCGGATAAAAAAAATAATTTAAGAAATACGAGTGGGCGAGATTTTCTACAACGGTGTCCCCAAGAAACGGGCACCACTAGGAATCGGGTCCCGATTCTAGCGTTATATCGGACCGATCAGCTGCCGTACGATGGGAATTGGCTGGAGCGTCCGATTGATGCGTGACCACATGGCCTACTGAGTTAGTTTCCTTGATTTGCTTCCCACAGTATTAACTACTTGCGAGGATGACGCCAGGTCCCCATAGTATTATGGGTTAGTTGGATAGTTAGGAATCATTGGTGATGTATAGAACGTAGTACTTTGTTTCCGATGCTATACAAATTTGCTACAGATGTATTGAATTCGCTTCAATACGGAATAAATTTATTTGTAATTCGAAATTGTGTACTCGGGATTATGTTTCCCTCAAACAAAGGTTTTGCTTCCGTTGTGAATGAATTTTGCTTGAATGTAATAATCGGAACTACATCGAAAAATTTGTTTTCATCGGCTAGATAAACGCTTCCGATGGAATAGAAATTTATTTCATAGAATGCTTCAACAAAATGAATAATTATTTACACATTTGATTAGAGAAAGCTCTTCCAATATGAAATGCTTATTTATCGAATAGAAATAATGCTTCCACCAACATAAGTAATTAATTCCATCCAGGAAAGAATAAACAAATGATTCTAAATAAATAGGGAGCTTTGCTTCCATTACATTTTTTTTGCTACAACCAAAAATCATTTTTTGAAACATATCAAACTATGTTTCTGTTGACAGTAGACTATTGTTTCCTTGAGCACTTGACATATTGGACAATATACATATTTGCTTCCTTCAAGTCATCAAAATACATAGCTTCACATTATCATATTACATGTTTCATACATGTTACGGTTTAGCTTCATTCTACAAGATATGTTTTCTGGATGCATCATATGTTTACCAACAATGTGTTATAAACACTTGATTCATTTCCTTCGGTGCGTGGAGATATCAATCCAGAAGATTCATTTCCCACGAGATGCCTTGCTTCTGTTGTTGGTCATCGTCATCGAACATAGCCGCCGCCGTCAGGATGAAATTCATTGACAACTTGGCTTGGTTCTTGAGGTAGAGTGTTGTTCGAATAATGTTGATAGCATCCACCCAATCTTCAATGAAACCCGCATAACAAATCAGACAGCAACAATTCCTTTTCACACTGGTAAGTGCAGATGCTGCATGCCCCCGTCGATCAATCCATGCGGATGTCGGCGCCGGCGAGCTGAAGTGTTAGATCGGATTAGTGCCCCTATGGCAAGATCAGATCGGCTGCCACAGTGAGATCGGAGCAAAGTCGACATCGAGATCAATCAGAAAGAAGCATCAACTTTATGCTTTATGGCAATGGATGATAATGATGTTTGCCTCTAATTTTGTGATTGTGCAACCAAAATTATCAGCAAAGTATGATGCTTCAGAAACATGGTCAGAACATTCAAAAGTTATGAAACATATGAATAATAATATGGAAGCATGAATTGGCATTCTTTGCTGCATTTGCATCCTTGGTCATTTTGGAGATGTGTGCTGCAAAAACATATCGGAACCAATGTGATTTGTGATACTATAGAAGCAAAAAAGCAAGTAGTCATGGAGCATGTAAATAGTAGTACGGGAGCATGGGGAATAGAAGCATAAATTTGTTTGTAGGCAGCATGCTAAAATCTGTGGAGAAGCGTACAGATTTGAAAAGTGTAATCTACAATGATTGCCAACAATTTTCTGCATATGAACCAACTTCACAGTAATCATTCATGCATATTTTTGTGTGAAAACATCGTAAACACGAAGCATGGATATCAATCTGGGACAGCATACGAAGCACTACATGGAAGCAGACAAAAGATCTTATATGAATCTGTACATAGCTTCTATGAATCTGAGCCAGCATGAGTAGCAGTACATTGCTAATGTTAATATACAGGGATCTTAAAACTAGCAGATGCAAGATGTGACTACATATTGCATAAATGAATCGGCTCTTGAAAACTGAATTTCACAAATATATACAGAGGAACACGTGGATTCGATTGACTGAAAATGCAGAAAAAAATCACACATTTGGTACCAATATCGGTTGCTATTATACCTTCTTCCCAAATAGTGTTGTCGCAAGAGGGATTGAGATGGCTCCCGTCAGCGGTTATAAATGCCTCGGAAACTTACTTCTGCCGGCCGCCTTTCATTCCAGCGCCGCCGACATCTCCTCGCGTTGCCGCCATATCCGATCCGAGGAGCACGAGTTGGTAAGACCAGAGGTTGCGAGGAGCCGGCGGAGCGAGACGATTCTGTGGACGAGAGTGTGGATCCCAGGCAGGAGATCACTTTGGGCTCATGCGGCGGAGCAAGTCAATGATGAGGCAGGGCGGGGAGCGGAGGCGGGACAGCGCGAGACGTCCGTATGAGAGAATGAACGCCGCGGGGGAAGCGATGGCACTGCAGTTAATTGAGCAGTGATTAGGGGAGGATTTTCCGGGTATCTGAACAATGGACAGTAATTAGACGGGACGCTAGCTGGACAGTAATTAGGTCACGGGAAGCAAGCCCAAGCGTCCGATTCACAAAGCGATCAACGGCATCACTGAGTTCCGATGTTTAGCTTCCCATCGGCCCCCGATAGATAGTATTTACCATAACATTTGGGTGGGGGGCTTTAAGGGGGCGAGTGGCGATGTATAAACAGCAGGTACCTCGTTGACCTGTCTTCCACAACCGGAATACCACAGCCTGCAATTCTATATTCGCGCGACCGCTCATAAAAATTTCAACATATCTCCTTTTCCTTCCACCTCGCGTGCTCCCTATCTGACGAGATCCATGTTTATTTGTCGATCGTGGCTGAAATAATCAACGGTGTCCAGTGGATGTGTGAATATACGCAGAAAGATTGTTTCAAGAGTTGACCGTGTAATTTCAGACGCAACCAAATGGAGACCAACGTGTGTATGATCTGTTGACCTAGCTAGGTACTGAAAGCGTTCTTGTGGCCTGTGGTCTGTAGAGTTGTCCAGAAGCCAAGCTTTCCCCAGTGGCTCGACCTTGAAGGGTCCATATAATATGGGTCGATCGTCGTCGCGGTTGGCATATAACTGCAGATTACCAATCAACTTCCAAGAATGTGCGTATCCTGCAAGCATCTCATTCCAAGTGTCAACGCCACTTGGAGAGAGGAGGCACCAAGTCCAAGCGGCGCGTCGTCCTCAACAGGCGGTCGCGCTCGCGCCAGCGCGATGCTTCCCTGGACTCCAACTATCCCGCGCTCGGTTTCGATGACATGACGCTTCTCTTTTGACATTTGCCAGCGCACTAGTGCGTGCTACTAATCCGGGAAGAAGAAATTGCTACTACGCCTGTACAATTGCAGTAGCAGGGTGATCGATCATTCGATCTAGATGCTAGCGAGCCTCCGATGGAGCTTGCTGCCGTGCCAAAAAACTGCTAGCCTTGCAGGTATATACTAAGACAATCTCTATTACAGTATCCTCCATTCTCCAATAACCACGGAGCAGTCCTCTGGAAAACACGGCACATGCCGCATGGCAGGAGTGCAGTGCAGGGGACTCCTGCCACGTATTGCGTGATCGATCGAGAAACTAGCTGGCCAAGCCTGAATGAAAGAAAGAAAGAAGGCAGCGTCGGTCGCGACCGTCGCACGAACCGCGCTCGGCCGCTCGCGTCACCGGCCGGGTGTCAACGACGATGCTCGATGGCCAGATGATAGCAACGGCGGTTCCAGCCGGGGATGGTGCGGTTCTAGATGGCCGTGTGTTCCATCTTCCACTTGGCCGGGAAGACGATGGTGCTCCGTGTGGCTCGGTCCAGCTAGCTCGTACTCCGGCGGGATCGACGCGGTCAACTCCAGCTAGGTTATGTGACCATTCCGTGGGCCGGCCGGACGATATAGCGAGCGCCAGAAATGGTCCTGTACGTGTACGTGTACGTGTACTCTTGTCCTGTGACATTTCTCCCTGTACTGTGGAATTGTCTGTTAGAATAAGTGAATAGCCTAAAACTAATTTTCATAGTGTAAATTTACCATTTTAGCGATGATTTTTACAATTCAAGCAAATGACAATCTAAATTAGGCATGATTTTCTGACATCTTGGACCTACCTGCCAGTGAAGTTCATTTGATGATGTGGACATGGCCCCACATGTCAACTCAATTTTAAAACCCAATTAACCCCAATCCTTCTTCCCTATCCAACCCCTGTACACCTGTCGGCTTGCCCCTTTCAGGCAACCGTCACCTAGCCCTTGCTCGACCCCACAAGTGTGATGAGCGGGCAAAGGAGGTCTGCGACGGCGGAGCACTGGGCTAGGGCACGGCAAGCGAGAAGAGGAAGTCCATGATGGACAAGCACTGGGCAAAAGGTCGCAGCGGTCGACCGAGCAGCAAAGAGAAGGCAAAGTGGATCTACACGGAGAGGAGAGCATCTGGGAGGAGCCAACACCGGCGAGGTGGAGGAGGGTCGTCGGGGCCACGCTAAAGGAGGCCGAGCCGCTAACGTAGGGGCAACAGACTTATGAAGGGATCCATCGATTTCCTTGATGGACAAGGTTTTTTAACGCACTCCCTCCGTTCGAGAATATAAGATGTTTTAGCTTTGTGAAGTAAATGCATCTAGACATCTTTTAGTGTATAGATTCGAACGAACCTATACACTAAAAGATGTATCGGAGGGAGTACCAAAATATCAAACCATCACGTTCAATTCTAATTTAATCGTACAAATGTACACATCAAAAAATAGTACAAATTTATACAAGATACATAGAAAATTCACATGTAAAACAAAATATAGACATAGGTTTATGTGTTTTCAGCTTTCTCTTGATTTGAGAAATAAACTTCATTCGCACATGATTATCAATCAATCCACAACTTTTCTCGCGAAATTTCCAACAATAATCTCTGCACTCCCTCCGGGAATCCTGATCTGCACTCATCTGCAGACTCGCGAGGCGCTCAGCCTATACAATTAACGCTGATTCAGTTCATCTTTATGCGAATCGTATCGCCCAAATTAACAAAGTCACTTTTTCTGCAGACAGTATCAAATAAAAGTACGGAGTATAAAGACAAAGGGAAAATAACTAACATAAAGCTAACTAGCTGTATGCCCGTGCGTTGCTACGGTCTATTTAAGTATTTTCTTGCCGTAAATATAAATATATGTATGAAAATTCATGTCTGATAGCCACATAATATTTGAACAGATTGTACTATTTTTTACTTTGCTAAAAGGTAATTTGATAGAAAACTATATTTTAGCATAATCTATTATATTAAATTGGAGTGGTAGTTTTCATCCATCTCGTCTGTACTGTTTTTCTACAGTAACACAAGGTTTTTATTCATCTATAATTTTCAAAGGAATAAAAATTATTTTAGACATATTTAATAGCCAAAGATGATGGCCGATGGTAAGGAAACTTTCTTTTCGAATCACGATAAGTATGTGTGGTCATCAAAATGATTTAATCAGGAACTCTATTGGTTTTAGATAAATATAAATTGTACATTTTTTTATTTTTTGCTGTGAGGCACATAGTGAATATTTTTACCAAATATTTTGCATAAAAAAAATCTTTCTAATTTTATTCTTTTTATAAAAAGAAATAGGATATAAATAAAAAAGAGAGGCAGCGGTCCACCAGCTTGGTAGGCCGGCCAACGCCGATGACCCCTGGCTCTTGTATTCCCTGGCGACTCTCCACGGCTCCATCCCCTATCAGCCCGTGCTCTGCCGGCCATTTACATCTTTGTCATTCCTTGGCTCCTTGCGCCGCGGCTGCCAACCTCCCCTTGCCACCGCTGCTCTATCAGACGCACCAACGACTGGCGGCTCTTGTATCCAATCCCGTCGCCGCTGCTCAACCGGCCGACACAGATGACCGTCGGCTCATGTATCCCGTGGCGGCACTTCACGGCTCCATCCCATGTGAACACACTCGTAGCTCGTCTCACGACTGTAAAGGGAGGTGCGTGCGGTGTGCCTCCTCGGCGCGTTGTGTTGTGGTCAGGGATAGAAAATAAGCTAACCATCATAGTCTCATATGTTTCGTATGACGACTAACCATCATGCGGTAGATCGTATGTGCCTCCATCTTTTCCTCTCCTACATATTCAAGCCTATTTTAGAAATATTATCATCCTATCTCTAGCATACTTTGGAATGTAAATGAAATTTAGAGCTCCCTTTAGAGTTAGTCCTAATCAGATAAAAAACCTCTGACAATCCACATAAAAGTGTGCTAGCGCGACAACTTGACCAGTACCGCTTTCACCATGAAGGGATATGTATCGGAAGTCACATATCTTCCCTTCCTCTCTCCTTTTCTCCATCTCCCTCCCTACCTATATTATATATCTCTCTCATTCCCTCTCTTTCTCTATATCGCTATATGTCTCCATAGTTTCCTTCATCAGAATTGTTCCCCGGTCCAAAACCAGCCCTTACTGAAATTGGGGGGGGGGGGGGGGGGGGGGGAATACGTACAATGTTGGTACGTTGCATCTTTTCTGCATGTCCATCCCTCCCACATTACTCTTCGTCTCTCTCATTGGTGTTCCTAGAAACAAATACCAGTGTCTGTGGCTGCTATGTATGGTGCGCGAGTCGTCTATCTTTAGCTAGAGCATTTCCACTTGCGTGGGAAAGACTCCCATGTAGTTGTCATGGTATATTAGCTTCTCAATGTCAGCGACCTCTCCCGCTGAAAGCCGCGCAGATATCCTGAGGGGGCCGAATGTTTCCTTCCTCGCTAGTTTGATTGGTGCCATTACCTAGCCTCAATGGGTAGTCTATGAACCACTGGTCGTTATGCGCCCACATGTTTCTGATGAGTCTTAGCACTTGCCTAAAATCCGCACCAAACACAACAGTCTTACCCCAGAAAGGTTGGCAACCTCTCCCAAACACTGACATTGTCGATGTCATGTGGGCGATGTCACCATCACGTGGGTAGCCATTGTGTGGCGCGCCAACCGATCTAAGGGAAGATCAGTCATTGTCTTGTCGCCGTGTGAGCATCCCTCCAGTGCGCCTCCTTTGCATGAGCGTTGCGGCACGACGGCGCGTGGCGGAGCTCCCGGCTTGTGGGATCCTCAGGGCATTGTGGCCAGTTGCGGGGTGTAGCACGCACACGCTGGAGGCAGAGAAGCTCGGGAGGGAGCGCGCCAGCTCGGTGAAGAAGCCCCCGGGAGCTCTTGGGACGGCGATTCCCTTGTTGTTGCAAAACGGGAGAACGACGGAGGGTCTCGGGCGGCCGGGCGCACGTGGGCTTGCAGAGGTGTGGGCCAACGCGGTGGAGCGGTGCCGCCCACCCTGCTCGTGGTAGTTCCGCATTGCCTGCTCTGCTCCTGGCTGAGCAAATGGTGGCGGCGCTCACGCAAGCGATTAAGGATGGCTTCTGCTGGCCCGCCTGCTGCCCCACGCTGGGAGGAAGAGGGTGAGGTGATGGAGCTGCCCCGCACTGGGGAGACAAGGCAGAGGAACTCCAGCGACCTCGTGTGATAGGCGGTGGTCCATTGGGTATTTTTTCTTTATTTTTTTATGTGCGGAATTGTGAAGGACCTTTCTGTGGCAAGAAAAAAAATTCTGGAGTTCTCTACAAAATGAAACAGCGGTTAGACTTTCATTTGCCATGTGGACCTTATAAGTGGGTCCAGCTGGTCGGAAAACTTTGTTAGAGTGTTAAACACAAACAATCAGTCTCCTTGTCGCGACCATACCTCTAAAGTGGTAGTTATGTGTTGCCATGCCTAAAGATAGTAGTCTCCAAACCAGACCTCCCGTAACGTGGTAGTTCCTTATCATTTTCTCATATTTTTATTGGGACGTGTCTATTGCACGCCCGCGCGCTGTAAGTCTCCCGGAGCACTTACTATCACTCCAAAAAAGGAAACAGCACACCCTGTGTCGTCTTCTCCAATGCGATTTAGCCCCCACCCCATGTCGCCACGCCCTGCTTCGACCATGAGTGCGACCAATGCTGGCCACACGCGCCGCCGGCCTACCCTCTATACACGCGCCCCAGCCACCGTATTCCACTCTGCCGCGAGCGCCGGCCGCTGGCTAGGTTCCCTATCTCCCATTAATAAGCTCTGCACCTGGATCCCCAGCAGCAGATTCCTCCCGCCCTGCCCCGTCGCCAACTTCCCCCACGCGACCGCACGCCTCTTCCTATCCGGCAGCTCAGGAAACCCTGCCTGCCATGATGCTCCTCCCCCCACGAGACCTCCCACTCCAGCATATGGCACGATGCCCCTGGCCGGTGTGACCTCCCTCTGTGGCGGACGGCTCTCCCGGTCTCGACCTCCGGAGCCCTGAACGTCGTCGGGAGTTTGGGGAGGGGCGCCGATGGCGCGGTGGACCAGGGAGGTTCGTCTGCGTCGATGGATGATGGAGATGGCCGGTGGAGAAAGAGATTCTTCGGTGCAGGGACCCAGGGCGATGCACTCGGTGGTCCTTCAGCGAAGGTTTCCGGTGAGGCGCACTGGGTGCTTGTCGTTGTAGGAAGCATGGGCGGCGCGTGTCGCTGGCAGACTCTTCCAGCCAGAGGCGGCGCGGGTTGGGGATGACAAGTGGGGTGGGCTTCTCCGCACATCGCTTGACGGACAAAACGACTTTTTAGAGATTGACGGACGAAGCCAACGATAGATCCGATTTTCTTGACGTACGGGCACGTGTGGGAAAAAAAGAAATGAAGCGTTTTTTTGACTTACTAACGGCATTGGTGGGTAATTTGATGTCTTATCTAAGAGCAAAATCAGAACTAAAAATGTGACAACGGATACCGCTTTCGCTTTAATAGTAAAGATGACTAGGTCGATCGAATCTAAATAGGATGGAGCATTTAATTAACCGCGCTTTTATACTATTTATTAGGGAAATCACATAACATCAATTTGAAACATATAATATTGTGCTCGAAGGGAGAGGTTTTATTTTAATTTATTCATAAGCTCATGAGAGCTGTGCATGCCCTTGTTAGTAAATCCTTTCTTCAGACCAAATTGAGAATAAAAGAGCATATGGTGTAAGGTTTAAAGTTCTTATGTAAAAATGCCAATAGCAAAAATTATAAACCTAAATGTGGAAAATAACCTTTATATATATTTTTTCTAGTAAATCGCTGCAACAAGAAACTACTATCAAATATAGAACTTGATGACTGTCATCCCACGATGATGAAAAATCGCTGCAACAAGAAACTACTATCAAATATAAGATTTAGAAAACCTGAGATCTGCACAGTGCTAAACAAAACGACAGTGATGGTCTGGTAATCATTATCGCGTGTTGCCGTCTAGCTTTGCTTAACCAGATCTTGTAAGCTGCAATTTCAAGGTGAGAAAGCTGGGCTTGCAGAAAAGAACGTACATAATTGTAGAAGAAGTGAGCAGAGCTAATGCCGTTTGAGTAAAGTAAAAGTTGGCAAACAATCAGCCGTTGCAGGGATGCATGCGTGGGCTTTGCGCCCGAAAAGTTGAACACCTTCTTATTTAGGAGCGCAGTGTACACCATGGGTCCGTTGCGACACCGTCGATTGGTAGGAGACAGCGCCGGCGTGGAGACGGTCGTCTCCAACGGGCAGGCAGCCAATGGCTCTATGCATAGCGTCGATTGGGAGTTGGACCAGTTTGGCGCATGGACCGCTGCTGTCTTGGCAGCCATCGCTCTCGGCCACGGTGATGACTCGCCTGCATCGCACCATCATGTTACTCCCTATAGACTACAATCAAACTCCAATCAAATTGAATGATTCAATGGCGACAACTCGAACGGAAGACAACAAAGCGAGGAGGGGGAGGTGGAAGTGGAACTGGCGGCAGCATGGAGCTCTAGGCCGGCGGCGACAGGGAGTACTACGGTTCCCGGGGGAATTGTGATAAGGTGCATATCGTAATAGACTAGGATATGATCTCTATACGCACGAAGGTCTAGCCCATTATTGTTTTTTTATCTTTCGATCGATCAGCAGGCCGATCCGTACGAAACGCTATTTTTAGGTACGTCAACTACAGATCCGATTTTCTTGACATAGGAGCACGTGTGGGAGAAAAGAAACGAAATGTTTTTTTGACTTACTAATAGCATTGGTGGGTAATTTGATGTTTTATCTGAAGGCAAAATCGAAAATCAAAAGTGTGACACCGGACACTGTTTTTCGCTTTAATAGTAAAGACTAGCTATTAATATTCTCTTTACAATTGAGATCACAATTTTTCATCATCATCATCATCGAAATCTTCCTCCGATTTCTCCCCGTACCAAACCGACGGCAACGCGAGAGAACGTACGGCGAAGCAAAACCAGCACGGAAGAACATTAACTAACGAACCCTACAGAAACATCAAGAATCCGAACAATCGAGCGCCTCGGCCGATACCGATCGCGCGCCCGATCAGGCGTGGAAGCAGCCGACGAAGCGCGGCACGTGGAGGAGGCCGCTGTGGCTGTGTCCGGTTGTGGCGCCGCAGTTGTCGAGGTCGACGAGGTGGCCGCGGTGGCGGTCGCCGAGGTCGCGGTCGATCTGGTGCTCGACGTGGACGAAGCGGTCGACTGGGCAGGGGATGGCGACGGCGCCCTGGTGCCTGAAGCCGTACTCCCGCTCCGCCTCGTCGAGCAGGGCCAAGAAGAGCGGGTGGCTGAGGTGGCCCAGCGGGACGGCGAACCGGCGCTGCTCCTCGCCCTCGGCGCCCACGCGCACCGTCACGCACCCCTTGGGTGCCTGCTGCCGGTGCGGCATCGGAAGCAACCGAGGATCGGACGATGCTGTCTCTGGCTTGGCTCTGGTGAAGAGAAGATCGAAGGGCTTGAGGAGATTGGGTTAGGAAGAAAAGGGCCAGGGGTCGGAGCTGGAGATGGCGAGGCGGAAGACGGAGAGGGAGGAGTCGCGGAGGGAGGTGGGCACGTTGGACATGGTGTTCTTCTTCCTTTCTTTTTTCTGATGATGATGGCGAGATCGGGAGAGAGGAAGGAGGGGAGGCGACGCATTTTATAGGCGCTGGGCGGTGCGTGGTTGGTGACCTGGTGGTATGCGCTAGGCCGTTACTCGACCCGACGTCGCGTGGGATACGTACGTCGGGCGGGTCGGTGTTGGCTTTGGGAAGAAGAAAGGAAGGTGCAGCGTGGGCACGTGGCCGTTTCAGTTGCGGCTGCGGCCTGGCGATCGAGTTCAGATGTGGATGACCATGGCGGTTACGACCTGCGGCTTGGCTCGGTCTAGGGACTCTCAAGTTTTATTTTTTGTTTTCTGGAGTAGCGATTGACTTGGCTACGGGAGAAGTCTTGCAGGTTTGGGATCCAGAACGAGTTCGTTGGGGTGTGATGGAAAACAGAAAAAGGATATTCTGGCGAGCTTCGGCCGCCGGATTCTTTGGCCGAGACGATGGCGTCTTCCTTCCTTGAGAAATTTGCAGGTTGACCGGCCGGAAATATTCTTTCCGCGCGCGCGTCACTGTACCGGACTCAAACAATTTGCGTGCGTGGCAGCTGACCTCGATCTATCAATTAAGGGCACCTTCGGTTGATCGACATAAACTCCGTCCGAACGCGTGGATATGAATGTACAAAAAATATTATTCCAGCGGCCCTATCTAAACAGACAGCGAGGGACGCACCGACACATTTCCGGTCCATATGGACGTCAAATGCGGTCGGACGCACAACAACCATGGCCGAGGTGACTAGGCCGACGGTGGCGCGGTACTGCCCGAGGAAGGGCCCGGCCGTGGCAACGTCGATGGACTGGGCCTATAGCAAGACCACGGCCTGGCGACTAGGCCTATAGCAAGGCCACGGCCTAGCGTGTTGCGTCCTCCTCCACCTCCAGCGCCTCCTTCTCCTACTGCGTCGTGAATGCGACCGCCAACGCCCACGCCTCCTCCTCTGCGTGCCTCGACCCGACGATCGTGTGCGGGCGCGAGTTGATGACCTGGTGACGAGGGTTAGCATCAGCAACGTCCATAGATTATGGACTAATTAGGGTCGGGGGGAGAAGAGGTGCGCTAGATGAACTCTTCGGTTTATTAGACAAACAAGGTGATCTGACAAATAGTAAAACAAAACAAGGGTTACAAGCTAGCTCTAGTTCGATGGATCCTCCGCCGGCTCCTCTCAGCCCCTTTTATAGGGGGCTGGGTCCCAGAGTCCTGGTCGGGTCGATTACAGATTAGTTGAGTGAGTCGATTTACAATTTCCTTATAAGGGCTTTTTCTTATGCAGACTAGTCTTCGGATGCCTCTTGGGCCTTAATTTTCATGGGCTTCTCCCGAATATAAATCAGGAGGTACCAATGCCCTGGTATAGGAGTACCCATGTCACCTGGCGCTCCGTGTCGAGCCTCTTCTCTTCCTCGGTCTGGGCGGCTGCCTCTATCGCCGCCACAAAGGCCGCCACGTCAGCTGGTTGCTGGCCCGAGAGCTCCTCCGCCCTGCGCATGGCGTTCGCCAGCTCCTCGTCCTCAGGGAAGCGGGCGCGGGCCAGCTCCCTGAGCACGACCCAATTGCTGTTGTCGGTGGGAGCCATGCTTGCTAGCCGCGGGGAAGGGTTTGCTGGTGGCCAATAGGAAAAAAGAGGATTTTTGTGTGCCAATGGCGGGCGCGTGGCGACTTGATTTATAGCCGCCACCGAACTGGCACAAAAACATTGGGCCACGCGGGAGTCGTTGGCGGGAAACATTGCCCGCACCGCTGCCAAAATCTAGCGGCAAGCAGTAGCGATCGCCGGAATTTTGCGCCGAGCGCCATGCCTCCGCTATACAGACATCCATGCCGACGAGGTTGACAATAAATGCGTTGGCTCGTTGGGTTGCCCCTCCTTCCCCCGACCCATTCGGATATGCCTCATTTTAGTGTCCGCGATCCGGTCCAAACAGACCGAATCAGACCAATTCCAACAACAAATATAGGTCGGCCATATATACCCTAACCCACGCGACGGCTTCAACTCGTTCGTCCTCTTGCGCAGCGCAAGTTCACACCACCTGGCGTGGGACCTGCTCGAGAGACTACGGCCGTCCAGAGCTCCAGAGATTTTGTTTTCGTGAAGGGACGAGAGGCGCCGCCCGATACGTTTGGGAACGAGTGTGTGCGCCGAACACCGGCCGGCAGGCGTGCGTTGGCCGTCGCGGTCCTGCCTGCCAGCCTTCACCTGATCCCGGTTTTCCAGGTGAGTCCACGCAATGTGTACCTGCACGAGACGTGTCGAGACCAGGCTTCGCCTCTAGCCCACGTTTTGCGGATATGTTTCATACGGTCGAGCATCCAACGATCCACCAATCGATCGATCGAGAAGGCAGCTAGCGTTTGTCGATCGAGTATACCGCAACGCAGAGGCGCGCACCGACCGCCCGGGTCCAAGGGAATTGAAGGGTTCCGGCCGAGGATGGTGCGGTCCGTATTCTATATTCTCGTGTTCTAGAGAGATAACCGTGTGTGTGTTCCATGTGGACATCCAGTTGTTGGACATGGACGGGAAGACGGTCCAGCTAGCCGTCCGGTACTCCGCTGGAATCGACGCGTTCCGTGGGGCCAGAAGGACACGTCGTGAGGAGAATGGTCGTGTGCGTGTACCATTGTCCTTTCACATTGCTCTAATCTCGATGGTGGAATTGTTCTTTTTTAACAATTAATTATTATGGTGGAATTGTTTTTTTTTAAACAACGATGGAGGAATTGTCAATAGCGAAATACATAACTAGTCCTATACTTGTTCTTTAGGTGCATTTTAGTTCCAACACTTGTAAAATAGGGTCAGGTGGTTCTAAAAGTTGTCACAGTGTGCAAAACTAGTCCCAACTGTGGCTTTGCACTACATTTCGCCCAAGAGGCGTGCGTGCATCATGTTTGTATGGCTAGTGGCAACCCCCAGTAACCTTGGATCGCCTTCGCACTTTCATTGCTGCGATATCCGAGGTTTGTTGGGGATCATGGCGGTTGTGTTTGAAGAAGACCATATAATCTCTGAAGGTTCCATCTCGCATGCTCTAGTCGAGTCGAGAAAAGTTTTCAGGGAGCAATTGCAGCGGATTAGGAGAATTATGCGTGTTGGACAATTAGTGTTTTGCAGAAGTATTCTCGGCGAGTGGGAGCATCGACACTGGCATACTTCGTTCTTGGTGGTCTCATTCTCCAAGGTGAAAACCCTTAGTCTGACCTTTGGTGGTTGTACTTGGCAATGGCGGCTGCCCTAGTCGTTTCCTTGTTGAAGGCATTGCTTGGAGTTTGAACCTTCTCTCGGGTGAAAACCCAGGATCCGATCATGCTGGTTAGACCGGATGACGATGGTGTTTGTGCACTGCTACCTTTCGGGAGGCGTTGTCTTGGAGAACCTTTTTCGGAGTCTAGGTGTCGTTACCACTGGCAGTGCTATTGCAGTTGCGAGTCTCTGATTGTTTCTATGGGGTCTTTTTCCTTCTTCTTCTTTTATTTTTTTTGGCGGTGTGTGAAAGTGCATGTGCCCCCATGTGTGGTTTTGGTAATTAATGACAATTCCTATGGACTAATGGTTGCATTGAGTTATATTTATAAGACTTGTCCGTAGACAATGCTTGAACCATTTGTTGGTTTCAAGGTTGTATGGAGTTAGAAATAAAGAAGATTATGTGATGACCAAGGTGTTATTCAAGGAGTGGTATGAATATTGGTCATAAGGGAGTTGAGCCTATATCAAGTGTGTCTTGAAGAATAAGATTGAGTGTGCCCTCATGTGAATCTTCAAGACATCACATTGTGGAAAAAGAAGAAGTGGTTCGAGAATTGATCAAGCTGAAGCGCAAGTTCAAGATGGAATCTAGAAGAGTTCATATGCTTGAAGCTTGCCATATATATTGTGATCATGGATAAGTGAAGATATGCTTAAAGAGAGTCTCTCCCATAGTGGAGTATGGGGGAGCAATCCGCAAGACTTCATCAAGCAAGCGCAATCAAGAAAGATAGTCCAACTTGAGAAGATCAAGATCGTCACCTTCTAGCTCAAGTGGAATGCACAAGGCAAAGGTATATTCTTGATAGGGTTTCTTTCTTACCGGCTCATAGTGTGAGAGACCAGGTTTAGGATCGATAGCCGTACTATCAAGAGGGGCTCTCGAGTGAGTAACTTATTCGTATCGTTCGGAGAGAGCTCAAACCTTTGCATACTTGGCATTATCTTTCTTGGTTCTTATTTGGGTTTTATCCAAATGATGTTTAGAGCTTGTGGTTAGTTCCATGACAAGATCTAGCTCATCAAAAACGGATTTCGCATGAAACTCTTATTGCGTTTTTGATGTTTGGAGGTTTTACCGGTTTGTCTTTGTAGAGAGGTCAAAACTTTCTTCATTTGGTTTTACCCTCCTTGGTTGGACTATGATGTTTCTATGCATAGACTTGTAGATCTTGTTGTTGTGATTCCAACGAGCTAAAGATCATCAAAAACGGAGTCCGGATGCTCAAGTTATGATCATTTTGGTTTCAGCTGTTTCTGCCTATTCCAGGGCCGGAGACTCCGGACTCGGAAGGCCGGAGACTCCGGCCCAAAATGTGTTTTCGCCATTTTTCGTCCAGAGTTTTGGCCCGAAACCTCCGGGTACTTTTCCAGGTCAAAGTCTCCGGCCCCTAGGGACCGGAGACTCCGGCCCAAGTCTCCGGACCTCGAAAACTTGAGGTGTCGCTCAGCGCAGAGATGGGGGCGGAGGGTTTTTAGCCCCTGCCCGGAGTCTCCGCCCTCCTAAGGCCAGAGACTCCAGAGAAAGTGGCCTGCAACGGCTATTTTCGTGGGGAGACCTATAAAAGGCCCCCTTCTTCCTCCTTGGGCTGGTGGCTACTCCTTCTCTCTCTCCTCCATTGTTGACCTTGAGTAGCTTGCTCTCCCTCTCCATTCCTCCCATGTTTCTTGCATCTTTTTGAGGGAAAAGTGAGAGGAGATCTAGATCTATCTTTCCACCAATCAATATCCTCTCTAAGTGAGGGGAACCTTGTGGATTTGGATCTTGGAGTTCTTGGTGATTCTCCTCCTTTGTTCTTCCTCTCTTATTCCCCCATAAGCATTAGTTGCTTTGTTGGAATTTGAGAGTGAAGGATTTGAGCACTTGTGTTCTTGCCATTGCATTGGTTGCATCGGTTTGAGTTCTCCTCGGAGATTCGGTGGTGAAAGCAAGAAGCTTATTTCCTCTTGGGTTCTTGGAACCCTAGACGGCTTAGTGGATTTCTTGGGGAGCTCCAATTAGGTTGTGGAGATCTTTCCAAGCTTTGTGGTGCCTCCGTGGCGATTATTGGGAGCCTCCAATTGAGTTGTGGAGTGTGCCCCAATCTTAGTGGCTTTGTGGATTTGGGAGCCTCCAATTAAGTTGTGGAGTTGCCCCAAGCTTTGTGCGGGTTCGGTGACCGCCCTCAAGGGTCCCATAGTGGATCGGGTCTTCCATCTTGGTGGGAGGGCTCGAGGAGATTACGGTGAGCCTCCTTGGCGTTTGGGGAGCCTTGTGCCTCCACACCGCTCCAACGGAGATTAGCACCCGCAAGGGTGTGAACTTCGGGATACATCATCGTCTCCGCGTGCCTCGGTTATTTCTATACCCGAGCTCCTTTACTTATGCAATTTACTTTGTGATAGCCACCGTGCTTGAAGTCTTATATATCTTGCTATCACATAGTTGCTTATCTTGTTTAGCATAAGTTGTTGGTGCGCATAGGTAAGCCTAGTTTATTTAGGTTTTGTTTGCTTGGCAAATTAAACGTTAGTTTTATTCCGCATTTGTCAAGCCACTCGTAAAAGTTTTTAATCGCCTATTCACCCCCCCCCCCCCTCTAGGCGACATCCATGTCCTTTCAATTGGTATCAGAGCGAGGTCTCTCATTTTTAGGCTTCACCGCCTTGAGAGCAAAGATGTCGGCTAGGGGATTAGTGCACAATGACACCTTTATATTTGATGGCACTAATTATGATATATGGAAAATTTGCATGCTTAATCATTTTAGTGATATGGACCCAAATATAGAGAGAATTTTAGATATGGGTTTCTCTCATCCTAAGGATTCCCAAAGTCTATCTTTAGAGGAGAAGAGAAACTCTTATCTTAATTCTCGAGCTTCTAATGTGCTTGTTGATTTTGTGAGCAATGCAGTTATTCTTGCAATCATGCCTTTCCGGAGCGCTCATGAGTTTTGGACAAAGATTCAAGACAAATATGATATGTCCAACAAGATTGAGGATGATTGTATTCCCTCCACTTCCGGCTGTGATGAACTCTCATCCACCTCACCAATGTGTGGCAAGACACAAGGTAACGATATAGTGAGTGGTGATGAATATTGCAATGTTGATAGTAAGCTTACTTGTGATGACCATTCATCTCTATCTCATTGCAATGCTTTATCTTTGGACTTAAACACTTCTAGCACCATAAATGCTTTACATGCTTGTGTTGATAGTCTTTGCATATCATGTGCAAGTTGCATGAATAAATCTCATGATGATATGCTTGATTTGTCTTGTTTCCATGATACAATTATATCTACTTCCTCTAGTTGTTGTGTGTCTAACAATGTAGAGGAAAACAATTATTCCATGGGCCAAGACAAGATTTTAATTAGAGCTTCAAGTGATTCTTCTTCATCATCTCTTGGTTCCCACATGTGCCTTATGGCTAGGTCTTCAAAGGTAACTCCTACTTTGGAACCCAATATATCTAGTGATGATGATGAGGATAATGAAGAAGAGGATGATGACTTTGCCTTTTTATTTGAGAAGAGTGAAATGTTTTTTCATGCTATTCGTAAGAATAAAATTGCTTGCTCTTACTTCTATAAGATTTTGGCTATTGCCACCGAGAGCAATAAAATTATTGAGGAGCATGAGAATACCATTTCTAAAATGCAAGGTCATGCCCGTGATTACGCGGATGAGATCGCGGATCTAAAAGAAGCTCTAGAAGAAGAACAAACCACCAAGGAATCTCTTGAGGAGACCTTTACTTTAGAGTTATCTAAAATAAAGAAATCCTATGATAGAACTCTTGTGGTGGCAAATGATTTTGAAACTAAATATGAAGAGCTTGTAGTTACTTATGCTAAACTCCTTGAGAATGTTGTGCTTCTTAAAAATGACTCTAGGGTCATTTCGAGTGAGCCCATCATTCTCACCGAGTCGCATGAGCAACTTAAAGCTTCAAATTCAAATGAGCTTACTAAATTGCCTTCTCTGCTTTCCATTAGTGATGATGCTTATGCTACTAACTCTACTTCTTATGAAGCATCCATCTTGAAGGAGAATGTGGAGCTAAGGGCTCAACTTGATTTGCTAACTAGCAATTATGGGAAATTGGAAGAAAAACATGGAAAGCTCTCTAGCTCCCATGAGGATCTTCTAGCTTCCCATGATAGGCTAAAATTAGCTCACGAGGCTATTATGTCAAAGGTAACATCTAGTGAGCCTCATGTGGACATTTGCACTACTTCTCAAAATGCCATATTGCCTTGTGCTAGTCCTAGTAATTCATTCACTCATAACATTGCTACATCTTGTGATGAATTACTTTCCTTTCCTTGTTGCTCTAACAATGAAGCTTCTACTTCCTCTAGTACTTGTGTTGTTACTAACCATGTAGAGGAATTTGAAGAGCTCAGGGCCCAAGTCTCTTCTTTGAAGAAAGACTTGGTAAAGAGTCATGAAGGGAAATCCAAACTCGACAATATGTTGAGTGTGCAAAAATCCCCCAATGACAAGAGTGGACTTGGGTCTATCTCTAACAACAACAAGAAGTCCACGGTTAACAAGAAGAAGAAGGGCCAAGGACAAGTCAAAAATCCGGCCAAGATTGTTTGCTTCAAGTGCAAAATTGAAGGGCACCATGTTAGATCTTGCCCTTTGAAGATGAAGGCACTAGTTGAGAAGCAACAAGGGAAGCGGCCTCAAGTTCAAGGCCATGCTCAACCTCGTATTGAAGAAAGGTCACTTCCCAAGAAGAATCAAGCTAATGCTCCCATTGTGGAGAAATCAAGTGAGAAGAAGGTGACGAAAAGAACATGCTACATATGCCGTGAAAAGGGTCATCTATCTTCTTCATGCACTATGGGTAACTCATCCAACCCTATCATAATTGATGATGCTTATTCTCTTTGCAAAGATAAGGTTGGCAATGTGTTTGCCAAATATGTTGGCACTCAAAGTGGTGTCAAGAAAAGAACCATTTGGGTGGCCAAGCCTATTGTGACTAACCTCTTAGGACCCAACTTGGTTGGGGACCAACACACCAAATCTTGATCAATAGGTGTTTGATGGAGGGCATTGGAGACTTGGCTATATCATGAAGAATTAAGGGATCTTCATCAATATATTGTATCAAGTCAAGTCAATTGGATTATCTTGTTTATATCATATATCTAATGTTCCTCTTTGCGGTAACATGTACTCAACTTATCTACATTGAAAGTTACTCGCCCTTTTTGCATGTGTTGGTTGTGTTCCATTACATGTGTTGGTATATGTTGTGCTACCTACTTGTTTTATTTTGATTAATCAAGTATGTACTTGTGGGTTTGCACACCATGTATGTGTGTTTGTGTTTGAGCCTATTGCATCTTGTTTTATATTATTTGGCTCTTTTGAGAGACTAATGGACTATCCCATTTTGGGGGAGTGATATGCTTTGGCACTTCACAATCCTAAATATGTGTGCACATGAGGAATACCACTTAGTGTTGATATTTGAATTTATCTAGTCTCTATGTGGTATGTCATGTTCATGAGAAACTCAAATTCTATAATGTCCATTAATCTTCTCATATTGAATTTTATTTGCCTCTTGTGAAAATAAATGCTTTATCACATTATGCGGGAGTAATATGCTTTGTGCATACTACAAACCAATAAAATGTGTATATTTGAGGTTGTGTCACATAGTGTTGATATTGCAAATTATCTTTCTTCTATGTGACATGTTTGCTCAAACAAGTTTCAATTTTCCAAATTGTTTTATTGCTCTTGCTTTGGATCTTGTTTGTGAGATACATTCTTGGTAGGGTTTTCCTAAAACGTGGAATTCTACATCAAAATTGGAAAACCATTTACTTCAAGTTATCCTAATCATTGCTTTGCGTGATTGTTTAACTATTTGAGTCTATCAAGAATATCTTCTTTAGCATGGTGTTTAATTCTTATCCTTTTCATATGCTTCTTGTTGTGAAGATGATCTTGGATTTATGTGTAAAATACCACCGAGAAATTAATAACTCTAAATACCTCTTGTCCTTGAACAATTGGTACTTTGTCTTGTGGTATATATATATTGATCATCTTTACATTGGCTATTGCTTTTAATTACCTTATCTCTGGCCAAGGAATGTATTTGTTTTATTTCCCATTGTCTTCCTTGACTCTTGTGATTCCATTTGATTTTGTTGAACTTGTTTTGTGTTATTCTTAATGTAGGTAGAGATGATGATCCTTTTTGTGTGCATTTTGTATTCAAATTCAAAATCATAAATAATGCACTAATCTTGGGGGAGCTCTCCTATATTTTCTATAACATACTCTTGGGTCTTATTTCAATAGGTATTGGTTATTGTTGGAAGACAAATCTTTTCTTTTTGGTACTTAGTGTGCCATCATAAAAGAGTGGAGAGTTTGATTTGTTTGTTGGAACCTTGCTCTTTTTGGGAGAATGGCTATCTCTTTTCTTGATTTTGCTCTATATTCTTAAAATGAGATAAGTCTTTGGGCATGTGTGTTTAAGTGATTCTTTATGCTCATTGGCGTTTGCTTTGTTCACTTGGTGGACTTTGGAGTCAATCTTGTGTTGAGTTGATTCTTTGATATAATTTGGACAACCTTTAGTTCTTCACACCTTTGTGTGACTTCTTGGTCTTCTTGGTGTTTTGTCCAAATTGTATCTCTTTTGGCTCTTGAAAGTCTTGTGCATGCATATTTACTAAATGTATACTCTATGGCATGCTTTGCTTTCTTTGATCCAATATATAGGGTAAACTCCAATAAATCTTAAATCGGCTAAGATGTGCATGAAATTCAAGTTCATATCTATATGCACATATTTATGTGGAGCTTGTGCTATATATTGTAGTGTCTCTAACTACTTCGGACCCAATGAGTTTGGGGACCATATTGTACTTGAATTTGTTTTAGGTACATGAGAGATATATTGGTGCTTGTCTCAATAATAAGGATGAAGCGGTGACTAGTTGATAATTTGTGGCAAGCTAGGATTATTGAAGAACTCCTATCTACTACATCCTACCATTGATATCTCGGTAACAAGTATCTATTTCATGCATACTTTTCTAGCATCCAACCTTGTGTAGGTTGTTTCATGGCATGGTATCTCCGTATTTGATATCTTAATTGAACCTTGTGTGTTGGGATGGAATGCTAAGCAATATCAATCATTGAGGACTATGTGGATGCTCTATGTTCATCCTTGCACTAGTCTTATAATATGCTTTGTCATTCCTATCACACATTCCTTTGGTTGAGCCGCTTAATATGTCAGTTCCTTACTTGTTGCTCAACCATCTCTTTGATGCAAGTGTTAAGCTTAATGCCTTTTATGATCTCTTTCTAATGGTTGCTTTTTAAATGGTATTGAGGGAGTGAGGATTCCATGTTGTGCAAATTTTATTCAAATGCAAACATTCTATCTTGTGCACGTACCTTGAGGAACTTTCTCATTTCATTTTAAAGCACCATTTAGCGGTTATCATAGTATTTGATGTCACTTTGTATCATTTTGTTTTGAATAATATCAAGGTAGTGATAATTCCATGTTTGTGCACCTTATACTCCAATTCAAATGGAATACCTTGTGCACAAATCTTGGGGAGCTTCTTCATATTATTTAGAGCATTGTTTTGGTCTTATCATAGTATCTTTATTTGACTTTTTTTTGGATCATTTGTTTGCTCTCTTCTTCTTTTTTGGAAGACTATCCATTGTGTTATTTTGTTTGCAATCTTTTGATCCTCAATATAGTTTTATTTCCTCCAACTTTTTGTCCTTGGATTTGTGCATGTGTTTTCACTCTTTTGGGGCCATGCACACCTTGAGGAGGAACTCTCACTATATTGGCCTTCTAAGCCTTTCCGCCCATTTTGGCAATGGATGCCAATGGGGGAGAAGTTTCGAGGGTTTGAAGGGAATTGGGCTTCATACTTTGTTTTTGTTCTTAAGCATATTTGGTTGAGTATATATAGTGGAAACTCCACCAACAACATTGGTTGGCAATATATGCAATGAAATTCAAGTTCATTCACACGTGCATAGATTGTGGGGGAGTTTGCTTTATATATGATGGTTATACTAGCATCACATACTTTTGTAGTATTTGATGTTAGTGTAACCGTCTTAGTTCTTTAAATTCACTATATAAACCCTCTCAAAGAGATTGTCATCAATTACCAAAATGGGGGAGATTGAAAGTGCATGTGCCCCCATGTGTGGTTTTGGTAATTAATGACAATCCCTATGGACTAATGGTTGCATTGAGTTATATTTATAGGACTTGTCCGTAGACAATGCTTGAACCATTTGTTGGTTTCAAGGTTGTATGGAGTTAGAAATAAAGAAGATTATGTGATGACCAAGGTGTTATTCAAGGAGTGGTATGAATATTGGTCATAAGGGAGTTGAGCCTATATCAAGTGTGTCTTGAAGAATAAGATTGAGTGTGCCCTCATGTGAATCTTCAAGACATCACATTGTGGAAAAAGAAGAAGTGGTTCGAGAATTGATCAAGCTGAAGCGCAAGTTCAAGATGGAATCTAGAAGAGTTCATATGCTTGAAGCTTGCCATATATATTGTGATCATGGATAAGTGAAGATATGCTTAAAGAGAGTCTCTCCCATAGTGGAGTATGGGGGAGCAATCCGCAAGACTTCATCGAGCAAGCGCAATCAAGAAAGGTAGTCCAACTTGAGAAGATCAAGATCGTCACCTTCTAGCTCAAGTGGAATGCACAAGGCAAAGGTATGTTCTTGATAGGGTTTCTTTCTTACCGGTCTCATAGTGTGAGAGACCAGGTTTAGGATCGATAGCCGTACTATCAAGAGGGGCTCTCGAGTGAGTAACTTATTCGTATCGTTCGGAGAGAGCTCAAACCTTTGCATACTTGGCATTATCTTTCTTGGTTCTTATTTGGGTTTTATCCAAATGATGTTTAGAGCTTGTGGTTAGTTCCATGACAAGCTCTAGCTCATCAAAAACGGATTTCGCATGAAACTCTTATTGCGTTTTTGATGTTTGGAGGTTTTACCGGTTTGTCTTTGTAGAGAGGTCAAAACTTTCTTCATTTGGTTTTACCCTCCTTGGTTGGACTATGATGTTTCTATGCATAGACTTGTAGATCTTGTTGTTGTGATTCCAACGAGCTAAAGATCATCAAAAACGGAGTCCGGATGCTCAAGTTATGATCGTTTTGGTTTCAGCTGTTTCTGCCTATTCCAGGGCCGGAGACTCCGGACTCGGAAGGCCGGAGACTCCGGCCCAAAATGTGTTTTCGCCATTTTTCGTCCGGAGTTTTGGCCCGGAACCTCCGGGTACTTTTCCATGTCAAAGTCTCCGGCCCCTAGGGACCGGAGACTCCGGCCCAAGTCTCCGGACCTCGAAAACTCGAGCTGTCGCTCAGCGCAGAGATGGGGGCGGAGGCTTTTTAGCCCCTGCCCGGAGAAAGTGTCCTGCAACGGCTATTTTCGTGGGGAGACCTATAAAAGGCCCCTTTATTCCTCCTTGGGCTGGTGGCTACTCCTTCTCTCTCTCCTCCATTGTTGACCTTGAGTAGCTTGCTCTCCCTCTCCATTCCTCCCATGTTTCTTGCATCTTTTTGAGGGAAAAGTGAGAGGAGATCTAGATCTATCTTTCCACCAATCAATATCCTCTCTAAGTGAGGGGAACCTTGTGGATTTAGATCTTGGAGTTTTTGGTGATTCTCCTCCTTTGTTCTTCCTCTCTTATTCCCCCATAAGCATTAGTTGCTTTGTTGGAATTTGAGAGTGAAGGATTTGAGCACTTGTGTTCTTGCCATTGCATTGGTTGCATCGGTTTGAGTTCTCCTCGGAGATTCGGTGGTGAAAGCAAGAAGCTTATTTCCTCTTGGGTTCTTGGAACCCTAGACGGCTTAGTGGATTTCTTGGGGAGCTCCAATTAGGTTGTGGAGATCTTTCCAAGCTTTGTGGTGCCTCCGTGGCGATTATTGGGAGCCTCCAATTGAGTTGTGGAGTGTGCCCCAATCTTAGTGGCTTTGTGGATTTGGGAGCCTCCAATTAAGTTGTGGAGTTGCCCCAAGCTTTGTGCGGGTTCGGTGACCGCCCTCAAGGGTCCCATAGTGGATCGGGTCTTCCATCTTGGTGGGAGGGCTCGAGGAGATTACGGTGAGCCTCCTTGGCGTTTGGGGAGCCTTGTGCCTCCACACCGCTCCAACGGAGATTAGCACCCGCAAGGGTGTGAACTTCGGGATACATCATCGTCTCCGCGTGCCTCGGTTATTTCTATACCCGAGCTCCTTTACTTATGCAATTTACTTTGTGATAGCCATCGTGCTTGAAGTCTTATATATCTTGCTATCACATAGTTGCTTATCTTGTTTAACATAAGTTGTTGGTGCACATAGGTAAGCCTAGTTTATTTAGGTTTTGTTTGCTTGGCAAATTAAACGTTAGTTTTATTCCGCATTTGTCAAGCCACTCGTAAAAGTTTTTAATCGCCTATTCACCCCCCCCCCTCTAGGCGACATCCGTGTCCTTTCAGTGTGCATCCTTAATGTCTAGATGTTCTAAATATTATGTTGTTGCAGAGGCTGGATGTATTTGGTATCATTTTGATATTAATATATTTCCTTTATCGAAAAAAACTGTGGCTTTGATCTTTTTGAGAAATAGCCCCTACAAATTAAATTTACCACATCTTACCTTGCTGATGCTTAAAGGATGTGGGTCAGAGAAAGGCCCTGAGTCTTACCGGCTAGCACATGAGGTGCTATGCTAGACAGGTAGGGTTCGAGACTCAGTACTCGCTTAATTAAAATATTATGGGGTTTCTTTCCTAGGGGTCTCATTTTTTTAAGGATGTGGGTCCCACCTATCAGGTGGGAGAAAAGAAATAAAAATACAAGTGCTGCTACTGGGATCGACTGCGCGACCAATCCATAATATCATCCCCATTAAAATGTATTTCTTACTATAAAAATTACAATTGAACTGGTCTGTGGTCATAAAATACGATTTCGTTCAACTTAAAATGTGTTTCCTTGCCACACCCAAAACATTTTCTCCCGCACCGAACTTCGTTTGTTGTCCAATGAAAATTTCCGTACGTCACTCGATGTCCCCTCCTCCCAGCAAGTCCCATCTCACTGCTGGATCGATTGGGAGCCGGCTGGGCTCCCGCCTCCATCCTCCAAAAAAATCTGATCCGTTTCCCTCTACCCTCTTCGCACTAGCGGTGACCCAGTTTCTCCCAACGCGATAGGGATCAGCGACGGGCGGTGGATAGTTCGAGCTGGAGAACGCCGCTCCTCCTAGATTCTTTTCTTGCATAACGCATCATCCTGATAGCGGCCTCCTCATCAGGTTATCCAGCGTCCTATCTGTCGTGCACGTACTCACTTGCGGGCTTGCAGCAGTAGGGAAGAACGCCATCTCCATCAATGCTCTTTCCTTCTCTAACAAGCGATGCCCCTAGGAGGCCAATTTCATGGCGGTGGCTAGCGCTGAGTGTGTTGACGGCCTAGCAGTAGTCATGGCAACGAGCAGACTAGGAGACCATATGTATATATAACACGTGCTTGATGTCTTTTGTGCGTAGGAATTTTCATTCTCCTTGTTCGTGTGCAATTCACTTCAGACGTTATCTTTCAAGTAGATGTGTGCCTGACTGAATTCTCTACTGTTTGGTAGCTCTAATGAACAATTTCAGAAAAGTCAATATTGCATGCATGTGTTATCGGTTGCACATCTCTGAAATTAGAAGCTAAAATGTCTACTGTTTGGTAGCTCTAATGATCAAATTTAGTGGATATAATGGACAACAATACACCGTTATAGTTAGTTGTAATTACTTTTGCAGCAACTCCGGCCCTTTGCAATCATGGGACACTTAATTTGTGAGCATCATTATTTTGAACAAAATCATGTACTCTAAGACAAAAGGTACCGAACAATAAGATGTATGATCTCACCTAAGAGATAGTTCCAAGTCATAGTTCTCCATTTTTTTCTCAAATTTTGTCCCTACCACCTGACATGGCTATATTAAATGATGAACTTATCTTTATATAGATGGCATGGTAACTAACGCGGACTTTTGGCTCTCAGCCACGCCCCCGCCTGGAATCTCACCGTTCGTTACTCTCACTTTGATAGGTGGACAAGGAAGCGATGTATTTATTGAAATTAATAGAGAATGCAAATACGTGACACAGCAGCTGAAATACACATTTAATGAGCCGTGGGTGGCGTCACTCGGTGCAGATTTCATAGCTTGGGCAATTAATATGACATGAACAAATGCATCTTGAAGTAAATCAATTATAATCGGAAATTGTTGTAGAAATTTGTACAGAAATTTTATATTTCATGCCCCAACAGATTGTTTCACATGATCCAGAAATTTGTTTTGACATAACAGATTTCTTATAACATTCAGAAATCAATTTTTGATATTGACAGAAATTCTCATTTGACAACCGGATCCCTTTTCACCAAGTCATAAAATTACATCAAGTATCATCGTGTGACTACAGTCACACGTTGTAATGAAAATCTCATATGTCCGCATGACTTATTTCATAGTATTTTCTTAGTTGCCAAGAAGAATGAACCATATTATGAACAAAAAAATTGATGTCATATTGTGCGTGAATAAAATCTTCGTATCATGAAAGAATCAGAACAGATCTTTTTATGGATCCAAGATCTCTTAACGCGACAGCAACAAAAAAGGGATATAACAGAATTCAAAATCCATTGGAAAGAACAAAGAAACAGATCGGAGACAAAGGAATGAAAATAAAGTTCCGGGTGTGCAATCTCAACACATTAAAACATTTCAAACCAATTCCTTCCACAATAAACTAAGCTAGATCTGTAGACATGACAGAGAATAAAGAACAAAAACAATTAGTTGGCATCGATTCCTTCCAAGAACTCCGGGTCTGGCCATAACATCGTCAGTGGACTGGGCGACATTGCTGCTGCCATAGGGGAAGAAGACAACGGCGTGCCCCTTCACTTCCTGGCAGCGGAGCAAGAGCTTGGGACACCATGGAGGGGTGGAGATTAATGAAGCACTGGGGGATGAACATATGAACTGGAAACTTTGTCGGAAAAAAGATGAACTGGGGGAAGGGAAAGAAGAGTAGTGACCAGCCGCACATGGAGTGAGTAAATGCGGACCATCCTTCTCTCTCTGATGTCACACTGTGGGCCCCATGTATTTAGAAAACAATATAATACGGCTGCAATACAACTTTCTACCTCTAATTCAATGCATTAACTGCATCTTGAGTACTAATAACGAACGGCTCTGGATAGTTAGTGGAGGGTGGGATTTGGGGGAGGGGCGTCCGCAGGTTCTCCTGTGTATTTTCGGCATGGTAACATAGTATAGATCGGTGAGATATATAGAGTGAGATTTTCAGAGTCCGCCAAAATAGGCAAATTCCTTAGAGGGCTCTCAAAGTTCACATATATAAAGTAAAATTTGCCGCTTCAGTTGGACTTCCACTAAGGAGAGGTGTCGATTATAATATCTTCGAGGAAAGAACCAAACTAAGGCTATGCTTAGACAATGAGTTTAATGTTTTCAATTAAATCGAGGCCATGCTTAAAGTTGTGAGTGCTATCGCGAGGAGAAAACATATATATGGGGTCTTTTTTTGGTAAATGTGAGTTGGTGCAAAACGTGGGGAGTTTAAGCGAAGTGAGAAGAGGAATACTATTCTTCACATTAACTGCTAAGCAAGACAACATCATGTTAAAATAAGAATCAAACCATAGCACCGCACGGGGCATATTTCCTAGCAAATATATGAATTGGTGACATTTTGTTGTATCTAAATTTATATTAGGTGTAATTTACATGAAACTAAATTTAAGAATATTTGGAGAACAAAATTGGAGCCAGCGGTGTGCTCTTGATGTCCACGTATATGTTTGGCCATAGCGAAACGCATGCATTTGTATGAAATTGACATTGGAGGCCCCCAATCCCTCACGAACATAGCTACATGGGCCTAATTTAGTGTTGTGCCCATATGATCATCAGCAAGGTTTTATATTAAGAGAAAAAATACGAAATTGTATGGATTTTAGCTAATGCGAGTTCGCCAAACAACTTTTCTACCACCGATTATAATGTATGAACACATCAGAGCACAGTTTGACGGCTGTAAGTGAGCAAACAAGCGAAAGGACATTATATTAATATATAAGACCGAATATGTAACAATTATTTATAACCAAACGACTTCTTAGCAATAGCTATATAGTCATATCGGACAGACACAATCTCACAACATTATTGTGCAAACTCTTCAGTTACATGGTCGTCGGATTAATTGGGTCCACCATAGAAGAACTGTCCATTGATCACCGGAGTAGCGGAATACGTGTTCGGCTTGTCCATATATACAGGCACATTGTCACTCAAGAGCGATGCTTGCCCGTTCTGATCAATGATCTGAATGTTGCTGAAGGATGCTGCGGCTGTGTTACTGTTTGTTGGAAGGTAGCCGCTTCCCATGGGAACCAGATCTGTACCCAACGACATCACAAAAGCATCGAAAGAGATGATGGTAGCTCGATCTGCCAAGCCACCAGAGAATGACGACTTGGTGTAACGGCCGATCAACACGGGGTCAGGCTGATTAAACCCGTAAGGCTGCTCATAGTGGGGAGTAACTTAGAGTAGTGTCATGCACATATTACTAGTATATGTTACTACCTTCATAGTGGGTAGTAACTTATATGTGGTGTCATACAAGGTGTTATTTATTAGGTTGTAGACTCATTTTGCTTTGGGGTGTGTGATATTATGGTAACATAGCTAGTTACCACAAGCCTCTCTCTCTTCAATTAATGACCTGCCACGTCACCATTCTATCTTAAAAAGTGTGATATTACCATCTAAGTTACTCCCACTATGACTAGTCTAATACACCAACCAATCTCCGGATACAGGATCCTGCATCATAATTAAGTAAGTCCATGCATGAGGTCACAATTATAACATCATATTTTTATATTTTTTATGCTAAGATATAAAATACTTTTTAGACGTACCTTAACGATTTTGATTGTGATGCTTTGTTTGACTCCCTTAGGCTGGGAGACGGGCTCAATAACGTTACCAAGAGCCGCGGGCGCGCCGGCCTCAGGTTGGAAAACTAAACAGTTGGAGTTCATGCAGTAATTTTGTAACCCATCAACCTGCATCGAAAATAACAAATATTAGTACATACATGAATAAGGGGAAAATGCATAATCTGTCGGTCAAGAACGCTTACCGACCAATAAGCAGTTAAATGCGCGCGTGAATCACCACGGTAAAATTGAGGGCTGATCTGTAATAAATCATTGATAACTCAAGTTGATTGCATTGCACATAGTATTATATATGTTACAACAACAGAGGATGGTTACGAGCTTAATTACCTCCCAACCGATCTGGATGAGATTCAAACTGGTTGCTGCACCATCTCCTTCATTGGAGATACGAACACCGGCATAACTGTACTGGTCACTGGTGAGCATGAAGTCGTAGACGTCCATGGTCACGCTGACTCCGTAATACTCCCCCCTTTCAGTTTGGTGACCTGCCCTCTACGTACATACGTGATGGAATTAATAGCCAAATCTAGCAACGAATCAAGGCAGGGGAGATTCATACGTACGTAGATTATGTAGGAGCCGGACTCATTGGTATCCGTCAATCCTTGAAGCAATCTAGGTTGAACCGAAAAGCTTGTTTCGTTGTTTAACTTGCAGATCAAATCAAATACAATGAGATGAGATTAGTGGCCAAAACATACAGTTAATTACAGTACGAACGCTACCTCAAAAAAAAAAATTACAGTACGAACGCACAGGGCAGATCTGGTACTACCTCTTGGCCAGCTGGGTAAAGCCGGGCTGCATTGGTTCCATAGGCGAATAGCACGAGAGCAGCAACACGGCGAAGGAAGAAAAGGAACCCATCACGCTCGATCGACTGCAGAGAGAGGTCGGAAGACAACTAGCCTAGCCGCAGTTTATATAGAGGGGTGGTGGCTTCCATCGTGACGGGTTACGAAATCGTTTATTTTTGGCATGCGTGGATGCGAATCGATCTGCTGTATAAAGGAAATTAATTCGGATACGCGATTGGCCTCCTGCGCAAGGCAGTACTATTTGGCTTCCATTTTTCTAATCTTTCCGGAAGTGAAAAACCGGACTACAGCGCCTTATTCTTTTTCCTGAATTGGAGCTATTAATTAGGGCCAAAAACGGGGTAGTAGTGCAAGCTAATTGATCGCTGCAATAAATTTTAGTTGATCGTGCGAAAGAAAAGGAAATCCCGGAAGAGGAGGAGGGAGATTATGCCCTAATTGATCGCTGGAATCGGGGGCGGAGCCACCCACCCTGATGCATGAGAATGAAAAGTTCTCGGTGGCTTCTATGTATAATTGGCTCATTTCATCAGATTCATCAGTTCTAGATAATAAGAAAATCAGAAGATGAAGATTCCACTTAAAAACAAAATATTTGCATGGTATCTTCGCCGAGGGGTTATTCTTACCAAAGATAATCTTATAAGAGGAATTGGCATGGAAGTAAAACATGTGTTTTCTGTTCTCATGATGAGATAATAAAACATTTGTTTTCCCAATGCAACTTTGCACGTTCTATATGGTTAGTCATCCAAGCGGCTTCAGGCTTGTATCCACCAACTAGTATTACCAATGTCTTTGGGAATTGGGTACATGGTATCGATAGCAAGTACAAAATTCTTCTTATGGTGGGAGCGATGATACTAATTTGGTTGCTATGGCTATGTAGAAATGACAAAGTCTTTGATAATAAATTATCTTCTCTGTTGCAGGTTATCTACAGATGTACGGGCACTCTCCGACTATGGTCATAGCTACACCGCTCGGAGGACCACGAACTCTTTTCGGAGGTGTGCACGGGCCTAGAGGATACGGCGAGGGACCTTTTCTCGCATCATGGATGGCAGCATAATCTGCGGATTGGCCCTCCACCAGCTTAGACATTTTATAATTTCTCATTCTGATATGTAATTCGCTTACTTATTTCTTTTTTAGAACTGTTTGAAACTTGTTTGAGTCGGTTGTGTGCGTCATCACTATGCAGAGGCCGGGTGTAATACTTAACTTGTAAGTAATAAAGCCCATTTTCGAAAAAAAAAGACCCACCCTGATGCACAGGCACATAGGCCACCTAAAAAAACTTGATTGCCTCACTTTACCATAAAATCAACCAGGGCTGCCCTGCACTTCCGCATGAGAAACTGCTCCAGAAAGCGAAATTGCCGCTAAAGATCAAAATTTTCCTTAGGCTACCGGCCAAAGGAAGACTGCCCTCCAGTGAACAAATTCAAAAACGTCATGGCCCCACGGATGGCAAATGTGCCCTCTGTTGTCAGATTAAATTGGTGTCTCACATCTTTTTCGAATGCTTTCTTGCTAAGTTTTCTTGCAGTGCCCTTAGGAAAATGCTTGGTGTTCGTGGAATCCATCCTATTTCTTTGAATTCTTTGCACTGACGATTGTATCTCTTTCTCATAGCCTAAAATACTTGATTTGCCTCTTTTTGCTGCTCAGGACTGGGTGCTCTTGAACATAAGAAACAAACTTATAATTGAAGCAAAGTTTTTGAATCAACCAGTTGATGTTAAATTTGAAACCTCTCTCTTTCTGCAGCCCTGACGTCCTCTTCTTAGAGACGAGCATATAGACAAGCTGGATGTGCTGGTGGAGCTCCTACGTGCAATCTATCAGACGACGCACCATCCTCTTAGTCGATCCCAAGCTACTGGATAATTTATGTTTAAGTCTGTACTGTTATTTGGGCAAGTGTTGCCATCTGAACCTTGTGGTGTGGTTTGTAATCTGTACTCTTGTGTCAAACCTTTTGCCAAGGCTTTATTAATATAAAGTTGGATAGAAATACCTATTATCTAAAAACTAGCGAGGGCCGGCCCTAAGATGTTGGGGCCCCGGGGCGAGACCAAAACTTGGTGCCCATATTATAGTCATCACAAGAACAATAAGAAAAAAAAATGTTTAAAATAGATGTTGTCTATAACACTTCAATGCATCTAAAATTAGTGTGCACATCGAATTATTTATACATATTACCTTAAAATTTTGTTCTAACATTTCTTGATGCAAACTCATTTAAGATAAGATAGGATCGGTGTCGATGTCATCCCATAAAGTTTTCTCAATACATAATGTTGCCAATCAGTTTAACCTCTGCTGGCTTGCTAGCTCACTGTAGATCTTAAATTATTTTTTCAATAATTTCAATTTTAAAAAGCTTCTTTGAGGCGATACGACAGTCACATGCACAATGCTAACAAAATTACATCAATTGTTGAATTGTACCGCTTGCATCATATAAGTGAACATATATTTTCCTCTTGATCATCAGATTCAAAGTTTTCACCAGTTGGTTGCTCTTCCTTTACGGCAACTATTGCCAACTCATAATTTTGGGTTTATCAAAGCACCCGTATTAGCTTTGTAAATTTTAAAAATATATCCTCTTTCTAATTGTATCAAGGCTGCCATATTTTGTGCTCATTTCCTTTTAGCGTTACCAGATGGATACTTTCTTAATAATGACATGATAATGCACAATGCTAACACAATTACATCAAATGTTGAATTGTACCAACTTGCATCATACTCTCTCCGTTTGAAAATATAAGATGTTTTAGATTTATAAAGTGAGTGTATCTAGACATCTTTTAGTGCATCACTCCGTTCTGGGTTAGCGACGCCACAGGCCAGACCTGGGGGCGGCGAGCATGCGTGCTGTGCGCTGCTGCTGACCTGTAGGATTACCTACGTAGGCGTAGTCGCAAACCCAGGCGGCACCGGCCGGCTGGCGTGCGTCGGATGCGCGCTCCTGCAGCCTGCTGTGTGTCGGCCAGCCTTCACCTGACCTGATCCCGCCGCCCGCTCCCGGTTTCTAGGCGAGTCCACAACAGTCGTCGAGCCTTCACTGCACGAGGCGTGTCGAAACTTGGCGTCGAGCCCACGTTTTGCTGATACGGTGGAGCGTGTTTACATCCACATCGATCCACCAGTCGATCCATCGAGAAAAAAAGACAGCGTTTGTTTGTCGATCATGCCGCAACGCAGCGGCGTGCACCAACCGTCCGGCCGGCCGTGTACTACCCGGTTCCAACCAAGGGATCAATCCAAGGAGTTCTCCACCCAGCCGTCCGTGGCGCCTTTGCCGGTAAGCACATACGACGCTCTCATCTCTGAACCGAGGTTCCAGCCGGGGATGGTGCGGTCCGTACGTGTTCTATATATATTCTCGTTTTATTAGAGAGAGCCGTGTGTTCCATGTGCTGGACGTCCAGCTGTTAGACACGAAGATGGTGCGCCGTGTGGCACGCTCCAGCTTGCCGTCCGGCCGGTGCTCCGGTGGGAATGGATCCTGTACGTGTACCCTTGCCCTTTGACATTGCTCTCTGGATGGATGGTGGAATTATCAAACCATGATGTGATTGGACACATTCGTGCAAACCAAACGCACTCTACTGTTGTAAACGTAATAGTCATCTTGTTTTGGCCAACCAAACGCGCCTGGAATGGTCTTACCATGACCAGGGGCCACGCACTGGCTCCACAGACCTTTGCCGTGTTGCCACTCCGGCAGCGTCGATCTCAGGTTGGTATCTCTGTAACAGGTTGGCGACGGCAACAGGTGGTGGTATACATACATCCTCTTGTTTCCCGTGGGGACAGAGCGAAGCCGCGAAGGAGTGGGAATATCACCGGTTCACCACCATTCATCTCTGGCCATATACATCGCGAGACAAGATCATAATACAAATTAACTAGGAAGCTCCAACACTCACGTATATATAGGAAAGAAAGATAGGGAAAAACAAGCATTTTTCGTGGTGCACAGGCGATGACCCTCGCCGCACACACGTTCCCAAACACATGTGAGGTGCATCTCGACCCTTCGCCACATTAAAAATCTCTGGTGTTCCCAGAGAATGCGGACGGCCGCGACCGCGAAGACTCTTCTGAGTTATCGCGTGGGTTACGGCGATAGATCGAGCTAAGAGTTCAGCGGCCACGCGCCACACATCCGGTGGAAATACGGATACGTGCGTGCGTGCAGCTAGCTATCTAGTCGCTCGGTGCACGTTGGAGGGTGCAAACTCCGTATGTCACACCACCTGGCGTGCAAACTTGTGTGCATCCATTGAGACAAGTGTCGTCTGTGGTTGATGATCATGATGTGCTTGTTGAGATGGTGATGAATACATTGTCGGCAAGGGCCTAGTGGAGTCGTCTGTGGTTGGTGTGGAATGCATCTTTGGTCGTTTTCCCCCTTGTGGCAGATTGTGTCTGTCTCTACAGCCCGATGTGCCGGTTCCTTCCGAGTGCAAATACATCGAGGGGATCATGGCTCCATTGATTCAAATCATGCCTCAGCTACAAGAGCTGTGTGGGGAGCCCTCTCCTCCTATGTCGATCGTGCATCTACAGGTGGACTCGCTTGGGGCCATGATGGTGGCTTCTGCAACACCCTCGTTAAAGCCAATTCTGCTCTCTTTGCTAGAGAGTTTTCTGACTTACTCATTTGTTTGGAGGGGGCTATCCCTGGACCTATCGAGGAGATTGCTTGCCTCTTGGTGGATAAGACTACCACCGGAAAACTCCAGAAGGTGAAGGAGTATCTCAGACGTAGAAGCAAGAAGAGTGGCGCCAGAAGGTAAAAAGTCTGCGACTCCTTGGTCGTGATGGTTTTCATCTTTTCGGGTTGTCGTTTCATAAATCTTTGTTGCTGTGTTGCAATGGGTTTTCCTTTATGCATGGTGTAATGATCAACGTGTCGAGAGTTTGTGCCTATAGGAGTTGCATGCTTTTTGAGAGTTGTCGGCATGTGAAGTACGTGTCATGATGGTTTTCATCTTTTCGGGTTGTCATTTCATAAATCTTTGTTGCTGTGTTGCAATGGGTTTTCCTTTATGCATGGTGACGAGGTTTATCCCCGGCAATGCCCATGTCGAAGGGCTTTCGATCTAGGAAGCGTATTGGGAACCTGGCGAACTCGACGGCGATCAGACGAAAGCAGAAGGACACGAGGATTTACCCAGGTTCAGCCCCCTCGAAAGGTAAAAGGCCTACGTCCTGCTTGTCTGACTTTTGTATTGAGGTGGTGGCGACGATGATGGTGTTACAATGGCGGCGCAGATTGGATCTGGCCAAAAGCAGAGAGCTCTAAGTTGTCGAGCGCTCCGGCGTGAGGTGGGTGGAAGTGATTCTAGCCCCTACTACGTTCTCCCTCCCAACCTTTTATATGCGAAGGCTGGGTCTCGGGATTGTTCTCCAAGTTGATTACAGGTCGGATCAGTTAGAATAAACCCTAAACGAGTCCTATTCGACTAAGCCTCCCTCTTCGAGTCTCTATCTTGTGCGCCAAGTAATACTCCCGGGCCGCATCGAAACACTGCCTTGACGGGCCTCGAAAGCCTTTCCTGAGACACCCCACCTGGACCGAAAACCAGGTAGGCGAATGTCGGGGGCCCATCTGTCATTCCTTCGTCAGTAGCCCCCGAGTGCCTGGGATAGCCGAAGACTATGGCAGGGACTCCTCCCGAAAGTCTTCCCAGCCGCACCCGACATGAGCACTTGGCCTGCAAAGCTGCAAATGTACAGGGGTCATTCGAATAATATGCTCGTTTCGATACGTGATTTTCAAGCCACTCTCATGTAGAGCCTCGAAAGCGTTAAGTTGGGTTTGCAGAGGGATGCGCATAACCGGCCTGAGACTCACGCCGGGTCTCAGTTAATTGCATTGCTGCAAAGACATTCGGTTAGCTTACTCAGATTCGAGTCCCCCGACTCGAACCCGCGTGGGCTGGTGCTACTCCGACCCGAGCCGCGTCGGACTTACCAGGTCGGAGCCCAGTTCATTGTGAGGCATCCGATGCGTCCATCGGTGCAAGCTTCATACCGTAGGTATGGAAAATTTCCGGCAGAGCGCGTTTGATACGAATACCGGGCCATCCGATGTTGCAAATCGTGGACTTACCTTCGTATTTGACATACGGCATCCGAACTGGTATATGGCGACCAAAATTCGGGCATGTTGATTGAGGAGCGTTGATAGCCCGAAAGATAGGTTAGAACAAGATGATTCAAAGGTCCGAAACTCGAACCCGAATCTCTAAAGTTGTTATTGGGTAGAAAGAAACAGCTCGAAAGATCGAAGCCCTGCCTCGAATATTTCGAGAGCACTGCTGGCCTGATAGAAGTAGCTCGAGGGGCCGAAGTCCAACCTCGAATATGTCGAAGGCGCCGCTGGCCCAAAAGAGATAATTCGAGGGACCGGAGCCCTGACTCGAATATGTTGAAGGCGCCACTGGCCCGAAAGAAGTAATTCGAGGGACCGGAGCCCTGACTCGAATATGTCGAAGGCGCTGCTGGCCCGAAAGAAGTAGCTCGAGGGGCCGAAGTCCAACCTCGAATATGTCGAAGGCGCCGCTGGCCCAAAAGAGATAATTCGAGGGACCGGAGCCCTGACTCGAATATGTTGAAGGCGCCACTGGCCTGAAAGAAGTAATTCGAGGGACCGGAGCCCTGACTCGAATATGTCGAAGGCGCTGCTAGCCCGAAAGAAGCAATTCGAGGGACCGGAGCCCTGACTCGAATATGTCGAAGGCGCTGCTGGCCCAAAAGAAATAATTCGAGGGACCGGAAAATTCCCCCAAAAGAACGAAAGACAGAGTCGTCGAGAAACTCAATGCTTATTCGAATGGCACAAAAGAGAAAAGCACAGAAGACCTCGAAAGAAACCCGATCGAGAGATCATCTGAGTGCAAGGGGCACATACCTTTGGGACTCGAAAGAGCCTTTGCCAGTTTTTACCCCTTGAGTCGAAAAGACAGCATTTTACCCTAGGGAACGCGTCAGTGCTGACGACACACTGCGTCGAGTCGTCACCTCATCTTCTGCAGGACGGGCCGGAGCCTGCCAGGACAAGACGCGTGGTAGGCCCTCGAGCCGTGCATCGCGGCCGTTGACAGAGTTTGACCGCACGTCCCGCGCGTGGGTGAGAAATAACCGGCGCGGTTTCCTTGACTACCGTGCGTAGTGGACGCCGCGGTGCTCGCGTGCTGACACGTGGACGGTCGGATCAACCCGGCCGTTTCCACTTCGCCATGGACGGTTGAGATCTGACGTAGATCTCTAGAGCTAGAATAAATAACGGTGGCAGGGTAACAGTCTATCTCACTCCGCCGCCATCGTCTTCTTCCTCGCGCCGCATCCTTGTAGCTCTTCCTTTCCATCTCCATTTCCGCGATCTTTGCTGCGCCCTGACCATGGGCAAGAGGAGCTCCACAGCCGCCGGCGCCACTGCCGCCGCCAAGAAGGCCAAGACGGCCGATGCTGAAGGCTCCGGCGTTGGCCGCTAGGTCCAATCCAAGGTTGGCAACAAGGAGCTGACCCAGGCCGAGAAGATGGGCCTGCTGAAGAATGCGCCGGCGGAATCGCTCGCCGCCGGCCCGGAGATCGTTCCCCGGCCACCCCTCGGTTTCCGGGTAATCTTCATCGCCTTTTTGCTGCGGGGTCTGTCTTTCCCCCCGCATCCTTTTCTCCGTGGCCTTCTCTTTGCTTACGGGATTCAGCTCCATGACCTGAATCCCAACTCTGTTCTTCACATTGCGTGTTTTATCACGCTTTGTGAGTGCTTCCTGGGGATCGAACCCCACTGGGCACTGTGGCGCCGAATCTTCGTGATTCGGCATCCTCTGCCCTATCAGACCGGCGGTTTCGGCGTCCAAGTGCGCCCAGACGTCGAGTATTTCAACCTCCAAACACCTGAAAACAACCCCGGGTGGAGGACGAAGTGGTATTACGCCAAGGACAAATCCTCCGACGGCGAAAACTTCGGACTTGAGGAATTCCATCCCACCGGCGTTCTTCGACCTCGCGTCTCCTGGAGGCACGACCTTTCGGACGAGGAGTTGAAGATTACAGAGCCGCTGATGGAGAAGATCCAACTGCTTCGAGCTACTCCGAAGAAGGAACTTTCGGGAGTCCAACTCATCCGAACCTTCATCGAGCGCCGAATCCAGCCGCTCGCTGCTCGAGCCCACCGCATGTGGGATTACACCGATCGCCGGGACTCGACTCGCATCTCTCAGGATGAGCTGCACGAAGCCGAAATCGACGAGTGCGTACGCGCCGTCACCAACATCAAGAAGAAGGATCCTGTGCCGAAGGTCTTCGGTGCAGTGGCCTTCAGCAAAGCCTTTCCCCGCACCGAGGTATGATTATGCTTTTATTCGAATGCCTTCTTCGTTTCTTAGCCGGATCGTCCAGTGTCGAATGCAGTCTTTCTCATTATGTAGGTGATAAACATAGCCCGATGCTATCCGCCCCAGCCAGAGATGGGCGAATATCCGGGGCGTGACTTCGCCGAGGTGCCTGAAGGGTCGGCCTCCGCTGCTCCATCGCCACCGAGGGCTCCGAAGAGACAACGAGTCGCGGACGTTGTCGAGGATTCGGAAGACCTTGACGACACTCACTTTTCTTCAGGGGATGACGACAACAGCGCCATCCCTGCCTCGCCTTTGAACTGCCGTCCTCCTCCTCGAACAGAAAAAAAGGTCCTTCCGAAGTTCGGGATCGACGCATCGTAAGTTCTTCTTTCGTGTAACTTGTGGTCTTGTTTTGATTTGGTTGTCTGATTCTAACGCTAATGATTGCTTCAGATCTTCCACCGAGGAAACGTCGACTGGTCCGGGGGATCAAGACCGATACCAGGTTCGACCTCATGACGACGCCCTTGAGCAAACGGCAGACTCACAGGAGAAGGTCGCTGATATTGTCGCCCCCGAGGTTGCTCCGACGAAGCCTTCGACCTCTTCCAAGAAGAAGGCGACGGAACAAGAATTCGTGCTTGTCTCCTCGTCCGGCGGGCCTTCCGGTCCTAGCAACCATGTAAGTCCAAAGACTTTCGACTTGCACTTCGCGTATTTGACCATTAGTAGCCCCCGAGGGTGAGTCGAAGTGTTCACACTTGGGCTTGCCCTCCGAAACATGATTCGAAGGTTAATTTGTCGCCCGACTTTCTTTAGCCCGTTGTTAGGGACCTGTCGAAGGTTTGCAGGAGCTTCCTCGCCTTAGAGGAAGAGAATCGTAGGCTGTCTGAGAAGCTCGACGAAACTCGAAGTGAGTAATGCCACCTTCCTTGTACAGTTCGCCTTTGCGTATGACATGATGCTTTTGTTGTTGAACATCTTCTTCTATTGACTAGGGATTGGGGCCCAAGCTGCTACTGATAAGACTTCCCTGAAAACTCAGCTGGACAATCTTACCACTGAGAATTCGGGTTTGAAGGATAAGATCGCCGAGCTGAATGACGAAATCGCCCGACTGAAGGGCGAATCGTCCGAAGCTCAGGAGCGTGCGAAGAAGAGCCGCTTGGATGCCGAAGCCCGAGAAGGAGAGCTGCACCAACGCCTGCAAACTTCGCTTGATGCTTTGCGCGGTGAGTTCTTCGAGCTCTGCCTGGGTTAACTTGTGTGCTGCACCGCCCTATCTTGACTTGGCAGGTTGTTCTTTGTTTGTAGATGCTGCCGAATTGGATGCCGGAGCTATGAAGGAGCCCTCTGGAATCGAATCCAGTGTCGGCCTCGCCGAACGCCTGAGCCGAGAGGTTGTCAACCTCCTAGGACGAGTGCGGTCAACGCTTGTTCGTGTTCGGGATACGTCTGTACCCGACTCGACAAGTGATACAATGGCGGGGATTCTCGAAGCTCTGGCGGTGAAGGCGGACGGCGAAGACCCGTTATTTGCCGCGGTTCGTCGTCAGGTAACTATCGGCTCCACGTCTGTCTTCTCCATGATGATGATGCACAACGTGGAGTTCGATGCTGACAAGATCACGGGTACGTACCCGAAAGACAAGGACGGGCGCGACAAATCCGCCAAGGGTTACGTTGCCCGTGCTCGTGATCTGGCCGCCCGAATGACGAGTTTCCTGGCCGAAAGGAACGAGAAGCGTGCAGCGGCGAAGGCGCGGAAGCGTGAAGCATCCGGCGCACCGTCTAGCAGGGCCGGTAGTTCAGTGTAGAGTCGGTGATGCTTAGTACGCATCTGTAATTAGATTCGGTTGTCCCGCATCGAGGGCTGTGACCCCGATTAGAACTCCTTTCTGCTGTAAAACTTGTTCTGCTATCATGTTAATCGTCTTGTCATCTGGTTGCCAATGCTTGTGTGTGATGACTGGTTTCTCGTGCAGGATCCTTCCCTGAGTGCTGGTGCTTGGCCTGTTTCGTACGAAACGGCGAGCAGTACTTCTGGTGCCGTCGAACGAAGAGCACCTTCCTCAGGCGAATTGTCGCTAATTCGATCGTTGCGCGACCAGCTCCAAAATACACAGCGGCAACTGAAGATGGTTACTGCCAGGGTCGACGTCTCTCTATCGAAAGCGTCGCATGCCGCAGACTGCGAGAAATTTCTTCTCGAGGAGATAGAAAATCTTGGAAAATCCCTGAAGTGTGAGTCTCTGAACTTCTTTCGCTGTGCATTGACTTAGATATGCAGGTTTTGATCTTCGGTCTCTTTTCGCAGATGTGTGCCTTGATAGTGCAGCCGAAGCTCGGCGCGTAGATGCGCATATTGTTGCTGCCCAGAATCATGCCAACTCTGTTGCCGATAACTTTTGGGCTGATCGATCGAAAGCCATGAAGCTGACACTTCTACAAGATAGGATTGCCCAGGCTGGCGCGTTGGCTGAGACGAGCCGAGGTGCCCTCGCGCTGGTGCACTAGGCGATGTTTCCTCTAAACGATCAGCCCGAAGGTTTGCCGGCGCTGCTTGATCGATTCGAGAACGGCAACGCCATACATTCCTTTGTCCGGGCGCACCTGCGCAGCGGGGCTGTAGTCGCACTTGCTTTCGTGCATGCTCACTACCCTGAAGTCGACTTTGAGCTTCTGAAGACACCTCCTCCGTCGCCCAGTGGCCGCTACAACATGGAGACCCATTATGCTGCTTGTAGAAGTACCGCTGACTGTATCGCTCGACAAATTGTTGTCGAAAGTGATCGGCAGAGGGCGAACCAAGGCGCTGCGGCGCCATGACCTGGCCTTGTGGCTGTGTTTGTACCTTCAATCTGTATATATATATCTTCTTCATCTGTAGCCGAAAAGGCGTAGCTTTCGGGCGTAGGTTGGGATGACGAAAATCCATGGGCGTAGGTCGAAGACAACGCCGTGCTCGAATTCAGGATTAGAGAGCGCAATTCCCAAGTATGGGCCGAGACGTCGAGGCCCCGAGCATGGGCGAAGCCCCCGAGCGCGGGTTGAAGGACTGAACCCCCGAGCGTAGATGAAACCCCCGAGCGTGGGTCGAAGGACTGAGCCCCCGAGCGTAGGCGAAGCCCCCGAACGTAGGTCGAAGGACTGAGCCCCCGAGCGTGGGTCGAAGGACTGAGCCCCCGAGCGTGGGTCGAAGGACTGAACCCCCGAGCGTAGATGAAACCCCCGAGCGTGGGTCGAAGGACTGAGCCCCCGAGCGTAGGCGAAGCCCCCGAGCGTATGTCGAAGGACTGAGCCCCCGAGCGTGGGTGAAGCCCCCGAACGTAGGTCGAAGGACTGAGCCCCCGAGCGTGGGTCGAAGGACTGAGCCCCCGAGCGTGGGTCGAAGGACTGAGCCCCCGAGCATAGGTGAAGCCCCCGAACGTAGGTCGAAGGACTGAGCCCCCGAGCGTGGGTCGAAGGACTGAGCCCCCGAGCGTGGGTCGAAGGACTGAGCCCCCGAGCGTAGGTGAAGCCCCCGAACGTAGGTCGAAGGACTGAGCCCCCGAGCGTGGGTCGAAGGACTGAGCCCCCGAGCGTGGGTCGAAGGACTGAGCCCCCGAGCGTGGGTCGAAGGACTGAGCCCCCGAGCGTGGGTCGAAGGACTGAGCCCCCGAGCGTGGGTCGAAGGACTGAACCCCCGAGCGTGGGTCGAAGGACTGAACCCCCGAGCGTAGATGAAACCCCCGAGCGTGGGTCGAAGGACTGAGCCCCCGAGCGTGGGTCGAAGGACTGAGCCCCCGAGCGTGGGTCGAAGGACTGAGCCCCCGAGCGTGGGTCGAAGGACTGAGCCCCCGAGCGTGGGTCGAAGGACTGAGCCCCCGAGCGTGGGTCGAAGGACTGAGCCCCCGAACATAGGTCGAAGGACTGAGCCCCCGAGCGTGGGTCGAAGGACTGAGCCCCCGAGCGTGGGTCGAAGGACTGAGCCCCCGAGCGTGGGTCGAAGGACTGAGCCCCCGAGCGTGGGTCGAAGGACTGAGCCCCCGAGCGTAGGTGAATATGCGGATATGTTAACTCATGAAGTGAGGAACTCGAATTTTATTGCTTAATGCCGAAGGCATAATGTTGGGTGCGGACTGCTGCCGACACTTGATGACATATTAGAGGGGGTAGAGGAGACAGCTTTGCTAGCTAAGGATAGAAGCGGCGCAATTGCGCGGCGTTCCATGGGTTATCTACGTCTTTGCTCGTCTTCGGGTTGCGTAGACGATATGCTCCTCCTGGGATGACCTCGTGGACAAGGTACGGGCCTTCCCATGGTGGCTTGAGCTTCGACGTGCTTGTTTGCTTGAGTCGGAGTACGAGGTTGCCCGGCTCGAAAGATCGTCCGCGTACCCGTCTGCTGTGGTAATTGCGGAGGCTCTGCTGATAGACCGCCGATCGAACGAGGGCGACGTCTCGAGCTTCGTCCAGCAGGTCTTGGGCGTCTGCTAACGCCTTGTCCGCGTCTTCCTCGACGTAGGCGGCGACGCGGGGCGCGCTGTAGCGCACGTCCGTGGGCAGCACGGCTTCTGCTCCGAAGAGCAAGAAGAAGGGTGTGTAGCCTGTCGAGGAGTTGGGCGTTGTTCGCAGGCTCCATAGCACCGAAGGCAGTTCCTCGACCCAGGCGCCTGCTGCGCGCTTGAGGCGTCGAAGCAGTCGCTTCTTCAAGCCTCCGCAGACGAGTCCATTGGCCTTTTCGACCTGGCCGTTGGACTTGGGGTGTGATACCGAAGCGTACTTGAGTTTGATGCCGAGGTCTTTAGCGAAGCCCTGGAATTCGCCCGAAGTGAAGTTGGTGCCGTTGTCGGTGATGATGCTGTTCGGGACGCCGTACCGATAGACGATGGACTCGAAAAACTTGACTGCCGTGGTCGCCTCTTGGTTGGTGACCGGGGTAGCTTCTATCCACTTGGAGAACTTGTCCACAGCGACGAGCAAGTACGTATGCCCTCCTCGAGATGATTTGGGGAGAGGCCCCACTTGGTCGAGCCCCCATTGTGCAAAGGGCCATGCCACAGGGATGGTGTGCAGTTCCGATGCCGGCGCGTGCGGCTTGGTGGCGAACATCTGACACGCTTCGCAGTGCTGGACGATGTTCCTGGCGTCGTAGAGGGCGGATAGCCAGTAGAATCCGGACCGAAAGGCCTTCGCTACGAGTGTTCGGCTGGAAGCGTGATGACCGCAGGTTCCTTCATGGATTTCTCGGAGGAGGGCGATTCCATCTTCCTGCGCTATGCACCGCTGGAGCACCCCCGAAGTGCTTCGCTTGTAGAGTTCCCCGTTGATTATCGTGAAGGCCTTAGAGCGCCGCATGATTTGTCGGCGGTGGATGGGGTCTTCTGGTAGTTCGCCCCTCGTCAGGAACGCCAAGTACGGCTTTGTCCATATTGCTTCGACAAGCATGACCGCGGCTGCATCCTTCGGGAGGTCTGCTGCTCCTGCCGCTGGGGCGGTGTCGGTTGTCCGAGCCCCCGGACGTGTTGTTAACGCCGGGTCAGGTGTGGGTTTGATCTTGACGGAGCGTTCGAATATCTCCTCGAAGAAAACACCTGGCGGTATTGGGAGGCATCTTGAGCCGACATTGGCCAGGTTATCTGCCTCCTCGTTGCTTTCCCTGCCGATGTGTGTTACTTCACAGCCCTTGAATTCGCCTTCGAGCTTGTCGTATATGGCGCGATATGCGATCATGTTCGCGCAAGTTGCGTCGCACTCCTTCATGACTTGCTGAGCGATGAGGTTCGAGTCTCCATGAATCTTGATGCGGGTTGCCCCGCAGGCCTTCGCCATGCGCATACCGTGAAGGACGGCTTCGTATTCTGCCTCGTTGTTGGAGGGATTCGGGAAACGCATGCGGAGGACGTAGCGCATCCTGTCTCCTTGTGGTGATACCAGGATAACTCCTGCTCCTGCCCCCGAAACCCGCTTGGACCCGTCGACGAAGATGGTCCAGCTGTTCGACAGGTCTGGTAGTTCGGGCATCTGGGCTTCTGTCCATTCGGCTATGAAATCCGGTAGGACCTGTGATTTGATTGCGGACTGCCGCTGGTACGTAATCTCCCAGGGTCCTAGCGTGACTCCCCATAGCGACACACGCCCTGTAGCGTTTGGGTTGTTGAGGATGCTGGAGACTGGGTTCGAAGCCACTACTATGATGGAGTGGCACTCGAAATAGTGCGGCAGTTTCTTTCCCGTCATGTAGATGGCGTATGCCAACTTCTGATAATGGGGGTATCTTTGCTTGGTTGGCGACAGGACTTCGCTTAAGTAGTACACGGGCCTCTGAACACCGTGCTCTTTGCCTTCCTCTGCGCGTTCAACCACAAGCACCGAGCTGACGACTTGATTTGTAGCCGCAATGTACAGCAACATTGGCTCTTTTTCTCGAGGTGTAACGAGAACTGGGGAGGTCGATAGTCGTCGCTTGAGGTCGTCGAAGGCGGCTTGCGCTTCTTCGGTCCATGTGAAGTTGTCTGTTTTTCTGAGCAGTCGATACAAGGGCAGTGCTTTTTCGCCAAGCTTGCTGATGAAGCGGCTAAGCGCTGCGAGTCGGCCTGTCAACTGCTGGACGTGTCGGAGCGTCTTTGGAGGGTGCATGCTGATGATGGCCTTTATCTTCTCTGGGTTGCCTTCAATTCCTCTCTCGGAGATCAGATAGCCCAGCAGTTGGCCGGTGGGTACTCCGAAAGAGCATTTCTTCGGATTAAGCTTGATGCTATATCTGTCGAGGTTGGCGAAGGTTTCTCGAAGGTCGTCGAGCAGAGTATCTGCTTTCGATGTCTTGATGACAATGTCGTCGACGTAGACCTCGACGTTGCGTCCGATTTGTTCCTTCAAGCATGCTTGCATACACCGCTGATACGTGGCTCCAGCGTTCTTGAGCCCGAAAGGCATCGTCATGTAGCAGTATACCCCGTGCGGGGTGATGAACGCCGTCTTGTCTTCGTCTTCTACCTTTAGCCGTATCTGGTTATATCCAGAGTAGGCGTCGAGGAACGAGAGGCGCTCGCATCCTGCCGTGGAATCGACAATCTGGTCGATTCGGGGCAAAGGGAAGTAGTCCTTCGGGCAGTGTTTGTTTAGAGCTGTGAAGTCGATGCACATCCTGTAGATCTTGGTGTCCTTCTTTTCCACCATGACCGGTGGCGAGAGCCATGTGGCTTCCTTGATCTCTCTGATGAACTTAGCTTCAAGGAGGCGATTGATTTCCTCGCCCATCGACTTGGCCTTCTCTGGATTGTACCGTCGCATAGGCTGCTTGACCGGTTTCGCGTTGGGGAATATTTTAAGCTCGTGCTCGGCGAGTTCCCTGGGGATGCCTGGCATATCTGCTGGACACCAGGCGAACATCCTCCAGTGCTCACGGAGGAACTCGACGAGCGCGCTTTCCTATGCGGGGGAAAGGGAGTTCGACACCCGCGCCGTCTTGGTTGGATCAGTCGGGTGGATCTGGTGTTCTCGGGTGTCTTTGGTGGCATCGAAAGACAACTCTGGGGCGTTCTGCTGCGCCGGTGGGTCGATGTCCATGACAGTGGCTTCCCGAATATGGTGCAGTTCCTCGTGCACCCCGAAAGTCTGGGACATGTCGTTGAAGTCCTTGTCGCAGTTTTCTGACCGCGCGAAGCTGCCGCTGATCGTTAGTGGTCCTTTGTTTGCGGGCATCCGCAACTTGAGGTAGGCGTAGTGGGGTACCGCCATGAATCGGGCGAACGCTGGTCGCCCGAGGATAGCATGATACTGCGAGGGCCAGTCGACCACCTCGAATTCGATCTTCTCCTTTCTGAAGTTGGCTTTAGTGCCGAAGATGACGTCGAGGTGTATCGCTCCCAATGGATACGTCGGCTTTCCCGGGACGATTCCGTGGAAGGAAGTCTCCGTTGGCAGGAGATTGTTGAGTGGAATCTTGATCTTTCGCAGTGTGTCTGCGTAGATTAGGTTCAGGCTGCTGCCTCCATCCATGAACACCTTTTTCGAGGTGAAACCCCCTATTTGCGCCTCGAGAACCAGAGCATGGTGTCCTGGGCGTGGTATCTTCGGTGGATGATCTGACCGGTCGAAACCAATCGGTTGTTCGGACCAATTCAGATATTCGGGAGTAGCTGGTGGCGCGTGCTCGGCGTGGAATACTTCTCTCGCGCGTTTCCGCCGAACTTTGTTCGTCGGGCGCCCCCTCTGAATCATGGTGACGAGGTTTATCCCCGGCAATGCCCATGTCGAAGGGCTTTCGATCTAGGAAGCGTATTGGGAACCTGGCGAACTCGACGGCGATCAGACGAAAGCAGAAGGACACAAGGATTTACCCAGGTTCAGCCCCCTCGAAAGGTAAAAGGCCTACGTCCTGCTTGTCTGACTTTTGTATTGAGGTGGTGGCGACGATGATGGTGTTACAATGGCGGCGCAGATTGGATCTGGCCAAAAGCAGAGAGCTCTAAGTTGTCGAGCGCTCCGGCGTAAGGTGGGTGGAAGTGATTCTAGCTCCTACTACGTTCTCCCTCCCAGCCTTTTATATGCGAAGGCTGGGTCTCGGGATTGTTCTCCAAGTTGATTACAGGTCGGATCAGTTAGAATAAACCCTAAACGAGTCCTATTCGACTAAGCCTCCCTCTTCGAGTCTCTGTCTTGTGCGCCAAGTAATACTCCCGGGCCGCATCGAAACACGGCCTTGACGGGCCTCGAAAGCCTTTCCTGAGACACCCCACCTGGACCGAAAACCAGGTAGGCGAATGTCGGGGGCCCATCTGTCATTCCTTCGTCAGTAGCCCCCGAGTGCCTGGGATAGCCGAAGACTATGGCAGGGACTCCTCCCGAAAGTCTTCCCAGCCGCACCCGACATGAGCACTTGGCCTGCAAATCTGCAAATGTATAGGGGTCATTCGAATAATATGCTCGTTTCGATACGTGATTTTCAAGCCACTCTCATGTAGAGCCTCGAAAGCGTTAAGTTGGGTTTGCAGAGGGATGCGCATAACCGGCCTGAGACTCACGCCGGGTCTCAGTTAATTGCATTGCTGCAAAGACATTCGGTTAGCTTACTCAGATTCGAGTCCCCCGACTCGAACCCGCGTGGGCTGGTGCTACTCCGACCCGAGCCGCGTCGGACTTACCAGGTCGGAGCCCAGTTCATTGTGAGGCATCCGATGCGTCCATCGGTGCAAGCTTCATACCGTAGGTATGGAAAATTTCCGGCAGAGCGCGTTTGATACGAATACCGGGCCATCCGATGTTGCAAATCGTGGACTTACCTTCGTATTTGACATACGGCATCCGAACTGGTATATGGCGACCAAAATTCGGGCATGTTGATTGAGGAGCGTTGATAGCCCGAAAGACGGGTTAGAACAAGATGATTCAAAGGTCCGAAACTCGAACCCGAATCTCTAAAGTTGTTATTGGGTAGAAAGAAACAGCTCGAAAGATCGAAGCCCTGCCTCGAATATTTCGAGAGCGCTGCTGGCCTGATAGAAGTAGCTCGAGGGGCCGAAGTCCAACCTCGAATATGTCGAAGGCGCCGCTGGCCCAAAAGAGATAATTCGAGGGACCGGAGCCCTGACTCGAATATGTTGAAGGCGCTGCTAACCCGAAAGAAATAATTCGAGGGACCGAAGCCCTGACTCGAATATGTCGAAGGCGCTGCTGGCCCGAAAGAAGCAATTCGAGGGACCGGAGCCCTGACTCGAATATGTCGAAGGCGCTGCTGGCCCGAAAGAAATAATTCGAGGGACCGGAAAATTCCCCCAAAAGAACGAAATACAGAGTCGTCGAGAAACTCAATGCTTATTCGAATGGCGCAAAAGAGAAAAGCACAGAAGACCTCGAAAGAAACCCGATCGAGATATCATCTGAGTGCAAGGGGCACATACCTTTGGGACTCGAAAGAGCCTTTGCCAGTTTTTACCCCTTGAGTCGAAAAGACAGCATTTTACCCTAGGGAACGCGTCAGTGCTGACGACACACTGCGTCGAGTCATCACCTCATCTTCTGCAGGACGGGCCTGAGCCTGCCAGGACAAGACGTGTGGTGGGCCCTCGAGCCGTGCATCGCGGCCGTTGACAGAGTTTGACCGCACGTCCCGCGCGTGGGTGAGAAGTAACCGGCGCGGTTTCCTTGACTACCGTGCGTAGTGGACGCCGCGGTGCTCGCGTGCTGACACGTGGACGGTCGGATCAACCCGGCCGTTTCCACTTCGCCATGGACGGTTGAGATCTGACGTAGATCTCTAGAGGTAGAATAAATAACGGTGGCAGGGTAACAGTCTATCTCACTCCGCCGCCATCGTCTTCTTCCTCGCGCCGCATCCTTGTAGCTCTTCCTTTCCATCTCCATTTCCGCGATCTTTGCTGCGCCCTGACCATGGGCAAGAGGAGCTCCACAGCCGCCGGCGCCACTGCCGCCGCCAAGAAGGCCAAGACGGCCGATGCTGAAGGCTCCGGCGTTGGCCGCTGGGTCCAATCCAAGGTTGGCAACAAGGAGCTGACCCAGGCCGAGAAGATGGGCCTGCTGAAGAATGCGCCGGCGGAATCGCTCGCCGCCGGCCCGGAGATCGTTCCCCGGCCACCCCTCGGTTTCCGCGTAATCTTCATCGCCTTTTTGCTGCGGGGTCTGTCTTTCCCCCCGCATCCTTTTCTCCGTGGCCTTCTCTTTGCTTACGGGATTCAGCTCCATGACCTGAATCCCAACTCTGTTCTTCACATTGCGTGTTTCATCACGCTTTGTGAGTGCTTCCTGGGGATCGAACCCCACTGGGCACTATGGCGCCGAATCTTCGTGATTCGGCATCCTCTGCCCTATCAGACCGGCGGTTTCGGCGTCCAAGTGCGCCCAGACGTCGAGTATTTCAACCTCCAAACACCCGAAAACAACCCCGGGTGGAGGACGAAGTGGTATTACGCCAAGGACAAATCCTCCGACGGCGAAAACTTCGGACTTGAGGAATTCCATCCCACCGGCATTCTTCGACCTCGCGTCTCCTGGAGACACGACCTTTCGGACGAGGAGTTGAAGATTACGGAGCCGCTGATGGAGAAGATCCAACAGCTTCGAGCTACTCCGAAGAAGGAACTTTCGGGAGTCCAACTCATCCGAACCTTCATCGAGCGCCGAATCCAGCCGCTCGCTGCTCGAGCCCACTGCATGTGGGATTACAGCGATCGCCGGGACTCGACTCGCATCTCTCAGGATGAGCTGCACGAAGCCGAAATCGACGAGTGCGTACGCGCCGTCACCAACATCAAGAAGAAGGATCCTGTGCCGAAGGTCTTCGGTGCAGTGGCCTTCAGCAAAGCCTTTCCCCGCACCGAGGTATGATTATGCTTTTATTCGAATGCCTTCTTCGTTTCTTAGCCGGATCGTCCAGTGTCGAATGCAGTCTTTCTCATTATGTAGGTGATAAACATAGCCCGATGATATCCGCCCCAGCCAGAGATGGGCGAATACCCGGGGCGTGACTTCGCCGAGGTGCCTGAAGGGTCGGCCTCCGCTGCTCCATCGCCACCGAGGGCTCCGAAGAGACAACGAGTCGCGGACGTTGTCGAGGATTCGGAAGACCTTGACGACACTCACTTTTCTTCAGGGGATGACGACAACAGCGCCATCCCTGCCTCGCCTTTGAACTGCCGTCCTCCTCCTCGAACAGAGAAAAAGGTCCTTCCGAAGTTCGGGATCGACGCATCGTAAGTTCTTCTTTCGTGTAACTTGTAGTCTTGTTTTGATTTGGTTGTCCGATTCTAACGCTGATGATTGCTTCAGATCTTCCACCGAGGAAACGTCGACTGGTCCGGGGAATCAAGATCGATACCAGGTTCGACCTCATGACGACGCCCTTGAGCAAACGGCAGACTCACAGGAGAAGGTCGCTGATATTGTCGCCCCCGAGGTTGCTCCGACGAAGCCTTCGACCTCTTCCAAGAAGAAGGCGACGGAACAAGAATTCGTGCTTGTCTCCTCGTCCGGCGGGCCTTCCGGTCCTAGCAACCATGTAAGTCCAAAGACTTTCGACTCTCACTTCGCATATTTGACCATTAGTAGCCCCCGAGGGTGAGTCGAAGTGTTCACACTTGGGCTTGCCCTCCGAAACATGATTCGAAGGTTAATTTGTCGCCCGACTTTCTTTAGCCCGTTGTTAGGGACCTGTCGAAGGTTTGCAGGAGCTTCCTCGCCTTAGAGGAAGAGAATCGTAGGCTGTCTGAGAAGCTCGACAAAACTCGAAGTGAGTAATGCCACCTTCCTTGTACAGTTCGCCTTTGCGTATGACATGATGCTTTTGTTGTTGAACATCTTCTTCTATTGACTAGGGATTGGGGCCCAAGCTGCTACTGATAAGACTTCCCTGAAAACTCAGCTGGACAATCTTACCACTGAGAATTCGGGTTTGAAGGATAAAGTCGCCGAGCTAAATGACGAAATCGCCCGACTGAAGGGCGAATCGTCCGAAGCTCAGGAGCGTGCGAAGAAGAGCCGCTTGGATGCCGAAGCCCGAGAAGGAGAGCTGCACCAACGCCTGCAAACTTCGCTTGATGCTTTGCGCGGTGAGTTCTTCGAGCTCTGCCTGGGTTAACTTGTGTGCTGCACCGCCCTATCTTGACTTGGCAGGTTGTTCTTTGTTTGTAGATGCTGCCGAATTGGATGCCGGAGCTATGAAGGAGCCCTCTGGAATCGAATCCAGTGTCGGCCTCGCCGAACGCCTGAGCCGAGAGGTTGTCAACCTCCTAGGACGAGTGCGGTCAACGCTTGTTCGTGTTCGGGATACGTCTGTACCCGACTCGACAAGTGATACAATGGCGGGGATTCTCGAAGCTCTGGCGGTGAAGGCGGACGGCGAAGACCCGTTATTTGCCGCGGTTCGTCGTCAGGTAACTATCGGCTCCACGTCTGTCTTCTCCATGATGATGATGCACAACGTGGAGTTCGATGCTGACAAGATCACGGGTACGTACCCGAAAGACAAGGACGGGCGCGACAAATCCGCCAAGGGTTACGTTGCCCGTGCTCGTGATCTGGCCGCCCGAATGACGAGCTTCCTGGCCGAAAGGAACGAGAAGCGTGCAGCGGCGAAGGCGCGGAAGCGTGAAGCATCCGGCGCACCGTCTAGCAGGGTCGGTAGTTCAGTGTAGAGTCGGTGATGCTTAGTACGCATCTGTAATTAGATTTGGTTGTCCCGCATCGAGGGCTGTGACCCCGATTAGAACTCCTTTCTGCTGTAAAACTTGTTCTGCTGTCATGTTAATCGTCTTGTCATCTGGTTGCCAATGCTTGTGTGTGATGACTGGTTTCTCGTGCAGGATCCTTCCCTGAGTGCTGGTGCTTGGCCTGTTTCGTACGAAACGGCGAGCAGTACTTCTGGTGCCGTCGAACGAAGAGCACCTTCCTCAGGCGAATTGTCGCTAATTCGATCGTTGCGCGACCAGCTCCAAAATACACAGCGGCAACTGAAGATGGTTACTGCCAGGGTCGACGTCTCTCTATCGAAAGCGTCGCATGCCGCAGACTGCGAGAAATTTCTTCTCGAGGAGATAGAAAATCTTGGAAAATCCCTGAAGTGTGAGTCTCTGAACTTCTTTCGCTGTGCATTGACTTAGATATGCAGGTTTTGATCTTCGGTCTCTTTTCGCAGATGTGTGCCTTGATAGTGCAGCCGAAGCTCGGCGCGTAGATGCGCATATTGTTGCTGCCCAGAATCATGCCAACTCTGTTGCCGATAACTTTTGGGCTGATCGATCGAAAGCCATGAAGCTGACACTTCTACAAGATAGGATTGCCCAGGCTGGCGCGTTGGCTGAGATGAGCCGAGGTGCCCTCGCGCTGGTGCACCAGGCGATGTTTCCTCTAAACGATCAGCCCGAAGGTTTGCCGGCGCTGCTTGATCGATTCGAGAACGGCAACGCCATACATTCCTTTGTCCGGGCGCACCTGCGCAGCGGGGCTGTAGTCGCACTTGCTTTCGTGCATGCTCACTACCCTGAAGTCGACCTTGAGCTTCTGAAGACACCTCCTCCGTCGCCCAGTGGCCGCTATAACATGGAGCCCCATTATGCTGCTTGTAGAAGTACCGCTGACTGTATCGCTCGACAAATTGTTGTCGAAAGTGATCGGCAGAGGGCGAACCAAGGCGCTGCGGCGCCATGACCTGGCCTTGTGGCTGTGTTTGTACCTTCAATCTGTATATATATATCTTCTTCATCTGTAGCCGAAAAGGCGTAGCTTTCGGGCGTAGGTTGGGAAGACGAAAATCCATGGGCGTAGGTCGAAGACAACGCCGTGCTCGAATTCAGGATTAGAGAGCGCAATTCCCAAGTATGGGCCGAGACGTCGAGGCCCCGAGCATGGGCGAAGCCCCCGAGCGTAGGTCGAAGGACTGAGCCCCCGAGCGTGGGTCGAAGGACTGAGCCCCCGAGCGTGGGTGAAGCCCCCGAACGTAGGTCGAAGGACTGAGCCCCCGAGCGTGGGTCGAAGGACTGAGCCCCCGAGCGTGGGTCGAAGGACTGAGCCCCCGAACGTAGGTCGAAGGACTGAGCCCCCGAGCGTGGGTCGAAGGACTGAGCCCCCGAACGTGGGTCGAAGGACTGAGCCCCCGAACGTAGGTCGAAGGACTGAGCCCCCGAGCGTGGGTCGAAGGACTGAGCCCCCGAGCGTGGGTGAAGCCCCCGAACGTAGGTCGAAGGACTGAGCCCCCGAACGTAGGTCGAAGGACTGAGCCCCCGAACGTAGGTCGAAGGACTGAGCCCCCGAGCGTGGGTCGAAGGACTGAGCCCCCGAGCGTGGGTCGAAGGACTGAGCCCCCGAACGTAGGTCGAAGGACTGAGCCCCCGAGCGTGGGTGAAGTCCCCGAACGTAGGTCGAAGGACTGAGCCCCCGAGCGTGGGTCGAAGGACTGAGCCCCTGAGCGTGGGTCGAAGGACTGAGCCCCCGAGCGTGGGTCGAAGGACTGAGCCCCCGAGCGTGGGTCGAAGGACTGAGCCCCCGAGCGTAGGTGAATATGCGGATATGTTAACTCATGAAGTGAGGAACTCGAATTTTATTGCTTAATGCCGAAGGCATAATGTTGGGTGCGGACTGCTGCCGACACTTGATGACATATTAGAGGGGGTAGAGGAGACAGCTTTGCTAGCTAAGGATAGAAGCGGCGCAATTGCGCGGCGTTCCATGGGTTATCTACGTCTTTGCCCGTCTTCGGGTTGCGTAGACGATATGCTCCTCCTGGGATGACCTCGTGGACAAGGTACGGGCCTTCCCATGGTGGCTCCAGCTTCGACGTGCTTGTTTGCTTGAGTCGGAGTACGAGGTTGCCCGGCTCGAAAGAGCGTCCGCGTACCCGTCTGCTGTGGTAATTGCGGAGGCTCTGCTGATAGACCGCCGATCGAACGAGGGCGACGTCTCGAGCTTCGTCCAGCAGGTCTTGGGCGTCTGCTAACGCCTTGTCCGCGTCTTCCTCGACGTAGGCGGCGACGCGGGGCGCACTGTAGCGCACGTCCGTGGGCAGCACGGCTTCTGCTCCGAAGAGCAAGAAGAAGGGTGTGTAGCCTGTCGAGGAGTTGGGCGTTGTTCGCAGGCTCCATAGCACCGAAGGCAGTTCCTCGACCCAGGCGCCTGCTGCGCGCTTGAGGGGTCGAAGCAGTCGCTTCTTCAAGCCTCCGCAGACGAGTCCATTGGCCTTTTCGACCTGGCCGTTGGACTTGGGGTGTGATACCGAAGCGTACTTGAGTTTGATGCCGAGGTCTTTAGCGAAGCCCTGGAATTCGCCCGAAGTGAAGTTGGTGCCGTTGTCGGTGATGATGCTGTTCGGGACGCCGTACCGATAGACGATGGACTCGAAAAACTTGACTGTCGTGGTCGCCTCTTGGTTGGTGACCGGGGTAGCTTCTATCCACTTGGAGAACTTGTCCACAGCGACGAGCAGGTACGTATGCCCTCCTCGAGATGATTTGGGGAGAGGCCCCACTTGGTCGAGCCCCCATTGTGCAAAGGGCCATGCCACAGGGATGGTGTGCAGTTCCGATGCCGGCGCGTGCGGCTTGGTGGCGAACATCTGACACGCTTCGCAGTGCTGGACGATGTTCCTGGCGTCGTAGAGGGCGGATAGCCAGTAGAATCCGGACCGAAAGGCCTTCGCTACGAGTGTTCGGCTGCAAGCGTGATGACCGCAGGTTCCTTCATGGATTTCTCGGAGGAGGGCGATTCCATCTTCCTGCGCTATGCACCGCTGGAGCACCCCCGAAGTGCTTCGCTTGTAGAGTTCCCCGTTGATTATCGTGAAGGCCTTAGAGCGCCGCATGATTTGTCGGCGGTGGATGGGGTCTTCTGGTAGTTCGCCCCTCGTCAGGAACGCCAAGTACGGCTTTGTCCATATTGCTTCGACAAGCATGACCGCGGCTGCATCCTTCGGGAGGTCTGCTGCTCCTGCCGCTGGGGCGGTGTCGGTTGTCCGAGGCCCCGGACGTGTTGTTAACACCGGGTCAGGTGTGGGTTTGATCTTGACGGAGCGTTCGAATATCTCCTCGAAGAAAACACCTGGCGGTATTGGGAGGCATCTTGAGCCGACATTGGCCAGGTTATCTGCCTCCTCGTTGCTTTCCCTGCCGATGTGTGTTACTTCACAGCCCTCGAATTCGCCTTCGAGCTTGTCGTACATGGCGCGATATGCGATCATGTTCGCGCAAGTTGCGTCGCACTCCTTCATGACTTGCTGAGCGATGAGGTTCGAGTCTCCATGAATCTTGATGCGGGTTGCCCCGCAGGCCTTCGCCATGCGCATACCGTGAAGGACGGCTTCGTATTCTGCCTCGTTGTTGGAGGGATTCGGGAAACGCATGCGGAGGACGTAGCGCATCCTGTCTCCTTGTGGTGATACCAGGATAACTCCTGCTCCTGCCCCCGAAACCCGCTTGGACCCGTCGACGAAGATGGTCCAGCTGTTCGACAGGTCTGGTAGTTCGGGCATCTGGGCTTCTGTCCATTCGGCTATGAAATCCGGTAGGACCTGTGACTTGATTGCGGACTGGCGCTGGTACGTAATCTCCCAGGGTCCTAGCGTGACTCCCCATAGTGACACACGCCCTGTAGCGTTTGGGTTGTTGAGGATGCTGGAGACTGGGTTCGAAGCCACTACTATGATGGAGTGGCACTCGAAATAGTGCGGCAGTTTCTTTCCCGTCATATAGATGGCGTATGCCAACTTCTGATAATGGGGGTATCTTTGCTTGGTTGGCGACAGGACTTCGCTTAAGTAGTACACGGGCCTCTGAACACCGTGCTCTTTGCCTTCCTCTGCGCGTTCAACCACAAGCACCGAGCTGACGACTTGATTTGTAGCCGCAATGTACAGCAACATTGGCTCTTTTTCTCGAGGTGTAACGAGAACTGGGGAGGTCGATAGTCGTCGCTTGAGGTCGTCGAAGGCGGCTTGCGCTTCTTCGGTCCATGTGAAGTTGTCTATTTTTCTGAGCAGTCGATACAAGGGCAGTGCTTTTTCGCCAAGCTTGCTGATGAAGCGGCTAAGCGCTGCGAGTCGGCCTGTCAACTGCTGGACGTGTCGGAGCGTCTTTGGAGGGTGCATGCTGATGATGGCCTTTATCTTCTCTGGGTTGCCTTCAATTCCTCTCTCGGAGATCAGATAGCCCAGCAGTTGGCCGGTGGGTACTCCGAAAGAGCATTTCTTCGGATTAAGCTTGATGCTATATCTGTCGAGGTTGGCGAAGGTTTCTCGAAGGTCGTCGAGCAGAGTATCTGCTTTCGATGTCTTGATGACAATGTCGTCGACGTAGACCTCGACGTTGCGTCCGATTTGTTCCTTTAAGCATGCTTGCATACACCGCTGATAGGTAGCTCCAGCGTTCTTGAGCCCGAAAGGCATCGTCATGTAGCAGTATACCCCATGCGGGGTGATGAACGCCGTCTTGTCTTCGTCTTCTACCTTTAGCCGTATCTGGTTATATCCAGAGTAGGCGTCGAGGAACGAGAGGCGCTCGCATCCTGCCGTGGAATCAACAATCTGGTCGATTCGGGGCAAAGGGAAGTAGTCCTTCGGGCAGTGTTTGTTTAGAGCTGTGAAGTCGATGCACATCCTGTAGATCTTGGTGTCCTTCTTTTCCACCATGACCGGTGGCGAGAGCCATGTGGCTTCCTTGATCTCTCTAATGAACTTAGCTTCAAGGAGGCGATTGATTTCTTCGCCCATCGACTTGGCCTTCTCTGGATTGTACCGTCGCATAGACTGCTTGACTGGTTTCGCGTTGGGGAATATTTTAAGCTCGTGCTCGGCGAGTTCCCTGGGGATGCCTGGCATATCTGCTGGACACCAGGCGAACATCCTCCAGTGCTCACGGAGGAACTCGACGAGCGCGCTTTCCTATGCGGGGGAAAGGGAGTTCGACACCCGCGCCGTCTTGGTTGGATCAGTCGGGTGGATCTGGTGTTCTCGGGTGTCTTTGGTGGCATCGAAAGACAACTCTGGGGCGTTCTGCTGCGCCGGTGGGTCGATGTCCATGACAGTGGCTTCCCGAATGTGGTGCAGTTCCTCGTGCACCCCGAAAGTCTGGGACATGTCGTTGAAGTCCTTGTCGCAGTTTTCTGACCGCGTGAAGCTGCCGCTGATCGTTAGTGGTCCTCTGTTTGCGGGCATCCGCAACTTGAGGTAGGCGTAGTGGGGTACCGCCATGAATCGGGCGAACGCTGGTCGCCCGAGGATAGCATGATACTGCGAGGGCCAGTCGACCACCTCGAATTCGATCTTCTCCTTTCTGAAGTTGGCTTTAGTGCCGAAGATGACGTCGAGGTGTATCACTCCCAATGGATACGTCGGCTTTCCCAGGACGATTCCGTGGAAGGAAGTCTCCGTCGGCAGGAGATTGTTGAGTGGAATCTTGGTCTTTCGCAGTGTGTCTGCGTAGATTAGGTTCAGGCTGCTGCCTCCGTCCATGAACACCTTTTTCGAGGTGAAGCCCCCTATTTGCGCCTCGAGAACCAGAGCATGGTGTCCTGGGCGTGGTATCTTCGGTGGATGATCTGACCGGTCGAAACCAATCGGTTGTTCGGACCAATTCAGATATTCGGGAGTAGCTGGTGGCGCGTGCTCGGCGTGGAATACTTCTCTCGCGCGTTTCCGCCGAACTTTGTTCGTCGGGCGCCCCCTCTGAATCATGGGCACGAGACCTCTTGGAGGTGGGAACTCTTCTTCCTCGTTGGCCGGCTGTCGCTGCTCGACTTGCTGGATCGTAGCGGCCTGATGGCTTTGCTGTACGACATTTGCTGGTGGATTCGGTGGTGGCGGTGGAGCGTTGTAGGCTATCGCCCCTGCCACTGGTTGCTCGACATTCATCCTCTCCTGAAGTGCTCGGTTGAGGCGAAGGAATTCCCTGCACTCGATGAGGAGGTGTGCAGGTTTTCGTACTCCGTCCTTGTCGAGGTACGTGTGCCTTGGGCATCCGCTGTCGAGCATCTCTTCTGCCGACAGCTGTGGCTGCCGGCGACGCCACTCCTTGCTGGGTTTCGAGTCACGGCTGCTGCTGCCGTAGTAAGTATTTCCTCGTCGTGGTAAGTCGCGATTGTCGTCGCGGTCTTCGTGGACGTAGCCAGCTGCTATCATGTCTACGTTCTCCGTGTTGTCGTAGCGGCTTCGGCGACCTTTCTTCCGAGATCCGGGATGGAACTGATCCTTCGCATCGTCATCGTGTTCTGCTGATCGACGGCGGCTTCTGGGAGCCGAGATGGAATCCTCGCCATCGGCCCATTCGTTCGCCAAACTCATGAGGTGGTCGATGGTTCTGGGCTTGCAGCGCCCCAGTTCCTCCTTAAAGTCACGCCGAAATAAGCCGTCCCGAAATGCATCAATGGCCCTTTCGGGCGAGATATTCTCTGTCGTGTTCCGAAGGCTGATCCATCGTGAGATGTATGACCTCAGGTTTTCGCCGGTCTTCTGCACGCATAAGCGAAGCTCTTCGAACGACGTAGGGCGTCGTGAGGTGCCTCGGAAATTTGCGATAAACGCTTGCCGAAACTCTTCCCAGGAGCGAATGCTGTCTTGGGCGAGATTATTCAACCATGCCCTTGCGTTATCTTTTAGGTGCAGTGATAACAACTGGAAAGCGTTGTCTCTGGATCCGCCGCTGATCTTGACAGCGGTCATGAAATCATCTAGCCAAATTCGGGGATCCTGCTGCCCGTTGAACTTGACTACGCCGTCGCTGAGCTTGATTCCTTTCGGCAATGGTGCCGAGCGGATCAAAAGGCTAAAGCATTCTGCCCCGCAGAGTCCGTCGCTGGGACCGCCGAACGCTTCCGCCTCGCGTCGCGCTCGCCCTTGGTCGACTCTATGCTGGGCCAGGCCATGCCGAAGCTCTCCGTTGAGAGGTTCGACCACATGCGTCCGAGGCGCTACGGCTGGCGCTGGTGCTGGGTGCCTAGCCTGTTCCGGTGGTGGAGCGGCTCTTGCTGTTGTCGCATTATGTGCTGAGCCAGGCGTGCCTTGCAGCACCCTTACTCCTTCGAGTGCTAGATTTCGCAGGTGTCGCATATGTTCGTCACCGTTAGATGCGTTCGCAGCAATGTATGCCGCTGCAGCCATGATTGCTGCTTCCTTGGTCTTGGGCATTAACTCAGCTTCGTTGAATTCTGCCTCCAGGTTTCGAGTGACATTATGCATATCGGCCCCCTGCTGAGTGCGCGATCTTGATCTGTGCTGAACGCTTGAAGAGTAGTGCGATGATCTTTCTGCCCTCCTTCTGCTGGATGCATCGGCCTCCTCTCTGCGTCGTTCCAACACTCGCCTATCAGCGCTGATCTGATCTTTTTGCTCCTGAACGACGAATCGGAGTGCAGCCAGATCGCTTGGACTTGGGTTGGGTCCGAAGTTTACTTCGCCCGCATAGACCCTTCTTGCGAACCGGATCTGGTCATGTGTGACCACTTGGCGACCGCTGTCTGATCGGTTTCGACCGTCGTTGTCGTTTCCGTCGTTGTGCGATGCCATCATGCAGTGGCCCCCGGGCCACGGGGTCGAGTCATCGCTGATCTCGCCCAGCGCTGGAGGATAGACATCGTCGTTTTCGACGTAGGGCCCGATTTCGACCATGAAGTCAGAGTCATGATCAGCCATATAGCCGTCGCTGGATGCGCTAGATTCGCATAGTGAGGCGGAGCTCACCGAATTGCCGATTTTCCCCTTAGCTTCGGGGTAGACGTCGTCGTCGTCGTCAGAGCACGTGTAATCCGAGTATAATCCTTCGATGTAGTCAGGATCATAGGGTGCCGTACGAAGCGTGAGGGCGTTGAGAGCCCGATCGCACTCGGATATCGTTGGGTAGATAGCTGTTGTACCTCCCCGCGGATCTTCACAGCCGGCGATCTCATGGAGTGAGAAATCTCCGGCGCCTATGTAGTGGTACGCGTCGCAGTCGACGCAGTATGCGGTGGTCGGGGATGGAGGCGGATCTTCGAAATCGTTCGACCCTACTGATGGGGTCGAAATCTTCAGCCTCAGCTCCTCCTTCGACGGCGCTAGTGACGCGCTTGCCGAGGGTTTACCCCCGACGGATGGTGGTGTCGTCGCTTCGGCCACGAGCGGAGCCGATTCGCCGATGGAGAGCAGTTCCATTGCTCCATTGCTGTCCACATGGAAATTGAACAGTCCGAAGGCCATGTCGTAGCCTTCGGGCGCTGCCCTTGCCGCGCTCGGGACGGGGTCGATGGCGCTCATCGTCGAGGTGAGGTTGATGGTGCTTGGCGAGATACCATCGATGACAATCGATTCGACGGCGCCAGTCTCGAATTCCATCGGGCTGGTGTGGACGATGGCCGGCACAGCGATGCCGGCGATGGTGTCGATGCCGATCTTGGAAGTGGTGTCGTCGTTGGTCGACGCAGCGATGCCGACAGTAGCGTCGATCTTGACGGGGGTGCCGACGTTGGTCGGCGCAGCGATGCCGACGGCGGTGTCGATGCCGATCTTGGTTGCGGTCGGTGATGGAGCCGGCGAATCCGTAGATCCAGATCCCGTCGTCCCCACGGTCGGCGCCAATTGACGAGGTTTATCCCCGGCAATGCCCATGTCGAAGGGCTTTCGATCTAGGAAGCGTATTGGGAACCTCGCGAACTCGACGGCGATCAGACGAAAGCAGAAGGACACAAGGATTTACCCAGGTTCAGCCCCCTCGAAAGGTAAAAGGCCTACGTCCTACTTGTCTGACTTTTGTATTGAGGTGGTAGCGACGATGATGGTGTTACAATGGCGGCGCAGATTGGATCTGGCCAAAAGCAGAGAGCTCTAAGTTGTCGAGCGCTCCGGCGTAAGGTGGGTGGAAGTGATTCTAGCTCCTACTACGTTCTCCCTCCCAGCCTTTTATATGCGAAGGCTGGGTCTCGGGATTGTTCTCCAAGTTGATTACAGGTCGGATCAGTTAGAATAAACCCTAAACGAGTCCTATTCGACTAAGCCTCCCTCTTCGAGTCTCTGTCTTGTGCGCCAAGTAATACTCCCGGGCCGCATCGAAACACGGCCTTGACGGGCCTCGAAAGCCTTTCCTGAGACACCCCACCTGGACCGAAAACCAGGTAGGCGAATGTCGGGGGCCCATCTGTCATTCCTTCGTCACATGGGCACGAAACCTCTTGGAGGCGGGAACTCTTCTTCCTCGTTGGCCGGCTGTCGCTGCTCGACTTGCTGGATCGTAGCGGCCTGATGGCTTTGCTGTACGACATTTGCTGGTGGATTCGGTGGTGGCGGTGGAGCGTTGTAGGCTATCGCCCCTGCCACTGGTTGCTCGACATTCATTCTCTCCTGAAGTGCTCGGTTGAGGCGAAGGAATTCCCTGCACTCGATGAGGAGGTGTGCAGGTTTTCGTACTCCGTCCTTATCGAGGTACGTGTGCCTTGGGCATCCGCTGTCGAGCATCTCTTCTGCCGACAGCTGTGGCTGCCGGCGACGCCACTCCTTGCTGGGTTTCGAGTCACGGCTGCTGCTGCCGTAGTAAGTATTTCCTCGTCGTGGTAAGTCGCGATTGTCGTCGCGGTCTTCGTGGACGTAGCCAGCTGCTATCATGTCTACGTTCTCCGTGTTGTCGTAGCGGCTTCGGCGACCTTTCTTCCGAGATCCGGGATGGAACTGATCCTTCGCATCGCCATCGTGTTCTGCTGATCGACGGCGGCTTCTGGGAGCCGAGATGGAGTCCTCGCCATCGGCCCATTCGTTCGCCAGACTCATGAGGTGGTCGATGGTTCTGGGCTTGCAGCGCCCCAGTTCCTCCTTGAAGTCACGCCGAAATAAGCCGTCCCGAAATGCATCAATGGCCCTTTCGGGCGAGATATTCTCTGTCGTGTTCCGAAGGCTGATCCACCGTGAGATGTATGATCTCAGGTTTTCGCCGGCCTTCTGCACGCATAAGCGAAGCTCTTCGAACGACGTAGGGCGTCGTGAGGTGCCTCGGAAATTTGCGATAAACGCTTGCCGGAACTCTTCCCAGGAGCGAATGCTGTCTTGGGCGAGATTATTCAACCATGCCCTTGCGTTATCTTTTAGGTGCAGTGATAACAACTGGAGAGCGTTGTCTCTGGATCCGCCGCTGATCTTGACAGCGGTCATGAAATCATCTAGCCAAATTCGGGGATCCTGCTGCCCGTTGAACTTGACTACGCCGTCGCTGAGCTTGATTCCTTTCGGCAATGGTGCCGAGCGGATCAAAAGGCTAAAGCATTCTGCCCCGCAGAGTCCGTCGCTGGGACCGCCGAACGCTTCCGCCTCGCGTCGCGCTCGCCCTTGGTCGACTCTATGCTGGGCCAGGCCATGCCGAAGCTCTCCGTTGAGAGGTTCGACCACATGCGTCCGAGGCGCTACGGCTGGCGCTGGTGCTGGGTGCCTAGCCTGTTCCGGTGGTGGAGCGGCTCTTGCTGTTGTCGTATCATGTGCTGAGCCAGGCGTGCCTTGCAGCACCCTTACTCCTTCGAGTGCTAGATTTCGCAGGTGTCGCATATGTTCGTCACCGTTAGACGCGTTCGCAGCAATGTATGCCGCTGCAGCCATGATTGCTGCTTCCTTGGTCTTGGGCATTAACTCAGCTTCGTTGAACTCTGCCTCCAGGTTTCGAGTGACATTATGCATATCGGCCCCCTGCTGAGTGCGCGATCTTGATCTGTGCTGAACGCTTGAAGAGTAGTGCGATGATCTTTCTGCCCGCCTTCTGCTGGATGCGTCGGCCTCCTCTCTGCGTCGTTCCAACACTCGTCTATTAGCGCTGATCTGATCTTTTTGCTCCTGAACGACGAATCGGAGTGCAGCCAGATCGCTTGGACTTGGGTTGGGTCCGAAGTTTAATTCGCCCGCATAGACCCTTCTTGCGAACCGAATCTGGTCATGTGTGACCACTGGTCGACCGCTGTCTGCTCGGCTTCGACCGCCGCTGTTGTTTCCTTCGTTGTGTGATGCCATCATGCAGTGGCCCCCGAGCCACGGGGTCGAGTCATCGCTGATTTCTCCCAGCGCTGGAGGATAGACGTCGTCGCTTTCGACGTAGGGTCCGATTTCGACCATGAAGTCAGAGTCATGATCAGCCATATAGCCGTCGCTGGATGCGCTAGATTCGCATAGTGAGGCAGAGCTCACCGAATTGCCGATTTTCCCCTTAGCTTCGGGGTAGACGTCGTCGTCGTCGTCAGAGCACGTGTAGTCCGAGTATAATCCTTCGACGTAGTCAGGATCATAGGGTGCCGTACGAAGCGTGAGGGCATTGAGAGCCCGATCGCACTCAGATATCGTTGGGTAGATAGCTGCTGTACCCCCCCCCCGCGGATCTTCACAGCCGGCGATCTCATGGAGTGAGAAATCTCCGGCGCCTATGTAGTGGTACGCGTCGCAGTCGACGCAGTATGCGGTGGTCGGGGATGGAGGCGGATCTTCGAAATCGTTCGACCCTACTGATGGGGTCGAAATCTTCAGCCTCAGCTCCTCCTTCGACGGCGCTAGTGACGCGCTTGCCGAGGGTTTACCCCCGACGGATGGTGGTGTCGTCGCTTCGGCCACGAGCGGAGCCGATTCGCCGATGGAGAGCAGTTCCATTGCTCCATTGCTGTCCACATGGAAATTGAACAGTCCGAAGGCCATGTCGTAGCCTTCGGGCGCTGCCCTTGCCGCGCTCGGGACGGGGTCGATGGCGCTCATCGTCGAGGTGAGGTTAATGGTGCTTGGCGAGATGCCATCGATGACAGTCGATTTGACGGTGCCAGTCTCGAATTCCATCGGGCTGGTGCGGACGATGGCCGGCACAGCGATGCCGGCGAGGGTGTCGATGCCGATCTTGGAAGTGATGTCGTCGTTGGTCGGCGCAGCGATGCCGATGGCGGTGTCGATCTTGACGGGGGTGCCGACGTTGGTCGGCGCAGCGATGCCGATGGCGGTGTCGATGCCGATCTTGACGGGGGTGCTGACGTTGGTCGGCGCAGCGATGCCGATGGCGGTGTCGATGCCGATCTTGACGGGGGTGCTGACGTTGGTCGGCGCAGCGATGCCGATGGCGGTGTCGATGCCGATCTTGGTTGCGGTTGGTGATGGAGCCGGCGAATCCGTAGATCCAGATCCCGTCGTCCCCACAGACGGCGCCAATTGACGAGGTTTATCCCCGGCAATGCCCATGTCGAAGGGCTTTCGATCTAGGAAGCGTATTGGGAACCTGGCGAACTCGACGGCGATCAGACGAAAGCAGAAGGACACGAGGATTTACCCAGGTTCAGCCCCCTCGAAAGGTAAAAGGCCTACGTCCTGCTTGTCTAACTTTTGTATTGAGGTGGTGGCGACGATGATGGTGTTACAATGGCGGCGCAGATTGGATCTGGCCAAAAGCAGAGAGCTCTAAGTTGTCGAGCGCTCCGGCGTGAGGTGGGTGGAAGTGATTCTAGCCCCTACTACGTTCTCCCTCCCAGCCTTTTATATGCGAAGGCTGGGTCTCGGGATTGTTCTCCAAGTTGATTACAGGTCGGATCAGTTAGAATAAACCCTAAACGAGTCCTATTCGACTAAGCCTCCCTCTTCGAGTCTCTATCTTGTGCGCCAAGTAATACTCCCGGGCCGCATCGAAACACTGCCTTGACGGGCCTCGAAAGCCTTTCCTGAGACACCCCACCTGGACCGAAAACCAGGTAGGCGAATGTCGGGGGCCCATCTGTCATTCCTTCGTCACATGGTGTAATGATCAGCGTGTCGAGAGTTTGTGCCTATAGGAGTTGCATGCTTTTTGAGAGTTGTCGGCATGTGAAGTACGTGTCGTAATGATTTTCATCCGTTTCTTTGTTAATTAAGTAGGCGATTCTCTTCTTCTTAGTTAATAGATTGAGACACAACTTTTGCTCCCTTTAAAAAATAGTCTTTGAGCTAACAGTGAAAGCATATAGTGTCCTAGCCAAAACTTTGAAGATCATAACCATGCTCATAATCATGTATCATTTCTGAAGAATTTTTCGTGCAATCTATTCTCCTAACCTAGCCACCATATAGTCTATTCTCCTAACCTAGACGTTGCAGAGTGTATTCTCCTAACTAAGTCGATGTACAGTCTATTCTCCCCAAGCTTCCAATAGCCCTTTCTAGCATGCGCTACTACTTCCTACCTATCAGTCACCTCTTGCAACCAGGGAGGCGACACCTCTCCCCCAATCACCGCCGCGAGGGTGTTGGTCCCCTCTCCTTCCTCCGTTCTAGCTTGGTAGGTAGGGTTAGGGTATGTTTTTTTATGGTGCGCCGTTGGGATGGTGGGATCGGGGACTGGACAAAAAAAAAATGACCCATCTCCACTCCCAAACTGGAGGTGTCCTTCATGGCGGCATCTCGGAGTTGATGACACCATACGCTTGACGATCCTTCAGATCAGCAATGTTAGGGTTTTTGGATGGTGTCGGCGAGATGGGGACGGCCACTCCATAGATGTGTGGTGTGGCACCCAGGGGGTGACATATGGTGTGGTAGCTCCGGCGTGCGGTTGAAGATGGCGAACTTGAAGCATGGAAAGTGGTATGTGGATAGTGGATCTGGGGCCGGGAAGGCACAGTGAAGATCATGATCGACATGCATGCCACAGGATACACACCTTGGCGCACACAGCAGACCTGTGTTTGGCAAAAAAGACTTGATGGTAATGGTGCTACCCCGGTTCTGCGGTGATGATCGACGGCCGACAATGTTGGTATATGTGCAGGGTTCTCTATGCAATGTTTGCAGGGAAGCTATCTCCGCACGACGTCTTTGTTAGTTTCTATGAGTATCTTTTGTAACCTCTTTTTACTTTAAGGGAATACACGGTTGTTTAAAACAAATCATGCATTATTTCTTCTATGCGAGATATTAGCATTTTTAGAACGGCGTTAGAAAAATGACCATTCAAAAGAAATTAATTAACGATCGTCATCGTGCGCACGATCCATCCGTGACGCGTAGTTGTGTGCAATCCTAGTATAAATCTAGAGACGGAGGCCAGCAATAAGAGCGTAAGATATAGGAGTATTTGTTAGATCGGCCTTTGTTTGGTCACTAAATTTGTTTGGGTCCGGTACAGTGACGCGCGCGCGCGGATAGAATATTTCCGGTCAACTTGTAAACTTTTCAACGAATGAATACTATCTCGGCCAAAGAATTGGCCAAAATATCCTTTTTTCCGTTTTCCACCTCATAGCATTTTCAACCGGCGCGCTAAACGGCTGGAGCGTGAAAAATAATGGTTGTTTAGCGCGCGCTAAGCGTCTCGCACTCCTCCAGCGGAGGCATCAAAACCGTGTGTCCGAAAAACTTTGCCGCACGCTTTTGCGCTATCTCGAGCGGCCGAGCGCCAAACGTTGTCAAATGTTACGCGTCGGTTCAAGTGCGCTCTATAAAACGTTCGCGCGTGTGCCCCTCAACCTCCACGGAAACTTCCAAGCGCCACTTCTCCCACGTGTCGCTTCTTCTTCCACACGCCGCTTCTTCTCCACGCGCCTCGTCGGGATACTGCTGCGGTTCGTCTGGCTTCCATGGCGTCCGCGCGCGCCCCAACGGGACATTCTACGCCGAGCTCCACGCCGGCGATTTCCGCCTCACCCTCGGCACCTCCGACGTGCCGGAGTTGTCAGTGCGCGCGTATGACGCGGCTGCGTGGCAATTCCGACGCCCACGGGCCGACCTCAACTTCCCGGAAGTGGAGTGCCTCGAGGAGGCGCGAGGAACCACGCCTCGTCACCGACGAGGACCGTCACCGCCACCGCTAGGCGTAGCGCCGGCTCGTCATCGCCGAGCGCGACGAGCGCCTGATGCAGCAGTGGCGGGAGCAGTTCCCGGGCCATGTCCGGGACAAGGAAGCCTTCTATCCGCGCAGAGGGCGGAAAGGAGGGCGATCTTTGGACCGCGACCACCTCTGATGACGAGTAGATTTTCTAGTTTGTTTTATTAAGTTTCTGCCGCTCGAACTAGCCGCTATCTTTATTTTCAATCTCTTTATAAAAAACTTTATTTTCAATCTATTTTCAATGTTATTTTTAGATCTTGTAAGAGCATCTCCACCGATAGACCTAAAAAACTGACCGGCGCTATGCATGCCGGCGGTTTTTTTGGGTATCCGGCAGCTCCTCCCTGATTATTGGGGAGCTTGCCCCACACGGACACGGGTGATCCTTCCAAGTGGGAAAAGGAGGAGAGAGAGAGTAGGCTAAGTGGGGGTAAGTGATATTTTTTATACAAAATTTGGTGTACAGCCATGGATTCCTTCTATGCGAAATAATCGTCATCTGAACCCACATGGATCGCCCCTCCCTGGCCGCAGCCGCAACCCAAACCGCAACGGCCACGCGCCCAGGCTCGCCCTTCCTTTCTTCTTCCCAAAGGCACAGCTAGCGCACCCGCCGCCCGACCCAACCCCACGCGAGGTCCGGTTCGGGTCGGATAGCGGAGACGGGAGGGAAACGGCCAGCACCGGCCTAGCGGCTATAAGAGCGTCGCCTCCCCACCTCCTCCTCCCTCGCCATCGTCATCACAAGAACCAAAGAAAACAAGAAGCACAATCAACCATGTCCAACGTGCCCACCTCCCTCCGCGACTCCTCCCTCACCGTCTTCCGCCTCGCCATCTCCAGCTCCGACCCCTGGCCCTTCTCTTCCTAACCCTAACTCTCCCTCCAGTTCTTCGATCTTCTCCTTCACCACAGCCTAAGAGAGTCCTCTTCGATCCACTCGCTCTTTCCGATGCCGCACCGGCAGCAGATGATGGCGGTGGCGCCCAAGGGCTGCGTGACGGTGCGCGTGGGAGCCGAGGGCGAGGAGCAGCGGCGGTTCGCCGTGCCGCTGGGGCACCTCAGCCACCCGCTCTTCGTGGCGCTGCTCGACGAGGCGGAGCGCGAGTACGGCTTCAGGCACCAGGGCGCCGTCGTCATCCCCTGCCGCGTCGACCGCTTCGTCCAAGTCGAGCACCAGATCGACCGCGACCTCGGCGACCACCACCACCTCGTCGACCTCGACAACTGCGGCGCCGCCGTCGCGACCGCCGCCGGCGGACACAGCCACAGCGGCCACATCCACCTGCCGCGCTTCGTCGGCTGCTTCCGCGCCTGACGGCAGCAGAGCAGATCGGTCGGTGTCGGTCCTCCTAGATGGTTCGGATTGCTGTGTTTCTTTAGGATTGGTTGGTTAATCGAGTTGTTCTTCCGTGCTGTTCTCTCCCGTTGGCTTGTTACGGTTATTGTTTGCATTGGTTTGGTGCGGGGAGAGATCAGAGGAAGATCTCGATGTTGATGATGATGAAAAATTGTGATCTCAATTGTAAAGACAGAATATTAATTGTTAGCTTTATATTCGATCCTTTTCCCTTTGTCTCCATACTGCTACTTTCATTTGATGCTTTCTGCTGGCTATGTTAATCTGGGTGATTTGTTCTTGTGCATGTAACATCAAGCACATACTAAATTAGCGTTAACTAGAGGGGATCGAGCTCTGATGGAAGCGAGATAAGTTGTGGATGTGGATTATGATGTGCCAGTGAAGTTTATTTCTCGAAAAGGTTTTACATGTCAAATTTATGTGTTTCTTTGCACAGATAATAGATATTGTATACTCCTACAAAAATGACATATAGATCAGACGGCACAACTGAAATTGACGTGCATCTTCTATATTCGGTTCTCCCACCTTCTTGAGCATACCCTAGTATTATACCCACTAAGCTTACCTCAAATTTGGTAAAGTTTGACCAAATGTCTAAGTCGAAATATTAACATTTACAGTATAATTCTATGGTATTAGAATCGTTATAAAGTATGCTTTCATATTATATGCATTTGGTATTGTGAACATTGATAGTGTTTTTTTTGTAACCATGGTCAACTTTACAAATTCCGACTTTAACTAAACCTAGAACACGATGTAAATAAAATCAAAGGGAATACTAAACTTTTGGCTTGTATAAAGATATGGTACTTCATTGACATACTCTCCAAAAAAAATTATTCCATGAGATGATGACCAAGCTAGTCGTAGGAGGCCACAACCGCTTGCATCTAATTTTTGGTGAGTTCACCCACAAATGACATATTTACCTCTCCACTAAACTTCATAAAAACTAGAAAACAAAAAATAGTACTACGCGCGGCTCTTTCGTTTTATCCTTCACCAATGTTTGCAACGCGAAGACGACCAGACCGCGGCGATCGACTTTTCCCCTTTCCCCTCTCTAGCTCCCAACCACCGCCTTGAGAGTAGCCGCTCGGGGCCCGGTTCCTCCCCTCCTCTTCTCTGGAGGCCTCACTGGCCGGAGGGGATGAGGGAACGGAGGCCGGATCTGTTTAGTAGGTAGGTCGTCGGGCCCTCTGCCCGTAGTTTCGTGCGGTCTTCGAGGTCCTGCTGGCTGGATCTTGAAGTTAGGGTTCCTCTTCATCTTGATCCTGTTCCTCTAGTCGGAGTGGGAGATGGAGGAGGGGCCCGCTGCTCGGTTCAATAAAGCCAGTTCCGGTCACCTGCTTCTGCGGTGGAGTAGAGGCGCGAGTGGGCACCCTCCGGTCGGCCATGGTGGCGAGGGGAGGGCGCATGCCACTGCTGCTTGCTCTGGCGAGAAGATCTAGTGGAGAGCTTTCTGGATCTCCGGGGTGAGTGACTTTCTTCTTCCTCCGGCTGGCCGAGGTGGCGAGGAGAGGAAGCAAGGGGTTGTGCTCCTTCTCAGATCTAACGCTCCTAAGGAAGGTGGCGTTGGGGATTCATCTGCTTGGAGCTTCATTTTGATGGCTGTTTGCCTGTCATTAGCAGCAGCAGGAGAGCTGCAGCTCCTCTTTGCTCCCTTGGCGATTTCTGCTCGCGTTTTGTCTAGCCTGGGGGATGGCGCCACTTTGTTCGGCAGCTCGGAGTCCCTGAGTTCCATCTTCCTCCTGCGCCTCTTCTGGGGCGATCGAGTTGAGGTAGGCGGCTCGATGATCCATGGAGCCTGCCGATGTGCTTCTAATGCTGCTTCAAGAATGGATTCTGGCAGTGATACGTCCAATTTGCATCACTATTTTGTATCATAATTTACTGTTATTCATTGATATATTTCATATTTAGATACGATACTTATGTTATTTCCTTTTCTTTCACATGTTTGATGATCATTGGAGGAGTTGCTGCTGGAGTCAGGATTCTGCTGGAAAAAGGACCATCAAGAAACCATATTTTAAAGATCAGGAAAATTCCAGAAAAATACCCAGAAATTATATTTTCCCAGAAGACTCAGGAAGCCAGAAGGGGGAGTCGAGAGGAGCCAGGGGGGCCCCACACGCCAGGGTGGCGCGGCCAGCCCCCTGGCCGCGCCAGCCCTGCGTGAGGCCACCCTGGCCCACGTCTGGTCTCGCCCCTCCGCGTACATCATCGTCCCCGAAAACCTAAGTCAGGGGGGGCTCAGAGTTAGACACCGCCGCCTCTGCGGGGCGGAAAACACCAGAGAGAGAAAAGCTCTCCAGCAGGCAGAAATCTGTCGGGGAAATTCCTTCCCGGAGAGGGGAGATCGTCGCCATCGTCATCACCATCGCACTGGACTTCATCGGGATCGTCATCATCATCTCCATCACCAGCACCTTCATCTCCACCATCACCACGCCATCTCGCTGTAACATCTTGAGTTGGATCTTGTTATATTCATAGCGGAAACTTTCCCGGTGTTGATTACTCTTGTAGTTGATGCTATTGGGTGGAACCGTTGAATTAAGGTTTATGTTCAGATTGTTATTTACCATTATTTCACCTCTGATCATGATCCATATGATGTCTTGTGAGTAGTTCGTTTAGTTCTTGAGGACTTGGGAGAAGTCAAGATGTTAGTAGTGAATTATTGTTGAGAAATATTTAATGGTTTGATATTGTTGTGGTGCTATTTCACTAGTGGTGTCATGTGAACGTCGACTACATGATACTTCACCATTTATGGGCCTAGTGAGATGCATTGTGTATTTGGCTACCGATTGTGGGGTTGCTGGAGTGACAGAAACCTAAACCTCCATTGGGAAACCATTGCACCAGGGAGCGTAGGATCTTAGAGTTTAAGGCTGTGGTTAGATTTATCTTAATTACTTTCTTGTATTTGCGGATGCTTGCAAGGGGTATAATCACAAGTGTGTATTTATCCTAGTAAGGGTAGTGCGCTAGCACAGGTTCACCCCCATAACACCTATCAAACCAATGAATACTATTGGCTCTATGAAGCGAAAGCTCTTGACAAAAACTCCCGTGTGTCCTCGAGAACGTTTGGTTATTATAAGTACACAACCGGCTTGTCCTTTGCTAAAGAAAGGATTGGGCCACTTGCTGCAATTGTTACTATTGTCTTTTATTTACTCATATTACCAAATACCCCTGAAAACCTGTTTGCTAGTATTTACAGTGATTCCTTGATCAAAACTGTTCATCAACACCTTCTGCTCCTCGTTGGGTTCGACACTCTTATTTATCGAAAGTACTACGATACACCCCCTATACTTGTGGGTCATCAAGACTATTTTCTGGCGCCGTTGCCGGGGAGCTTAGCGCTATTGAAGAGTGGAATTGGTAAAGGTAACCGTCGCTGTGAGTATTGTTTTTATTTTGTCTTTTATTTTTGTTTTACTCTGCTATGGAGAACTCTCCATTTGGTTTCCTATTTGGAAACACATCTACTACTACTACTGCTGCTGCACATGCGGAGGAACCACCACCGCCACCGCCTGCTGAAATTGATCCTTTTAAAATACCTATGAAAATTGTTGGGCGAATTATGGATAACTGCTATTCAGGAGATGGAACTGTCCATCCGGGTGATCACTTATTATTTATACATGAATTATGCGAGTTGTTTAGATGTGCAGGTATTTCACCAAGCTAGGTTAAGAAGAAACTATTCTCATTATCATTGAAAGGCAAAGCTGAAGAGTGGTATCGACTACTCCAAGATGGTCCATCTATGGCATGGGAGGATATTGTGCCTCTCTTTTATTCCAAGTTTTATCCTCCAAGTGAAATTCATAAAGATCGTAACCGGATATATAATTTTTGGCCTCATGATGGAGAGAGTATTGCCCAAGCGTGGGGGAGATTGAAGTTACTAATGCTCAAATGCCCCATTCATGAGCTCCCCAATAATATTGTTATTAATAATTTTTATGCGCGGCTTACTCTTCCTGATAAGGATTATTTGGATTCTTCTTGCTTTGGATCATTTACTCATATGAAAGAAGATGCTAAGTGGAAACTTCTTGACCGTATACAAGAAAATGCTGAAGGATGGGAAAACGACAAAGGTAGGAAGTCAGGTATAAACTATGATTATGAATGCATTAAATCTTTTATGGAGACCGATGACTTTCATGGTGTTAGCGCTGCCTATGATCTTGATTCTCAAATACTTGCTAATTGTCTTAAGGCCTTTGCCTCTTATATTGATGTTCCAAAGAAAGATTGGAACAAATATCATGCGCCTTATAAAGATTCTATTAGTCATATTCCTGCTGCAGCTACTGAAGTTTGTACTGTTGATAGCATTGTGCCTGAACCTTATTTTGAGAAGACACCTTTCCCTGCTAAGGTAAAAAAGTATTCTACTTTGGTAAGTGTGTCTAATAAAATTACTAAGAAAGCTGCAGAACCTGATGAGAAAATTACTATTAAGTCTCCTGTAGCTATATTGAAGGATCTTGTTACTAAAGATGTAGGGGATGAATATATTCTTTTTTGTGAAGATGCTTCTAACATTCTCTCACATCCTAAAAAAGCATAGGAAAGCAAGTGTTCCTGTTATTTCTGTCAGGATTGGAGATCAATGCTATTATGGTTTATGTGATATTAGTGCTAGTGCAAGTGCTATTCCCTTAGAGCTTTACAAAGAAATCATGCACGAGATTGGCGCTTGTGAACTTGAAGATATTGATGTGGTTGTTCAGCTTGCTAACAGAGAGACTGTGTGGCCTCTTGGTATTGTTCGAGATGTGGAAGTTCTATGCGGTAAGACTAAATACCCTACTAATTTTCTAGTTCTTGGTAAGGAGGCTAGTAAAACTTGTCATATTATTTTTGGTAGACCATTTTTGAACACCTGTGGCGCCGTGATAGATTGTAAGAAAGATAATTTTTTTACTAAGTTTAATGGAGAGTCTTATGAGTTTAATTTTTCCAAGTTTGCTAAGACTTCTTATGAAAATGACACGCCTAATGAAAATTTTCGAGTTGAACAGCTTGCTTCTATTGCTCTTGCTCCTAATAATGCCTTGCAGCAATTCATGGAAGATCACGAAAGTGATGTTTTTAGCAAGGAAAGAGAAGAGATTGACGACATTCTTCTTCGTCAACCACCGTTACTCAAACATAATCTACCTGTGGAGGATCTTGGTACCACTTTACCGCCTAAAGAAGATCCTGTGTTTGAATTAAAGCCTTTGCCTGATAATCTTAAATATGCTTATATAGATGATAAGAAAATATATCATGTTATTATTAGTTCTAAACTTTCAGGGAAGGAAGAAGAAAGATTATTGGAGATATTGAGGAAACACCGAGGAGCTATGGGATATACTCTGGATGATTTAAAAGGGATTTCTCCCACTTTATGTCAGCATGCCATCAATATGGAGAAAGATGTGAAGCCAGTCGTGGAGCATCAACGCCGCCTAATTCCCAAGATGAAGGATGTGGTAAGAAATGAGGTATTAAAACTCCTTGATACTGGTATCATTTATCCTATTGCTGATAGTAGATGGGTTAGTCCTGTTCATTGTGTTCCTAGGAAAGGAGGTATGACTGTTGTGCCTAATGAGAATAACGAGCTTATTCCTCAAAGGGTAGTAGTTGGTTATAGAATGTGCATTGATTATAGGAAGGTAAACAAAGTTACTAAGAAAGATCATTACCCTTTACCGTTTATAGATCAAATGCTAGAAAGGTTGTCTAAGAAGACTCATTTTTGTTTCCTTGATGGTTATTCTGGTTTTTCTCAAATTGCTATTAAGAAGGATGATCAAGAGAAAACCACTTTTACTTGTCCTTATGGAACTTATGCTTATAGACGTATGCCGTTTGGTTTATGCAATGCTCCTGCTACTTTTCAAAGATGCATGTCTGCTATTTTTTATGGCTTTTGTGAAGAAATTGTGGAGATCTTCATGGACGATTTCTCCGTCTATGGAACTTCTTTTGATAATTGTTTGCACAATCTTGATAAAGTTTTGCAGAGGTGTGAAGAAACTAACCTTGTTCTTAATTGGGAGAAATGCCACTTTATGGTAAATGAAGGAATTGTCCCTGGACATAAAATTTCTGAAAGAGGTATTGAAGTTGACAGAGCAAAAGTGGAGGCAATTGAGAAAATGCCTTGTCCAAGAGATGTTAAAGGTATTCGTAGTATTCTTGGTCATGCTAATTTTTATAGGAGGTTTATTAAAGATTTCTCTAAGATTTCAAAGCCTCTTACTAATCTTCTTCAAAAGGATGTACCATTTGTCTTTGATGATGATTGTAAGGAAGCTTTTGAAACTCTTAAGAAGGCTTTAACTACTGCTCCTATTGTTCAACCACCTGATTGGAATTTACCTTTTGAAATTATGTGTGATGCTAGTGATTTTGCTGTTGGTGCTGTTCTTGGACAGCGCGTTGATAATAAGTTGAATGCTATTCATTATGCTAGTAAGACTCTTGATGCTGCTCAAAAGAATTATGCTACTACTGAGAAAGAGTTTCTTGCTGTTGTTTTTGCATGTGATAAGTTTAGATCTTACATTGTTGATTCTAAAGTTACTATTCATACTGATCACGCTGCTATTAGATATCTTATGACTAAGAAGGATGTTAAGCCTAGGCTTATTAGATGGGTGTTGCTTTTACAAGAGTTTGATTTGCATATCATAGATAGGAAAGGTGCTGAAAATCCTGTGGCTGACAACTTGTCTAGATTGGAAAACATTTCTTTTGATCCTATTCCTGTTAATGATAGTTTTCCAAATGAACAGTTGGCTGCAATTAATGTAACTTCGCGAGACCTTCCTTGGTATGCTGATTATGCTAACTTTATTGTTTCCAAGTATTTGCCTCCGACCTTTACAGCTCAGCAAAGAAGAAAATTCTTTTATGATTTGAGGCATTATTTTTGGGATGACCCACATTTATATAAAGAAGGAGTTGATGGTATTATGAGAAGATGCGTACCGGAATATGAGCAACAAGCGATATTAAGAAAACGCCATAGTAGTGCCTATGGAGGGCATCATGCTGGAGACAGAACCGCACAAAAGGTTCTACAATCAGGTTTTTATTGGCCAACCCTCTTTAAAGATGCCAGAAGGTATGTTTTATCTTGCGATGAATGTCAAAGAGTTGGTAATATTTCTAGACGCAATGAGATGCCTATGAATTACACTCTTGTTATTGAACCGTTTGATTATTGGGGATTTGACTTTATGGGTCCTTTTCCTCCTTCAAAAGGCTATACCCATATACTTGTTGCTGTTGATTATGTTACTAAATGGGTAGAAGCCATACCTACAAAGAGTGCCGATGGTGAGACTTCGTTAAAAATGCTTAAGGATGTTATTTTTCTTAGGTTCGGAGTGCCTAGATATCTTATGACTGACGGGGGTTCTCATTTTATTCATGGTGGTTTTAGAAAAACTCTTGCTAAATATGATGTCAATCATAGAATTGCTTCTGCTTATCATCCCCAAACTAGTGGGCAGGTAGAGCTTTCAAATAGGGAGATCAAGTCTATCTTGCAGAAGACTGTCAATAGATCTAGGAAAAACTGGGCTAGTAAGTTAAACGATGCTTTATGGGCTTATAGAACTGCTTATAAGAATCCCATGGGTATGTCTCCTTATAAGATGGTTTACGGAAAAGTGTGTCACTTGCCCTTAGAATTAGAACACAAAGCTTTTTGGGCAGTGAGAGAGCTTAATAGAGATTTTAAACTAGCCGGTAAGAAAAGGCTGTTAGATTTGAGTTCTCTAGATGAGTGGAGAAACGAAGCTTATGAGAATGCCAGACTTTTTAAAGAGAAAGTCAAGCAATGGGATGATAAGAGAATTCTTAAGAGAGAGTTCCATGTTGGTGAGAAAGTTCTTTTGTATAGGTCTCGTCTCAGATTTTTTGCAGGAAAATTACTCTCTAAATGGGAAGGACCATATGTTATTGTGGAAGTGTACCGCTCAGGTGCTATTAAGATTGCTTCATTGAAAGATGATTCTACACAAGTGGTGAATGGGCAAAGACTCAAGCATTATATTTCTGGAGATTCTTATAATGAAGATGTTGATGTTATGGAAACAGTTTCTCCGGAAGAATTCATCCAAGAGAAATTGCAGGTACCTGCAGAGTTCGCTTTCGAATAGGTAACAGTTCTAGTCAGAAAAGTTTCGCGAAAAGTTCTTCCTTTAATATTCTTGCTGTTTTTACTAAATATGAAAAATCACGAGACAAAAACGGGGAGGAAAAAGAGTCCGTGTGTGTCTCACACACAGGTGGCGCGGGCCCACCCTTGGCCGCGCCACCCATGTGTGAGAACACACCGGAACTCGTTTCCGTCCCGGTTTCCTCCCGTGACTTCGTTTCGATGTATAATTTTCACCTATTTAACCCCCCGGAGTCCCCGAGGTCTGTATATTGTTTTCTCATCGTGTTTTCTTTCAAGCTGTTTCTGTCAGGAGTTGATCTTAAGCTTGGGGAAGTCATGGCCTCTTCAAGCGGTGACAAGGAGAAGACACCTCCGGAAGATGACACCAAAGATTTCCGGCTGATAGAAGAGGTTGAAAGCGAAGACGAGGAGGAAGATCAAAGTCCAAGGCCAAATACCATGATTGCCAGCATAGGGGTGGTGACAGATCATGACAAGTTCAAGAAGAGTGCACGCATAAGGACCGGAGGAGGTGTGCCACATCACACCTTGGCTCCACGGACATCTCCGTCAGGCAACAATCCTTTCCATACTCTAATACATGAACATCAGTTTCAAAGGGTGCCTAGGTCGCGTCTACCCTCGGGTTGGGATATAGATTGTTCTAACAGTGCAGGAGAAGGAAGTGCCAAGAGTGAAGAAGGATGGGGAAATAATTCCAAGAGCTGGGATTCTCTTGCCGACAGGTTCATGAATCGTGTTGAGCACAATTCTGAGATGATTCGCAACCTTGAGTACAAGATTGATGAGCTAAAGGATTTGATTGAGAAGCTTATTAAAGATTATCCACCGCCACCACCAAAGGAGTAATTCATCATCGGTATAGGCATCCCCTTGGCTTGTTCCAAGCTTGGGGGAGTGCCGCGGTATCACATCATTACCTTTTGCTCATTTACTTTTCAAAGTAGAGTCATATCATGAATAAAGAAGTTATCATATAGAATAGTTTGCAGTTTGGAAGTATCCTCCTTAGTTAGTATCTATGTATCCTTTGGTGTGAGTTGCGGTAATAAAATATTAATGAGAAGTTTTATCGTTTACTTTTCGCACACTTTATGTTAGTCTGCAATCTCTCTTATGTGACTAGTCTTGTTGATTGGTATTGGTATCACATTGGGAGCATGAGTAGATTTAGTTGGTTTTGGCAAACCTAGCTTGGTCAGTAGCAACTTTACCTTGAGGTTTGAGTAGAAAAGAATAAAGAAGTGCTTGTATTTACATCACTTCAAGTTTTCCCTTATGTTTGGCTTATAAGCATTTTTATTCTTAAAGTTAAAATCGTTGTACTTTTAAGGGAGTTTGCATGATTGTTCTTATTATATGTATGTTTGTTTGTTTGTTTCATGCAACTCTTATGCTTGCTACCCAGCCTTGCTAGCCAAAAACCTGTACTGAGAGGAAATACTTCTCGTGCATCCAATTCCTAAAAGCCAAGTCACTTCCAAAGAGTCCACTATAAATTCCTATGCATGGTATTTCAAGCCATTCCAAGTAAATTTTCATGTGCTACCTTTCAAAAACCTTCAAACACTTCTCATTTTGTGCCACTGTTTTTAGCTCATGAGGACGTAGTGGATGGGTTTGTTATCTTCCATACTAAATTAAGTACCCCTCGACTAGGCAGCTTCATCTGCTCGTCATTAATTTTGCAAGGGAGCTGGTCAGACCATTATAATCTCAAAAAGAAAAGAAAGAAAAAGGCACTCCTCCAATGAAATGTGAAAGTTGGTCGGCACCCGATGGAATCGGTTAGCCATGGTTTGAGAAAGGAAAAAGGTGGGGAGGAGTGCAAAGCTATAAAAGAGCACCAAAGTGCCAATTAATCAAACATCTCAGAACCGCTCTCACTTGTTTAGTATGGAAGATATCAAGAACTCCGTTGCTAGTCGTTGACAAAAGCAACCACCTCTCAAAATAACTTTTTACCTCTGTTTTACAAATGAAAAGCTCTAGCACATGTTTAATCCCTGCTTCCCTCTGCGAAGGGCCTATCTTTTACTTTTATGTTGAGTCAACCTATTTCCCTCTATCTAAAGCAAGCATTTGAGTTGTTATGTTTCACTCATCCATATGTTGATCCGTTTAATCATGTTTATTATCTTCCTTGTTTTGTATAATGCTTTTGTCTGAAGGAATATATCTTTGAAGCTTTCTATGAATGCAAAAGTTTAATTTGTTGAGCATATAGTCTTTGCTATATTGGCTCTGTTTTAAAAGGCTCCGTTTAAAAGAGAGAATAGTTTGTTCTCCATCCTTTGACCAAGAACTAAGGTTTGCCATTGCCAATTATAGTTTACCTTGTGCATCTTTATATGTGATTCCCTTTTACCTATTGCAAGTCTATATCTTGTAAAGGGAAGTTGCTGTCTATTATAATTTGTGCCTTGGTGAATGTGATGCTTCTTGTCCGTATTTTGATTATCGACACTTCACTCCATAAACCTGTGGTCATGTTTACCGAGTTTAGTTTTCGCTTGGGGACAAGCGAGGTCTAAGCTTGGGGGGGTTGATACGTCCAATTTGCATCACTATTTTGTATCATAATTTACTGTTATTCATTGATATATTTCATATTTAGATACGATACTTATGTTATTTCCTTTGCTTTCACATGTTTGATGATCATCGGAGGAGTTGCTGCCGGAGTCAGGATTCTGCTGGAAAAAGGACCATCAAGAAACCATATTTTGAAGATCAGGAAAATTCCAGAAAAATACCCAGAAATTATATTTTCCCAGAAGACTCAGGAAGCCAGAAGGGGGAGTCGAGAGGAGCCAGGGTGGCCCCACACGCCAGGGTGGCGCGGCCAGCCCCCTGGCCACGCCAGCCCTGCGTGAGGCCACCCTGGCCCACGTCTGGTCTCGCCCCTCCGCGTACATCATCGTCCCCAAAAACCTAAGTCAGGGGGGGGCTCAGAGTTAGACACCGCCGCCTCTGCGGGGCGGAAAACACCAGAGAGAGAAAAGCTCTCCGGCAGGCAGAAATCTGCCGGGGAAATTCCTTCCCGGAGAGGGGAGATCGTCGCCATCGTCATCACCATCGCACTGGACTTCATCGGGATCATCATCATCATCATCTCCATCAGTAGCACCTTCATCTCCACCATCACCACGCCATCTCGCTGTAACATCTTGAGTTGGATCTTGTTATATTCATAGGGGAAACTTTCCCGGTGTTGATTACTCTTGTAGTTGATGCTATTGGGTGGAACCGTTGAATTAAGGTTTATGTTCAGATTGTTATTTACCATTATTTCACCTCTGATCATGATCCATATGATGTCTTGTGAGTAGTTCATTTAGTTCTTAAGGACTTGGGAGAAGTCAAGATGTTAGTAGTGAATTATTGTTGAGAAATATTTAATGGTTTGATATTGTTGTGGTGCTATTTCACTAGTGGTGTCATGTGAACGTCGACTACATGATACTTCACCATTTATGGGCCTAGTGAGATGCATTGTGTATTTGGCTACCGATTGTGGGGTTGCTGGAGTGACAGAAACCTAAACCTCCGTTGGGAAACCATTGCACCAGGGAGCGTAGGATCTTAGAGTTTAAGGCTATGGTTAGATTTATCTTAATTACTTTATTGTATTTGCGGATGCTTGCAAGGGGTATAATCACAAGTGTGTATTTATCCTAGTAAGGGTAGTGCGCTAGCACAGGTTCACCCCCATAACACCTATCAAACCAATGAATACTATTGGCTCTATGAAGCGAAAGCTCTTGACAGAAACCCCCGTGTGTCCTCGAGAACGTTTGGTTATTATAAGTACACAACCGGCTTGTCCTTTGCTGAAGAAAGGATTGTGCCACTTGCTGCAATTGTTACTATTGTCTTTTATTTACTCGTATTTTATTTACTCGTATTGCCAAATACCCCTGAAAACCTGTTTGCTAGTATTTACAGTGATTCCTTGATCAAAACTGCTCATCAACACCTTCTGCTCCTCGTTGGGTTCGACACTCTTATTTATCGAAAGTACTACGATACACCCCCTATACTTGTGGGTCATCAGGCAGCTACACTGCGGATGAATTGCGGATTGCTGATCAGGTTGTCCTCATCTTCTTGTCGCTCGGGTGTATTCGCCGGAGACAGTTGAGATCGTTTCCGATGTCGCTCTCTAGATTCAGCGAAGAAGAGCCTTCGGTATTGAGCTCGGTGTTGCTCCCTCGATATCTACAGCTCAATCTTAAACCTTGTTGGTGTTTGCCATCTCGATTGCTTGTTGAGCCGCTTGCTCTACGGTTGGCAAGACTGCTGGAGGTTTTTGAAGTTCACGGTTGCAGGTTTACATTGTCCGTGTTCTCGACGACCCCCTGGCAGGCTCCGGCTGTGTTCTTCCTTCTTCGTCGTCGACTTCCTGTTTTTTTTAACAGAAAGGTCCCGAAGGACCCAAATCACTGCCATTAAATTCATCGGTGGAAAATTATAGGGAGGTCCAAAGGAAAGGAAAATTACACACAAGCCCAGGAAATTTTGCAACAAGGACCCTGCGACAACTCTAGAACGCGATCAGGTCCTTCATCATCCTCCACCAGGAACTCAACGGAGCCCCACTCTCGGCTGCAGCGCCGGCGCCGGGGACGACACCACTTGGGCCAGCACTGCAGGTGAACCACCGAGACGAAGCTTGATGAGGCAGCAGGGAGCGGATGCCCTTCATCCTATGAGTCCAGCGTGAAGGCGGAGACGCGCCGCCAATAGCCACCGGAGAATTGCTCCACTTTGCTCGATCCCGCTACCGCAAGCCACCCGAGCCTGCTGAAGAAGCACCACCATGGCCACCAATCCAGCAGAGAAGGGGAAGCACGCATCAACATGTACTGCCCCGATACCTCGCAACAGAAGAAGAAGTTGACGCTGCACCCCAAGGCCCCCTCGCCTCCACGGCCGGCCAGGACAAGGGGAACACCACGCCGACTACCCACAAGCCAATCTTCCCCGCCACCACGCCCGGCGAAGAATGGCCCGGGAACCTCCACCCGCGCCAGATCTCGGGTCCTAGACCCTTTATTTGGAGGCGTCAGCCCCGGATCCGCCCTCCAACTCGAGCTCCGCCCACCGGAGCGCCTTGGGACAGCATATCAGGAACAACCAGCTCTGGATCTCGGCCACCGACCCAAAGCTCCTCCGGGCAGAACGCCCAAACAGCGGCGAGAGACGCCGCGACACCTACCTACAGACTAGCCTAACTACCCGGGCACCTCCCCTTCGCCACCTCCGGCGGCGATGCCGCCGGAGGGGCTCGGGATCGGGCCGGCTTCTCTGGTCGCTTCTCTGGGTACTGTTCACTCGAGGAGAGGTGGGGAGGGGTCCTCGTCGACTTCCTGTTCATGTAATCTTTCTTTTCAGTGTGGTTCTAGGCTCTAGCTTATTTTCATATCTTCTAGGCAGTGTTTGTATGAGCTTTGATGTACCTTGATGTTCTTGTTATATAAAGTTTCATAAATAAGTGTCAATAATTTAATAGAAACTTTGTACTCCTATATATGCTGATCGAAGAGAGTACTAAGCTAGTATAAAATTATTGACATTTATTTCTAATCGAAGAAAGTGCTTCCTTTCGGTTCACCTCCTATATATGCATGCTGCCACTATCGACATTTGACGGAAAGCCTTCTCGTGGCACGTCGTCTCTACAGTCGTCCAGAAGCCAAGTTTCCCTGGCTGCTCGGCCTCTATAGATCATATATTTTTGGTTGATCGTCGTCACCGTTGGCCCCAACGACTGTATACCTGCCGTTGACGTGCAGCGATCAGCTTGCTGGAACATACATAGGAGACCTGTATAGATAATCACTTTTTCGACTCGGCTCCAGTTGCACACATGGCGCAGGACTGGAGTGTGGAGATAATGTCAACGCCCCTTGGCACGCCGCCCTCAACAAGCTGTGGCGCCAGCGCGATGCTTTCCCGCGCAAGTTTCCGATCGACACGCTAGCTAGCTAGTCTCGAGGGAGCTTGCTGCCAAGAGTCTATATGTATCTTCCATCATCCAACAACCACGGGGAGGACAAAATACGAAGTGGGCGTGCCACTCCAGATGTGTCCCACGCCAAGTGCATTCTCTTCTCCCTTCGAAAAATAAAAGCCCACACCGGACAAACAAGGGAACCTGGCACGCGCTCCGTACACGACAAGCTTTGCTTGCAGGAGACACCACCAGACGTACGTCCGGGGCGGCGAGCATGCGTGCTCTGCGCTACCGGCCATAGGCGTGCGTTGGCCGTCGCGGTCCTGCCTGCCTGCGAGCCAGCCAGCCTTCATCTGATCCCGCCGCCCCCATCCCGGTTTCCTGGCGAGGCCACGACACAGAGGGCGCATTAGTACCGGTTCATTTGCCCAGCCGGCCGAGAACCATCAATACCGGTTCGTTGAGGGCCTTTTATACCGGTTCATATTACGAACCGGTACGAAAGGGTTTTAGTCCAATTTTGAGGCGGAGGTGGGGCCAGAGTTGAACCTTTAGTACCGGTTCATCTGAAGAACCGGTACTAAAGGGTCCCTGCCCTATTTCTTCAGCCCGATCCTTGCATCTCATTTTCCCTTCTCCTTCTCCTCTCTCACATTTCCAAACATTTTGCACCTCTCACACTCCAATAAATCTTCATTTTTATCCACCATTTTATCAAGATTGACGGCACCCATCTATCTAAGGGTTAGCAATATCATCCTTTCTTCCGGCGTTCCTAATTTAGCTCATTTCTTTGCTAGTTTAACTCGTATTATTTTTCTAGTGCTAGCAAGGTGTTTGATGAAATGCCTAAGTTAGGGATTTCATTCTTTTTGTATGCAATTGAGCTCAAATTAAAGTATGATTTGTAGGTTTTAGTATCGTCCCCGTCCTCACCGCCGTCGATCGCCAGCGTCTTCCCCTAGCCGGCACTGTACCACCTCGGTGAGCCTCTTTTTTTTTAATAAAAAAAACTTAGTTTTATGTGATGAACTTGAATATTAATTAAGTTGGTCACTCATATATCCATGATGTTGTGTAATTAATGATTTTTGATATACTTATATAATGCCGATGAATCGACAATGGATGTACGGTGACCGATGCCATCCCGACTTCATTACTGGCATGCATTATTTTCTCAACGTGGCGGAGGCAAACAGGCGGTCGAATGGTTTCATTTATTGTCCATGTAGTTCCTGTAGGAATACGAAGGATTACTCTACCTCAAAGACCCTTCACTTTCACCTGCTTGAGAATGGTTTCATGCCCGGCTATAATTGTTGGACCAAGCACGGAGAAAGAGGGGTTATAATGGAAGGCAACGAAGAAGAAGAGGATAGTGACAACTATCCTATGTTCACTGAAGACGGTGATAGTAGTATGGGGGAAGACGAAGCTGAAGAAGAGCCCATTTTTGATGACCCCGATGACGATTTGGGTCGGGCCATTCTTGATGCGAAGATAAACTGCGGAAGTGAAAAGGAGAGGTTGAAGTTGGAGAAAATGTTAGAGGATCACAACAAACTGTTGTACCCAAATTGCGAAGATGGCCAGAAAAAACTGGGCACCACACTGGAATTGCTGCAATGGAAGGCAGAGAATGGTACTTCTGACAAGGGATTTGAAAAGTTGCTGAAAATAATAAAGAAGATGCTTCCAGGGGAGAACGTATTGCCCTCTAGTACGTACGAAGCAAAGAAGGTTGTCTGCCCTCTAGGATTAGAGGTGCAGAAGATACATGCATGCATCAATGACTGCATCCTCTACCGCGGGTAGTACGAGAATTTGAATGCATGCCCGGTATGTGGTGCATTGAGGTATAAGATCAGGCGAGATGACCCTAGCGATGTTGAGGGCGAGTCCACCCACAGGAAGAAGGTTCCTGCGAAGGTGATGTGGTATGCTCCTATAATACCACGATTGAAACGTTTGTTCCAAAACAAAGAGCATGCCAAGTTGTTGCGATGGCACAAAGAGGACCGTAAGAAAGATGTGATGCTGAGACACCCCGCTGACGGATCGCAGTGGAGAAAAATCGATAGAAAGTATAAGTCATTTTCAGATGACGCAAGGAACTTAAGATTTGGTCTAAGTACAGATGGCTTTAATCCTTTCGGGGAGCAGAGCTCCAGTCATAGCACCTGGCCAGTGACTCTATGTATCTATAACCTTCCTCCTTGGTTGTGCATGAAGCGGAAGTTCATTATGATGCCAGTGCTCATCCAAGGCCCGAGGCAACCCGACAACGATATTGATGTGTACCTGAGGCCATTGGTTGAAGAACTTTTACAGTTGTGGCGTGAAGAAGGTGTACCTATTTGGGATGAGCACGAACAAAAGGAATTTAACCTACGAGCGTTGTTGTTTGTAACCATCAATGATTGGCCTGCTCTGAGTAACATTTCAGGACAGTCAAACAAGCGATACAATGCATGCACACACTGTTTAGGTGAGACTGACAGTATATATTTGAGAAACAAGAATGTGTACATGGGGCATCGTCGATTTCTTCCAAAACAACATCAAGTAAGAAAGAGAGGAAAGCATTTCAGAGGTGAGGCAGAAGACCGAATGAATCCTACCCGCCCTACTGGGGATGTTATATATGATATGGTCAAGGATTTAAAAGTGATCTTTGGAAAGGGTCCTGGCGGACAATCTGTTCCGCATGATGTTGACGGACATGTACCCATGTGGAAGAAGATGTCTATATTTTGGGAGCTACCCTACTGGAAGATCCTAGAGGTTCACTCTGCAATCGACGTGATGCACGTGACGAAAAATCTTTGCGTGAACCTGCTAAACTTCTTAGGCATGTATGGGAAGACAAAAGATACACTGGATGCACGGCACGACCAGCAATGTATCCACGAAGGAAATAACCTGAATCCAGAGAAGTATCAAGGTACTGCCAGCTACGCTCTTACCAACGAAGAGAAGGAGATATTTTTTGAAGTCCTGAGTAGCATCAAGGTCCCGTCTGGCTTCTCATCGAATATAAAGGGAATAATAAACATGTCAGAGAAAAAGTTTCAAAACCTAAAGTCTCATGACTGCCACGTGATTATGACACAATTACTTCCGGTTGCATTGAGGGGGCTTCTATCGGAAAATGTTCGAGTACCCATTGTGAAGCTATGTGCGTTCCTCAATGCAATTTCTCAGAAGGTGATCAATCCACTAACTCTACAAAATTTACAGAAGGATGTGGTGCAATGTCTAGTCAGCTTCGAGTTGGTGTTCCCACCATCCTTCTTCAATATTATGACGCATCTCCTCGTTCACCTGGTCGAAGAGATTAGTGTTCTCGGTCCTGTATTTCTACACAACATGTTCCCCTTTGAGAGATTCATGGGAGTCTTAAAGAAATACGTTCATAACCATGCTAGGCCAGAAGGAAGCATCTCCAAGGGCTATGGAACAGAGGAAGTCATTGAGTTTTGTGTTGACTTTATTCCTGACCTTAAGCCGATCGGTGTTCCTGAATCGCGCTATGAGGGGAGACTGCGTGGAAAAGGCACGCTAGGAAAGAAAGCAACAATGTGTATGGACGGACATTCTTTCACTCAAGCACACTACACAATTCTACATAATTCCAGCTTGGTGGCTCCGTACAAAGTGGAACACAAGAATATTTTACGCTCTGAATACCCGGAGCAACGTGAAGATTGGATTGATGGAGAACACATGAAGACTTTCGGCGGTTGGTTGCAAACACGTCTCATGAATGTCACTGATGAAGAACAGCTATACTTGTTGGCCAAGCAACCATCTTCGACTATATCGACATTTGAAGGGTACGAGATAAATGGAAATACATTTTACACATTCGCCCAAGATAAAAAGAGCACCAACCAAAACAGTGGTGTCCGCTTTGATGCAGCAGAGGACAATGGGAAGAAGGTCACATATTATGGGTACATAGAGGAGATATGGGAACTTGACTATGGACCTAATTTCAAGGTCCCTTTGTTCCGGTGCAAATGGTTCAACCTGAAAAACGGGGTACAGGTAGACCCGCTGACGAGGGTTAACTCGACAAATGTCCTAGATGAAGGACTTAGGATCGGGGAGATAGGGTGTTGGATTAACTCGAAGGTAAAGTTAGTCGAAATAGATGTATATCGAAAGTAAACTTGGGTGTTCAACCTGGCTTTCTTTCAATCTGCCCTCCCCCGTCCTCTCCTGGCCCCTATATATAGGTGGCTAGGTCTCGAGGATCGGGTCGGGTTCGATACAGATTACAAATATCGACATACGGTAGTAACTCGTATTCGACTATCATCACAATTGGGCCTAACTCAACGGGCCTCAGGGGTACTCAACTAACGGGCCCTATTAGCTATACCCTTGTCAGTAGCCCCTGAGATTCTACCAGAATTGTAGATTCAGGTTGAATCTCTAATCTTCGACTTGATCAATTCTTCGACTTCATCTTCAAATCTTCGACTTGGTCTTTCGACTTGTATTGATGATAATTTGCTTGCAAGGGGTCTCGATGAACAAGCCTGACAACTCTGACGGATCAAGAGGTCAGTTAACTGCCGGAACAGATACTTGCCACCTACTTCAAATTCAATCCCCTTGGACTTGAATTCGGGATACCGGTCAAACTCACTCTTTTGCCTCATTTAGGACTTACAAAAAATGAGTCCTAGTGGTTCTCAGGGTACCCAGTGCGTCCACCAGGATTTTCTTCGCGTCGTAGACACGGATACATACCAGCAGAGCGCATCCATGTGCGTATACCAGGCCACACAGGACGGATCCCGGGGTCTTACCTTCGTGATAAATCACGGCATTCGAGTGTTGTTGCGATAACACAACTCGAGAATCTCATGTCGCAGTCAAATTTTGACTGAAAATATTCGGGTTCCTGCAACCAAAGAAAAACTCGCTCCCGATGGGAGTAATCTCCAATTTTCGATTTGTCGACTACGTAGTCGAAGTTTTGTATGCTTACCCTTTTCTATCTTCAATATTGATCACCTCATCTTTATCGGGTGCGCGCTCAGCGCTCCCGATGGGAGTAGCCCCCGAGGCTATGTATGGCAACTTGTAGTCAAGCATAGGCTCAAAGTTCAGTTCCTCTTTCTTCTGTAAATATTTTACTGTAGACAAGCCCCCGCGTCTAAGTCGCGGTTTCTATATCGCATAATCCTCCCCCTTCTTTTTTTTTTTTCTTTTCTTCATTGATATTATCGTCTGCTGTGCGCAGAATTTAACTCCCATTGTAAATTGTGTTTCACGGACTTTGATGCAGCCCGAAAGCCCAATAGTATGCGCTTATAAATAAAAGCGCATGGTGATTAAGGTAGGAAACCCTAATTAAACTTCTCCTCCGCCGCATCCTCTTCTTCCTCCATCTAGGGCTTTCGCGAGGTTTTTCTGTCGCGCTTCATGGCTGACGCTGGAGGTTCTCGTCTGAACCTTGGATCCCAGATGGCCCCACGAGGTAGGGGTCGCCCTCGTGGCAGTAAGAATAAACCCAAGGTTGCTAGCGCCGCGGGAACTTCTTCAGATGCTCCGGCGAAGCGCCGTCCCGGCCGCCCACCTGGTAGCAAGAACAAACCGAAGGTGACCAGCGCCACTCCAGGTCCTGCCTCTCCTCCTGCTGCTGCGCCTGCTGCTCCTGCTGCACCCCCCCCCCCGTATCTTTTCCTTTCTTTGCATTGCCATGGCGCAGTGCCGTGAGATTCAGCGCTTGCCGCTGGATTTCACGAAGTTCATGGATGGCCGCGAACTACGAGAGGCGGTTCTTCGTGAACAATCTGGCGGTGGCATCCCCTATGAGGTGGAGGTGTGGTATGACGGTAACGGCGAGCAGTACTTCAGAGGTGGCTGGTCGCAATTTGCTGAGGACCACGACATCCACCAAGGTTTCATCATGGCGTTCGACTTCCACGTTGGTACGTCGAAGTTTGACGTGAAGATCTACAATGGCACTCTTTGCCAGAAGGAGTACGAGGCTTGAAACCCTCTTTTATTTGGATCTGTTATCCATGTAATCTTGTTTGACAATGTCCTTCCTGCAATGATATCAATAAAGATTCGTACTTTGTGTCGATTAATTTTTACTAGTATCATGAGAACAAGTCATGTTCTGAGATATGCTTTCCATATGTCGGGTTCTTTGCGAACCAATAAATGTGAAGATGATATCGGGTTCTTTTTATGAACCAAGTTTTTTTTTGTATTTATCGGGTTGTGAAAACAACCTTATAGCGAAGAAAAAATCCCTCCATCTTGTCATAACAACTTTTCGTACGACCCAGAGGTCGAAGCCCCCGAGCGGAGAAGTAACACGAGAGTCATACAATTTTGTCGAGTTCAACCCAAAGAACCCGACCTATGGCCTCATGTTTTGGGTCCAGAAGGTTAACTCGAATATGCTGATATCTATACTTAGTCTACGCGTAAAAACGCCGTAGCTGTTCTGCATTCCACGGGTTGCTTTCGTCCTTCCCGGTCTTCTTGTCTCGTAGTCGATATGCTCCTCCTGGTATTACTTCCGTGACGATGTAAGGTCCCACCCAAGGGGACTCCAATTTGCCATGGCTGTCTTGCCCAAGTCGCAAAACAAGATCTCCCACCACGAAGGATCGTGGACGAACTCGACTACTATGGTAGTTTCGTAGACTTTGTTGATACTGTGTAGCCCTTTCTAATGCTTTGTCTCTTGCTTCATCTAACGCGTCGACGTCGTCTTGTAATGCTTCTGTTGATGTCGCCTCGTCATATGCTGTCACTCTTGGAGCTTCGTGTGTAACTTCGACTGGAAGCACGGCTTCTGCGCCATGGACCAGGAAGAAAGGAGTTTCTTGAGTTGCTGCATTGGGCGTAGTTCTTAGGCTCCAAAGAACGGAGGGAAACTCTTCTACCCAAGCGCTCTTGGCTTTCTCGAGAGGTGCTAAAAGCCTCTTTTTTATTCCACTACTTATCAAGCCATTAGCTTTTTCGACTTGCCCATTTGTCTTCGGGTGCGCCACCGATGCGAATTTAAGCTTGATTCCCAATCCTTCGCAATAACTTCTGAATTCTTTTGAAGTAAAATTTGTCCCGTTGTCTGTGATGATGCTATGTGGTACACCAAAACGAAAAACTATCGACTTGATGAAACTGATTGCTGCTGTAGAGTCTTGAGTTGTCACTGGGGCCGCTTCCACCCATTTGGTGAATTTATCGACTGCTACTAGCATGTAGACATGCCCTCCTGGCCAAGATTTGTGCAGCTTTCCCACCATGTCAAGACCCCATTGTGCGAAGGGCTAGGATAATGGTATTGTTTGCAGCTCTGCTGCTGGTGCATGCGGTCTGGATGCAAACCTTTGACATGCTTCACACTTTCGAACTATATCTTTTGCGTCTTCGATGGCTGTTAGCCAATAGAATCCCGCTCGAAAAGCTTTTGCTGCTATTGCTCTGCTGCTTGCATGATGGCCACATACTCCACCATGTATGTCTTTCAATATTGTTTGCCCTTCTTGGGGTGTAACACAGCATTGTAAAACGCCTGTAATACTTCTCTTGTATAGTTTCCCTTCAATCACGACAAACGCTTTCGCTCTTCGAGTTATCCTTTTAGCCTCCACTGCATCTTCTGGTAGCTTCTTATTTATCATGTACGCAATATATGGCTGCATCCATGTTTCTTCTATCATCATGACCTCCTCTGGCTCTGTCATAGCCCCCGAGCTTGTCGTAGTAGTCGAACTTTTAGCACTTTTTATTGACCTTTCCGCTATTTCTTCCCAAAACACTCCAGATGGCACAGGTAAGCATTGTGATCCGATATTTGCTAAAGTGTCGGCTTCTTCATTGCTGTTCCTGCTAACGTGGGAGACTTCACATCCGTCGAATGTTCCTTCTAGATAATGGTACAAATTCTTGTAGGCCATCATGTTGTCATTGATTGCGTCACACCTGTTCATAACTTGCTGGACAACAAGGTTAGAGTCTCCAAATATCTTTAGGCGAGTTGCTCCACAAGCTTTAGCCATCTTCATTCCGTGCAGCAAAGCCTCGTACTCTGCCTCATTGTTAGAAGCCTGTGGAAAACTCATCCTTAGGACATACTTTAGTTTGTCGCCATGAGGCGATATCAATACTACTCCTGCGCCTGCGCCTTGGACTCGCTTAGAACCGTCGAAATACATTGTCCAGGTACTCGATAAATCTGGTGGTCCGGTACTTTGCAGCTCGAGCCACTCTGCTGTAAAATCTGGCAGGATTTGCGACTTGATCGCCTTCCTCTTCTCGTACGTGATGTCCATGGGAGATAGCTCTATTCCCCACAAAGAGACACGTCCCGTCGCTAAAGGATTGTTCAATATGTTCGATAGTGGTGCTTCGTTAACCACTATAATTGGGTGCACAGTAAAATACTGTCGTAGTTTTCATGCAGTTGTGAAGACACTGTATGCCAACTTCTGATAATGCGGGTACCTCTGCTTGGTTGGAGATAGCACTTCGCTGATGAAATATACTGGTCTCTGGACGCCATGAGCTTTGCCTTCTTCACTTCTTTTGACTACTAGGACTGTACTTACCACCTGATGGGTTGCGGCGATGTACAGTAGTAGTGGCTCTTTTTCTTTAGGTGCGACCAGCACTGGCGGCGTGGAAAGCACTTTCTTCAACTGCGCAAACGCTGTGTCTGCTTCTTCTGTCCACTCAAATTTGTCGTCTGACTTCTTCATAAGTGCGTAAAAAGGTAGCGCCTTCTCCCCTAGTCGAGCAACGAAACGACTTAATGCCGCGACTCGTCCTGCTAACTTCTGTACGTCGTGGAGTTTCGTGGGTTTCCCCATTGTTAGAATTGCTTGAATCTTCTCTGGATTTGCTTCTATTCCTCGCGCAGATACCAAGAACCCCAAAAGTTACCCTGCTGAAACTCCGAAGGAGCACTTTGTCGGGTTCAGCTTGAGCTTAAACTTGTTCAGGTTGTCAAAGGTTTCTGCCAAGTCGCCAATTAGAGACTTCTCCTCTCTTGTGGTGATGACTACATCATCAATGTAGACTTGTATGTTGCGCCCTATTTGGCTCCTGAGGCAACTCTGCATCATCCTTTGATAAGTTGCTCCTGCATTTTTTAGGCCGAATGGCATCACTTGGTAGCAAAACACCCCATATGGTGTAATAAAGGCCGTTTTTTCCTCGTCCTCTTTCTTCAGCTTGATCTGGTTATAGCCAGAATATGCATCCAAAAAGGAAAGCCTTGCACAGCCCGCTGTTGAATCGATTATTTGATCGATGCGGGGTAAAGGGAAAGGATCCTTTGGACAATGCTTATTGAGAGATGTGTAGTCGACACATACTCTTTATACGTCTGTGTTCTTCTTGGGTACTATTACTGGGTTCGACACCCAACTCGAAGTTTTGATTTCCCTGATGAATCCAGCACTTTCTAATCTGTGCAATTCTGACGCTATTGCCTTCCTCTTGGGTTCATCGAATCGTCGCAGTGGTTGCTTGACTGGTTTCGCCTTGGGATCTACATTTAATGCGTGCTCGACGAGTTCCCTGGGAACCCCTGGTGACAAGGGTATAGCTAATAGAGCCCGTTAGTTGAGTACCCCTGAGGCCCGTTGAGTTAGGCCCAATTGTAATGATAGTCGAATACGAGTTACTACCGTATGTCGATATTTGTAATCTTTATCGAACCCGACCCGATCCTCGAGACCTAGCCACCTATATATAGGGGCCAGGAGAGGACGGGGGAGGGCAGATTGAAAGCAAGCCAGGTTGAACACCCAAGTTTACTTTCGATATACACCTATTTCGACTAACTTTACCTTCGAGTTCATCCAACGCCCTATCTCCCCGATCCTAAGTCCTTCATCTAGGACATTTGTCGAGTTAACCCTCGTCAATTGGCGCCGACCGTGGGGACCCCTGGGCGTTGGAGTCATGAATTCGACGGCTTTTTCGCTTTTAGCCAACAGCAGTCCAGAAGTCGACGGAAGTCAAGAAGTAGAGTTATCCATCGGAAGCTTGAGCATCTTCATCGGGCCGTCGGGTTCATCCCGCCTTTCAGATTCGACGAAACCAGATTCACTGGTAAGAAAGCCCGAAACAAAGGAAGCGTTGGAGTCATCAGGCTCTTCCAATGAGGTAAACTCGCTGGTCAGCTTAGAGAAAGCGTCAATCGCAGAAGGCGACGAAATCGAAGAAAATTCCGACTCAAAAGAGAAAGCGTATCAGACACACAACAACACAAAGGACTTCGCCGGAAGAAGCAATGGCGTCTCCAAAGTACATCAGTTATGCGTCATTATCACTGAAGCAGAAGATGGAAACAACAGCGAAGGAAGCAAAAAATTCGACAGGCAAGTCGACAAAGTGAAAAATCACAACAAAAAGGAAAAAGAGAAAGTCCATGTCTCGGCTGGTGAATGGAGGATAATTACATCAGCCATTGATCATGGCACAGAAGTACCCGAGGGGTCGCGAAGAGAAGTTCTAATGGGATATCAATATGCGCTATACCAACACAAGAAGAAATTAAGGGAGGAAAGAGACATGATGTTTCGAGACAATAATAATGAATCAAGGGAAGAATATTGGGAAGATTATAGTGAAGATTCAGAATACAGCAGAGGTAGGCGTGGAGATCCAAAGCATAACAGGGGGGTGTCAGCATACGGCAGAGAAGAAGGGTACTCAAGGAGCCCGACCCCGCAACCAGAGGAGGAGGAAGACGATCTGATACAAAAAATGCCAGAAGCAGCATTAGCAGCGGCACAAGCGTATCTGCTAGCCACAAGACCAGAGCATGGAGACCCGCGAGAAGATATGCACCGAGCCGCGATACGAAGCCTCGGAATAGTAGAAGGAAAGATCAGGGATCAAGGCCCAAAGCAGAAGTCGACAAGCTACAAGGGAAGACACAAGGAAAAGTTCAGATATAATGGCTCAGATGATGATTATAGTGAGTCATCAGAAGAGGAAAAGCGACGGAAAAGGAAGGAGGACGCAAGAAGTATAATAGCACAAGCTCGAGTAGATAAATCACGGCACGCGTGGAGGGAAGAAAACTACGAAGACGATGATAAAGATATGGGTGCGTTATGCTTTACCCGTAGGGTTCGCAAAACACGAGTACCAAAAGGATTTAAATTACCCCATGATCAGAGCAAGTACGACGGGTCGCAGAAACCCACCTTATGGCTATCAGATTATTTACAAGCAGTGCAGATATTAGGAGGAACAAAGGCGACTGCAATGCAAAGTTTGCAGCTACACCTCACCGGAGCCGCCCGGTCTTGGTTGAACACCCTACCCGGCGAATCCATTGGAAGCTGGGGGGAACTCGAAAGTCAATTCGCAAGAAATTTCCGTTCCACCTACAAGCGCCCAGCATCACTAGAAGAAGTTAAAGCATGTGTGCAGAAAAAAGGCAAAACGCTAAGATCTTACATACAACGCTGGAGTATAATTAAAAACTCAGCAGAGGACGTCTCCGATGAACGAGCAATAGATGCTTTTTCAGAAGGACTTCGTCGCTCAGATCTTGTGGAAAAAATAGGAAGAACAAGACCCACGACAGTAACTGAGCTAATGGAACAAGCCAATAAATTCGCTGATGGAGAGGACGCGTACAACAACAAAAGAGGACATTCGCCAGAAGTCGACAGAATAAGTCGACAAAGGAGAAGATACCGTAGCGGAGGCAACCAAGGAAGGCGAAATCAGGTAGCCGCAGGATATATATTAGAAGAAGAGGAAGGATACGAAAGCAGGAGGGTTCAAGCAAAAGGAACAGAAAAATCAAGGTACTCCGGTCCTTCGGCTGAGGATATGTTGTACGGACCTTGTCGAATCCACTATGCGTACCTCGACGGGAAAAGGGTCTCAAATCACCAGATGAAGGATTGCAGAACATTCCTAAGGTTGCAAGGTGCAATGAGCTCAAGCCAAGAAGGAAGGCAAGGAGAAAAGCGGAGAAGTCAAGGATATCAAACTCAAAAATTGTCAAGACACCTAGAGTCAAAAGTATACATATCAGCTATGATTCAACCGGTGCCCAAGTCGAAAAAAGAACGGAAGAGCATAACCAGGCAAATAAACCTAGCAATATCATCACCACCAGCCACCACAGAGTACCTACGATGGTCAGAGCAACCAGTCAAGTTCAGTAAAGCAGACCACCCACGGAAAGTTCCTCGACCGGGCCACTCGCCTATGGTTCTAAAAGCGCAAATAGGAGGATACGACATCGGAAGAGTGTTCATGGATGCAGGGAGTGGCATAAACTTAATATATGCTAAAACACTGAAGGCTATGTGCATCTCACCAACAAGTCTAAAGCCAACAGACTGCTCTTTCCACGGGATAGTACCAGGAGCAGCAAACTACCCTTTGGGAAGAATAGAACTCGATGTCTGCTTTGGTAGCAGCGCAAACTATAGAAGAGAGAAACTGGAGTTCGAAGTCATGGATTGGCCGTCACAATATCATGCAATCCTGGGGCGCCCAGCATTTGCAAAATTCATGGCAGTACCGCACTACGCGTATCTCATGCTAAAAATTCCAGGACCCAAAGGAACAATCACAGTGCAAGGGAGCTTTGAGGTAGCCAACACATGTGATAGAGAATTCAATAAGATGGCGCAAACCTTCGGCATGACAGCAGAATATGAGAGGCTAAAAGGAGAAACAGATCATAATGTGCTACCCGACGTTGGACGATCCCTGCCAGATAAGGCTTTCGACACAACGCAGGACTCAAAGAAAATTCAGGTCCACCCTACGGATCCAAACAAGACGACATCAATTGCGGTGAACTTGGATCCCGCATAGGAAGGCGCGCTCGTCGAGTTCCTCCGTGAGCGCTGGGAAATCTTCGCCTGGTGTCCATCGGACATGCCAGGGGTTCCCAGGGAACTCGTCGAGCACGCATTAAATGTAGATCCCAAGGCGAAACCAGTCAAGCAACCACTGCGACGATTCGATGAACCCAAGAGGAAGGCAATAGCGTCAGAATTGCACAGATTAGAAAGTGCTGGATTCATCAGGGAAATCAAAACTTCGAGTTGGGTGTCGAACCCAGTAATAGTACCCAAGAAGAACACAGACGTACAAAGAGTATGTGTCGACTACACATCTCTCAATAAGCATTGTCCAAAGGATCCCTTCCCTTTACCCCGCATCGATCAAATAATCGATTTAACAGCGGGCTGTGCAAGGCTTTCCTTTTTGGATGCATATTCTGGCTATAACCAGATCAAGCTGAAGAAGGAGGACGAGGAAAAAACGGCCTTTATTACACCATATGGGGTGTTTTGCTACCAAGTGATGCCATTCGGCCTAAAAAATGCAGGAGCAACTTATCAAAGGATGATGCAGAGTTGCCTCGGGAGCCAAATAGGGCGCAACATACAAGTCTACATTGATGATGTAGTCATCACCACAAGAGAGGAGAAGTCTCTAATCGGTGACTTGGCAGAAACCTTCGACAACCTGAACAAGTTTAAGCTCAAGCTGAACCCGACAAAGTGCTCCTTCGGAGTTTCAGCAGGGCAACTTTTGGGGTTCTTGGTATCTGCGCGAGGAATAGAAGCAAATCCAGAGAAGATTCAAGCAATTCTAACAATGGGGAAACCCACGAAACTCCACGACGTACAGAAGTTAGCAGGACGAGTCGCGGCATTAAGTCGTTTCGTTGCTCGACTAGGGGAAAAGGCGCTACCTTTTTACGCACTTATGAAGAAGTCAGACGACAAATTTGAGTGGACAGAAGAAGTAGACACAGCGTTTGCGCAGTTGAAGAAAGTGCTTTCCACGCCGCCAGTGCTGGTCGCACCTAAAGAAAAAGAGCCACTACTACTGTACATCGCCGCAACCCATCAGGTGGTAAGTACAGTCGTAGTAGTCGAAAGAAGTGAAGAAGGCAAAGCTCATGGCGTCTAGAGACCAGTATATTTCATCAGCGAAGTGCTATCTCCAACCAAGCAGAGGTACCCGCATTATCAGAAGTTGGCATACAGTGTCTTTACAACTGCACGAAAACTACGACAGTATTTTACGGTGCACCCAATTATAGTGGTTAACGAAGCACCACTATCGAACATATTGAACAATCCTTTAGCGACGGGACGTGTCTCTTTGTGGGGAATAGAACTATCTCCCATGGACATCATGTACGAGAAGAGGAAGGCGATCAAGTCGCAAATCCTGCCAGATTTTACAGCAGAGTGGCTTGAGCTGCAAAGTACCGGACCACCAGATTTATCGAGTACTTGGACAATGTATTTCGACGGTTCTAAGCGAGTCCAAGGCGCAGGCGCAGGAGTAGTATTGATATCGCCTCATGGCGACAAACTAAAGTATGTCCTAAGGATGAGTTTTCCACAGGCTTCTAACAATGAGGCAGAGTACGAGGCTTTGCTGCACGGAATGAAGATGGCTAAAGCTTGTGGAGCAACTCGCCTAAAGATATTTGGAGACTCTAACCTTGTTGTCCAGCAAGTTATGAACAGGTGTGACACAATCAATGACAACATGATGGCCTACAAGAATTTGTACCATTATCTAGAAGGAACATTCGACGGATGTGAAGTCTCCCACGTTAGCAGGAGCAGCAATGAAGAAGCCGACACTTTAGCAAATATCGGATCACAATGCTTACTTGTGCCATCTGGAGTGTTTTGGGAAGAAATAGCGGAAAGGTCAATAAAAAGTGCTAAAAGTTCGACTACTACGACAAGCTCGGGGGCTATGACAGAGCCAGAGGAGGTCATGATGATAGAAGAAACATGGATGCAGCCATATATTGCGTACATGATAAATAAGAAGCTACTAGAAGATGCAGTGGAGGCTAAAAGGATAACTCGAAGAGCGAAAGCGTTTGTCGTGATTGAAGGGAAACTATACAAGAGAAGTATTACAGGCGTTTTACAACGCTGTGTTACACCCCAAGAAGGGCAAACAATATTGAAAGACATACATGGTGGAGTATGTGGCCATCATGCAAGCAGCAGAGCAATAGCAGCAAAAGCTTTTCGAGCGGGATTCTATTGGCTAACAGCCATCGAAGACGCAAAAGATATAGTTCGAAAGTGTGAAGCATGTCAAAGGTTTGCATCCAGACCGCATGCACCAGCAGCAGAGCTGCAAACAATACCACTATCCTGGCCCTTCGCACAATGGGGTCTTGACATGGTGGGAAAGCTGCACAAATCTTGGCCAGGAGGGCATGTCTACATGCTAGTAGCAGTCGATAAATTCACCAAATGGGTGGAAGCGGCCCCAGTGACAACTCAAGACTCTACAGCAGCAATCAGTTTCATCAAGTCGATAGTTTTTCGTTTTGGTGTACCACATAGCATCATCACAGACAACGGGACAAATTTTACTTCAAAAGAATTCAGAAGTTATTGCGAAGGATTGGGAATCAAGCTTAAATTCGCATCGGTGGCGCACCCGAAGACAAATGGGCAAGTCGAAAAAGCTAATGGCTTGATAAGTAGTGGAATAAAAAAGAGGCTTTTAGCACCTCTCGAGAAAGCCAAGAGCGCTTGGGTAGAAGAGTTTCCCTCCGTTCTTTGGAGCCTAAGAACTACGCCCAATGCAGCAACTCAAGAAACTCCTTTCTTCCTGGTCCATGGCGCAGAAGCCGTGCTTCCAGTCGAAGTTACACACGAAGCTCCAAGAGTGACAGCATATGACGAGGCGACATCAACAGAAGCATTACAAGACGACGTCGACGCGTTAGATGAAGCAAGAGACAAAGCATTAGAAAGGGCTACACAGTATCAACAAAGTCTACGAAACTACCATAGTAGTCGAGTTCGTCCACGATCCTTCGTGGTGGGAGATCTTGTTTTGCGACTTGGGCAAGACAGCCATGGCAAATTGGAGTCCCCTTGGGTGGGACCTTACATCGTCACGGAAGTAATACCAGGAGGAGCATATCGACTACGAGACAAGAAGACCGGGAAGGACGAAAGCAACCCGTGGAATGCAGAACAGCTACGGCGTTTTTACGCGTAGACTAAAGTATAGATATCAGCATATTCGAGTTAACCTTCTGGACCCAGAACATGAGGCCATAGGTCGGGTTTTTTGGGTTGAACTCGACAAAATTGTACGACTCTCGAGTTACTTCTCCGCTCGGGGGCTTCGACCTCTGGGTCGTACGAAAAGTTGTTATGACAAGATGGAGGGATTTTTTCTTCGCTATAAGGTTGTTTTCACAACCCGATAAATACAAAAAAAACTTGGTTCACAAAAAGAACCCGATATCATCTTCACATTTATTGGTTCTCAAAGAACCCAACATATGGAAAGCATATCTCAGAACATGACTTGTTCTCATGATACTAGTAAAAATTAATCGACACAAAGTACGAATCTTTATTGATATCATTGCAGGAAGGACATTGTCAAACGAGATTACATGGATAACAGATCCAAATAAAAGAGGGCTTCAAGCCTCGTACTCCTTCTGGCAAAGAGTGCTATTGTAGATCTTCACGTCAAACTTCGACGTACCGACGTGGAAGTCGAACGCCATGATGAAACCTTGATGGATGTCGTGGTCCTCAGCAAATTGCGCCCAGCCACCTCTGAAGTACTGCTCGCCGTTACCGTCATACCACACCTCCACCTCATAGGGGATGCCACCGCCAGATTGTTCACGAAGAACCGCCTCTCGTAGTTCGCGGCCATCCATGAACTTCGTGAAATCCAGCGGCAAGCGCTGAATTTCACGGCACTGCGCCATGGCAATGCAAAGAAATGAAAAGATACGGGGGGGGTGCAGCAGGAGCAGCAGGCGCAGCAGGAGGAGGAGAGGCAGGACCTGGAGTGGCGCTGGTCACCTTCGGTTTGTTCTTGCTACCAGGTGGGCGGCCGGGACGGCGCTTCGCCGGAGCATCTGAAGAAGTTCCCGCGGCACTAGCAACCTTGGGTTTATTCTTACTACCACGAGGGCGACCCCTACCTCATGGGGCCATCTGAGATCCAAGGTTCAGACGAGAACCTCCAGCGTCAGCCATGAAGCGCGACAGAAAAACCTCGCAAAACCCTAGATGGAGGAAGAAGAGGATGCGGCGGAGGAGAAGTTTAATTAGGGTTTCCTACCTTAATCACCAGGCGCTTTTATTTATAAGCGCATACTATTGGGCTTTCGGGCTGCATCAAAGTCCGTGAAACACAATTTACAATGGGAGTTAAATTCTGCGCACAGCAGACGATAATATCAATGAAGAAAAGAAAAAAAAAAGAAGGGGGAGGATTATGCGATATAGAAACCGCGACTTAGACGCGGGGGCTTGTCTACAGTAAGATATTTACAGAAGAAAGAGGAACTGAACTTTGAGCCTATGCTTGACTACAAGTTGCCAAACATAGCCTCGGGGGCTACTCCCATCGGGAGCGCTGAGCGCGCACCCGATAAAGATGAGGTGATCAATATTGAAGATAGAAAAGGGTAAGCATACAAAACTTCGACTACGTAGTCGACAAATTGAAAATTGGAGATTACTCCCATCGGGAGCGAGTTTTTCTTTGGTTGCAGAAACCCGAATATTTTCAGTCAAAATTTGACTGCGACATAAGATTCTCGAGTTGTGTTATCGCAACAACACTCGAATGCCGTGATTTATCACGAAGGTAAGACCCCGGGATCCGTCCTGTGTGGCCTGGTATACGCACATGGATGCGCTCTGCTGGTATGTATCCGTGTCTACGACGCGAAGAAAATCCTGGTGGACGCACTGGGTACCCTGAGAACCACTGGGACTCATTTTTTGTAAGTCCTAAATGAGGCAAAAGAGTGAGTTTGACCGGTATCCCGAATTCAAGTCCAAGGGGATTGAATTTGAAGTAGGTGACAAGTATCTGTTCCGGCAGTTAACTGACCTCTTGATCCGTCAGAGTTGTCAGGCTTGTTCATCGAGACCCCTTGCGAGCAAATTATCATCAATACAAGTCGAAAGACCAAGTCGAAGATTTGAAGATGAAGTCGAAGAATTGATCAAGTCGAAGATTAGAGATTCAACCTGAATCTACAATTCTGGTAGAATCTCAGGGGCTACTGACAAGGGTATAGCTAATAGAGCCCGTTAGTTGAGTACCCCTGAGGCCCGTTGAGTTAGGCCCAATTGTAATGATAGTCGAATACGAGTTACTACCGTATGTCGATATTTGTAATCTGTATCGAACCCGACCCGATCCTCGAGACCTAGCCACCTATATATAGGGGCCAGGAGAGGACGGGGGAGGGCAGATTGAAAGCAAGCCAGGTTGAACACCCAAGTTTACTTTCGATATACACCTATTTCGACTAACTTTACCTTCGAGTTCATCCAACGCCCTATCTCCCCGATCCTAAGTCCTTCATCTAGGACATTTGTCGAGTTAACCCTCGTCACCTGGCATGTCCGATGGACACCAGGCGAAGATTTCCCAGCGCTCACGGAGGAACTCGACGAGCGCGCCTTCCTATGCGGGATCCAAGTTCACCGCAATTGATGTCGTCTTGTTTGGATCCGTAGGGTGGACCTGAATTTTCTTTGAGTCCTGCGTTGTGTCGAAAGCCTTATCTGGCAGGGATCGTCCAACGTCGGGTAGCACATTATGATCTGTTTCTCCTTTTAGCCTCTCGTATTCTGCTGTCATGCCGAAGGTTTGCGCCATCTTATTGAATTCTCTATCACATGTGTTGGCTACCTCAAAGCTCCCTTGCACTGTGATTGTTCCTTTGGGTCCTGGAATTTTTAGCATGAGATACACGTAGTGCGGTACTGCCATGAATTTTGCAAATGCTGGGCGCCCCAGGATTGCATGATATTGTGACGGCCAATCCATGACTTCGAACTCCAGTTTCTCTCTTCTATAGTTTGCGATGCTACCAAAGCAGACATCGAGTTCTATTCTTCCCAAAGGGTAGTTTGCTGCTCCTGGTACTATCCCGTGGAAAGAGCAATCTGTTGGCTTTAGACTTGTTGGTGAGATGCACATAGCCTTCAGTGTTTTAGCATATATTAAGTTTATGCCACTCCCTGCATCCATGAACACTCTTCCGATGTCGTATCCTCCTATTTGCGCTTTTAGAACCATAGGCGAGTGGCCCGGTCGAGGAACTTTCCGTGGGTGGTCTGCTTTACTGAACTTGACTGGTTGCTCTGACCATCGTAGGTACTCTGTGGTGGCTGGTGGTGATGATATTGCTAGGTTTATTTGCCTGGTTATGCTCTTCCGTTCTTTTTTTGACTTGGGCACCGGTTGAATCATAGCTGATATGTATACTTTTGACTCTAGGTGTCTTGACAATTTTTGAGTTTGATATCCTTGACTTCTCCGCTTTTCTCCTTGCCTTCCTTCTTGGCTTGAGCTCATTGCACCTTGCAACCTTAGGAATGTTCTGCAATCCTTCATCTGGTGATTTGAGACCCTTTTCCCGTCGAGGTACGCATAGTGGATTCGACAAGGTCCGTACAACATATCCTCAGCCGAAGGACCGGAGTACCCTGATTTTTCTGTTCCTTTTGCTTGAACCCTCCTGCTTTCGTATCCTTCCTCTTCTTCTAATATATATCCTGCGGCTACCTGATTTCGCCTTCCTTGGTTGCCTCCGCTGCGGTATCTTCTCCTTTGTCGACTTATTCTGTCGACTTCTGGCGAACGTCTTCTTTTGTTGTTGTACGCGTCCTCTCCATCAGCGAATTTGTTGGCTTGTTCCATTAGCTCAGTTACTGTCGTGGGTCTTGTTCTTCCTATTTTTTCCACAAGATCTGAGCGACGAAGTCCTTCTGAAAAAGCATCTATTGCTCGTTCATCGGAGACGTCCTCTGCTGAGTTTTTAATTATACTCCAGCGTTGTATGTAAGATCTTAGCGTTTCGCCTTTTTTTTGCACACATGCTTTAACTTCTTCCAGTGATGCTGGGCGCTTGTAGGTGGAACAGAAATTTCTTGCGAATTGACTTTCGAGTTCCCCCCAGCTTCCAATGGATTCGTCGGGTAGGGTGTTCAACCAAGACCGGGCGGCTCCGGTGAGGTGTAGCTGCAAACTTTGCATTGCAGTCGCCTTTGTTCCTCCTAATATCTGCACTGCTTGTAAATAATCTGATAGCCATAAGGTGGGTTCCTGCGACCCGTCGTACTTGCTCTGATCATGGGGTAATTTAAATCCTTTTGGTACTCGTGTTTTGCGAACCCTACGGGTAAAGCATAACGCACCCATATCTTTATCATCGTCTTCGTAGTTTTCTTCCCTCCATGCATGCCGTGATTTATCTACTCGAGCTTGTGCTATTATACTTCTTGCGTCCTCCTTCCTTTTCCGTCGCTTTTCCTCTTCTGATGACTCACTATAATCATCATCTGAGCCATTATATCTGAACTTTTCCTTGTGTCTTCCCTTGTAGCTTGTCGACTTCTGCTTTGGGCCTTGATCCCCGATCTTTCCTTCTACTATTCCGAGGCTTTGTATCGCGGCTCGGTGCATATCTTCTCGCGGGTCTCCATGCTCTGGTCTTGTGGCTAGCAGATACGCTTGTGCCACTGCTAATGATGCTTCTGGCGTTTTTTGTATCAGATCGTCTTCCTCCTCCTCTGGTTGCGGGGTCGGGCTCCTTGAGTACCCTTCTTCTCTGTCGTATGCTGACACCCCCTGTTATGCTTTGGATCTCCACGCCTACCTCTGCTGTATTCTGAATCTTCACTATAATCTTCCCAATATTCTTCCCTTGATTCATTATTATTGTCTCGAAACATCATGTCTCTTTCCTCCCTTAATTTCTTCTTGTGTTGGTATAGCGCATATTGATATCCCATTAGAACTTCTCTTCGCGACCCCTCGGGTACTTCTGTGCCATGATTAATGGCTGATGTAATTATCCTCCATTCACCAGCCGAGACATGGACTTTCTCTTTTTCCTTTTTGTTGTGATTTTTCACTTTGTCGACTTGCCTGTCGAATTTTTTGCTTCCTTCGCTGTTGTTTCCATCTTCTGCTTCAGTGATAATGACGCATAACTGATGTACTTTGGAGACGCCATTGCTTCTTCCGGCGAAGTCCTTTGTGTTGTTGTGTGTCTGATACGCTTTCTCTTCTGAGTCGGAATTTTCTTTGATTTCGTCGCCTTCTGCGACTGACGCTTTCTCTAAGCTGACCAGCGAGTTTACCTCATTGGAAGAGCCTGATGACTCCAACGCTTCCTTTGTTTCGGGCTTTCTTGCCAGTGAATCTGGTTTCGTCGAATCTGAAAGGCGGGATGAACCCGACGGCCCGATGAAGATGCTCAAGCTTCCGATGGATAACTCTACTTCTTGACTTCCATCGACTTCTGGACTGCTGTTGGCTAAAAGCGAAAAAGCCGTCGAATTCATGACTCCAACGCCCAGAGTCCCCACGGTCGGCGCCAATTGACGAGGGTTAACTCGACAAATGTCCTAGATGAAGGACTTAGGATCGGGGAGATAGGGCGTTGGATGAACTCGAAGGTAAAGTTAGTCGAAATAGATGTATATCGAAAGTAAACTTGGGTTATCAACCTGGCTTTCTTTCAATATGCCCTCCCCCGTCCTCTCCTGGCCCCTATATATAGGTGGCTAGGTCTCGAGGATCGGGTCGGGTTCGATACAGATTACAAATATCGACATACGGTAGTAACTCGTATTCGACTATCATCACAATTGGGCCTAACTCAACGGGCCTCAGGGGTACTCAACTAACGGGCCCTATTAGCTATACCCTTGTCACCCGCAGTACGGAATGACTACAGTGGATCTCAAGAATCTAGGGTACGACACCGAACCATTCGTCCTAGCCAGTGAAGTGGCTCAGGTTTTTTATGTGAAGGACATGTCTACCAAACCGAAAAAAAGAAAAGAAAGGCAAGAGGACACATCATACGATGAGCCAAAGCGCCACATAGTTCTTTCAGGAAAAAGAAACATCGTGGGAGTAGAGGACAAGACAGACATGTCAGACGATTATAATAAGTTTGATGATATTCCACCCTTCAAGGTAAAAACTGACCCAAGCATCATTTTAAATAATGAAGATTGTCCATGGCTGCGTCGCAATCAGAAGAAAGGGAAACACAAGAAGAAAACTCAGAAGACTAGATAGGGATCATAACTTGTGTATCTCAATATGGAAATCACTTTCCCATTTATTTTTGTGTAATGATGTTATTGTATGAGGGAAATTTTTCCGAGGCGGAGCTTCCGAAGATGCCGTAGGGCGTGAGCACCAACGACATCTTCGAGAAACTCCGCCGCGGGAGATTTCCCAACCCTGTCCTCTATCCATGGGGATGAAACTCTCCCTACCTTCTAGGTTGGCTTGTTGAGCTGCTTGCCATGGCGTATCGATGCTCCTTTTATAGGCACGGCACCGCTTCTACTTTGTCTTGTTCCTCCGACAGGGGCATCGTGTGTCCACCCACGCGTCCTTATCTCATCGAGCAGTGTATCTACCCACGCGTCCTTATCCTGCCAACATCTTTAGTCTCGGTTGCACCCACCAACCGGGACTAAAGGTTACCCACACGTCCTTATCCCACCGACAGTTTTGTTAGATGACACAAAAACCACCTTTAGTCCCGGTTGTACCCACCAGCCGGGACTAAAGGTTAGATGGTTCCCCGTGCCACTGCGTTCCCGCCTATTTTCTTCCCGCGCTTTCCACCGCTTCTACTTTGTCTTGTTCCTCCGACAGGGGCATCGTGTGTCCACCCACGCGTCCTTATCTCATCGAGCAGTGCATCCACCCACGCGTCCTTATCATGCCGACATCTTTAGTCTCGGTTGCACCCACCAACCGGGACTAAAGGTTACCCACACGTCCTTATCCCACCGACAGTTTTGTTAGATGACACAGAAACCACCTTTAGTCCCGGTTGTACCCACCAGCCGGGACTAAAGGTTAGATGGTTCCCCCCGCCACTGCGTTCCCGCCTATTTTCTTCCCGCACTTTCCACCGCTTCCCGCCTCCGTCTTCCCGCCATTTTTCACTATATATATGTAGGCTTGGCCTCCATTTACATATCACATCTAGACTCATATCTGCAAACCTCATCACTCTCTTCCATGGCTTCCATCGTATCTCTAACCCCCCAGGAGGCGGAGGCGCTTTGCGCCTCAAACTACCCCTGCCCGCCGGGCTACCGCGTCCCCACCGGCTAGATGCTGAGCGTCGGAGGCGTACCGGTCCCTCCTGTCCCTGTAGGTGTGGCGCGCCAGATGGCCATCACGAACCACTACTACTTCGAGCTCACGCCAGAGCAGCGGAGGAATCCTCAGTGGCATCCCGACTACAGCCCGACTTGGGACGCCTTCTTCATCAATCGGCGTGAGAGTGCGCTTGCCAGGCACGAGGAGGACGGCTCGCCTCGTTCAAACTTCAACGAGGCCGGCCGTCGGCTATGGTGGCGCGGCCGGACTCTCCGGAGCGTCATGGCCTACCGTGGCCCCCGCCTGCGCTACCCTCAGTCTCAGCACACGCGTGCTCACCAGTCGAGGTTCGATTACCGCGACCCCGATGCCAGCGACGATGACACCGGCGACTACGACGACTACAGTGGCGACGTTTATAGGGCTAGGCACGACTATGACTGAATCACTCCAACATTCGAAAATAAGCTCGGCCGATTGTGACTTAATCTGGCCATGTATCTTAATTTTCAGTTGAGATATGTACTTCTTTTCCTGTTCAATCGTTTTCCCGCCTTTTTTCTTTCCGTCTTTTTCTTTTCGCCCTTTTCTTCCCGCCCTTTTCCTCTCACGGACGCAGCGTGCCGCCGCGCCAACCGACACTTAATTATTAAGCGAACATATGATCAATAGAAACTGCAACAGAAAAATCAAATATAACTAATCAAAAAGAAAATCAAATATAACTAATCAAAAGAAAATAAAAAATTAAATATAACTAATCAAAAATAAAATCAAATATATCTAATCAAAAGAAAATAGAAAATCAAATATATCTAATCAAATGAAAATCAAAAGAAACTGCAAAAGAAAAATGAATAGAAATGGCAAAATAGAAAATCAAATATAACTAATCAAAAGAAAATAGAAAATTAAATATAACTAATCAAAAGAAAATAGAAAATTAAATATAACTAATCAAATATAACTAATCAAAAATAAAATCAAATATATATAATCAAAAGAAAATAGAAAATCAAATATATCTAATCAAATGAAAATCAAAAGAAACTGCAAAAGAAAAATGAATAGAAATGGCAAAATAGAAAATCAAATATAACTAATCAAAAGAAAATAGAAAATTAAATATAACTAATCAAATATAACATCCAATATATCTAATCAAAAGAAAATAGAAAATCAAATATATCTAATCAAATGAAAGTCAAAAGAAACTGCAAAAGAAAAATCAATAGAAACGGCAAAATAAAAATAAAACGAAAATCAAAAGAAACAGCAAAAGAAATATCCAACGAAAAGCAACAAAAAAATCAAAAGAAACAGCAACAGAAAAATCAAAAGAAAAAGAAAAAAACCTTTGGTACCGGTTGGTGGAAAGAACCGGTACCAAAGGTTAATAGCGCGAATATAATTTTCGTAAATACCTTTGGTACCGGTTGTTGTTACGAACCGGTACTAAAGGACCTTTAGTACCAGCTTGTAATAGGAACCGGTACCAAAGGCCCTTAGGCCTTTTTCTTCACGCCACCGGCGGAAAAATACATGCAGATGACATAGCAAAAACACGCCGTCGCCGTCGCCCTAGCCGTCGCCGTCGCCCTAGCCGCCGCCGCCCTAGCCGTCACCGTCGCCCTAGCCGCAGCCCAAGCACACGCCGTCGCCCTAGCCGCCGCCCAAGCACACGCCGTCGCCGTCACCCTAGCCGCCGCCGCCCTAGCCGTCGCCGTCGCCGAAGGAAAAACACACGCCGTCACCGTCGCCCTAGCCGCCGCGCGCGCCGCCCTAGCCGCGCCGCCGCCGCCCGAGACCGCGCTGCCGCCGCCCAAGACGCCGCTGGCCTCGCTGCCCCCCTCCTCCTCCTCGTCCTGCAACCCGGCCGATTCAGGTGCGTCGCCTCCTTCTAGCAGTATTTGGTCTAGCTTGTAGCAAAAAAATAGTGAGGAACATGTGTTGTGCTATATTATAGGAATTATTGTGTTTCCCATTTAAATCAAGAGTCCTAATATCCTGTGCTATTTCGAAGAAGCTCTAACAGTATGAACATACAAGAGTTTATGATAACAGAGAAGAGTAATAGGATGACATAGTCTGAAGAATATGGTGATTGGATTGTTCATTTAGATAGAGTGGTGGCGCCTGCAAAAATCATATCAATTTTAAAAATATTGCACAAGCTGAGATAAAACTATCAGTAATATGTTTGGTAATAATTGCTCACCATACTAACAGCCCCATGAACTATGCTCTGATGCTCTCCATATTTGCTTGTTAATTTATTGAACGCTATTTTTGACATATAGAAAATCAACATTGAAGGGACATGGATTCAGGTTCATAAACAACAAACATATACATTAAACTGCGTTGAACATACAAGTTCTACAGGCTGTTAAACTTGAAATGACAAACTCGTTGAAACTGAAAATCTTGTGACTGGAAGCAATGCATACAAAATATGTAAAAAGAACACCAGAGATGTCCACCATAAGGGTCTTGCTTCTTATTCCTCTTTGCAGATTGAGTAATAGGCTTGGTGTTCTCTACCTTCTTCATTTTAACTGCCACCTTCTTCATGATCTTTCTTTATAGTCACCTTCTCCTTGCTGATAAGTTATTGTCAAGGTTATCACAAATATTTACTTGCTGATTTGTTCTCTATCCCCACATTGTCTCGGGTGCTTGTGTTAAAACAAGAACATGATAGAACTACTGCAGGTTACACACACCAACAGTCAAATACAAAATATGCTCTTGTGATACTTATATACGTACATAGTTGGAGGATAGCTAATTACACCAAATTGTTTTAGCTATAATATGTGACAGTCAAGCCCTATTGAGAATGATATACATACTATATACCAATATAAGAAACACAAGTTGTATTTAATACTCCAATATAGGTAACCTTCTAGTGTACTAGCAGATTTCATGCTAGTACACTAGCAGATTTCATGCTAGTACACTAGTTGTGTCATTATTGCACAAATTAACAATTTTAACAAATTAATTTTGTATTGGCAAATGGCAACGCACCATGTCTTGATCTTCTTATTATTTTGTACTAGTTGCTGCTGCTAGCCGATACAGGCTACTTATAATTTATGGTTGTGATTTTTACCCCACATATAGTGCAACAAATGGGGCTTTGTTTAGTTAGGTTTTCAGTGTCTTGTGTGATGTAGAGGAGCCCAAAGTTTATGTTAACTTAATTTATTCTTGAATCATACACAGGTCCTTTATTTCCTTTCTATAATCACAGGTGAGGTGGTTTAGCTGGAAGCACTGAGATGGCATGCTAATCTGGGATACTATGCAGCTATAAAATAGATTGTCCTTTTTTGTTTTGACGTATGTATGTTCTGAAATCTGAAAAAATGTTGCTGCTATGTATGTTGTTGCATGCTGGACTCCCTATTGTGTTGTGAAATCTCCATCATAGTGCTGTAAGTGAAACTATGAAGGATCTGACATGCTTACTTGTTTCTCGAGATAATGATGTTGTTGTGTTGTGAATTCGAGATAATGATGTTGTTGTGTTGTGTCGAGATAATGATGTTGTTGTGTTGTGTTGTGTTGTGATTTACCACTAGTTGTTCTCATGGTTTTAATCCTCAATTCCATGTGGTCCCCTTCCATATATGTCTGAGTTCTTCTATAGTATACATGGTACAAGTGTTCTATAAGACATTGTTGTCATCCTATACATATATCTTGTCCATTAATAAAAACAAAATAATTGCACTTAATTTTGCAGTGACATTGAGCTATGGAGGACGACACCTTCATCCGAGATGAGGAGCGAGAAGAAATGGTGTAGAAAATGATATTTGAGAGTGCCCGTGGACCGGAACCCAATGGAGAACCCGATGGAGATGACAATGATTTCGGCTCACAACTTTTGAACGATGTCGGTGAGGGACTTGAGTCTGAAGAAAGAAGAGACAACGAAGTGTCCTTAATAAACTCCGGCGAGGTGTATATCAAGGCTATATGTTCATCACTTGATGCATTGATTTATTTGTATTACACTTATTAACGAATCATTTTTCTTTTAGCCTTCTGGATCATCGAGCAAATCTGTTAAAAAGCAACGAGGCCCGACACAACGTCTAAAGGGCGAGGGTAGGTTAGCCCTCACCGCATTTAAGGCTAGTGGTCAACCGGTGGAGCCCAAAGAGCACTGCCGTAAATTTATAAACCAAGCTGGAGTTCTTGTTAGGGACCATGTACCGATCAGCATTGTAGAGTGGCATAAGCCGAAGAACGCGGGGGCTGAAGCTAGTTATATCAATGATACTCTAAAACTTTTTCTTTGGGACAGTCTACTGACACACTTTAGCCTACCGGAAGACATGACGGAAGGCCAGAAGAAGAAAGTCAAGGAATGGACTCTTAAGAGGATGGCCACACAATTCCAGACCTGGAAGAAAAATTTATGGGCCAGATATGCAGATAAAGATCCAGTATTCACTGGAAGTCTAGTGAAGATAAAAGATCACTGGCCCGCATTTAAGAGCTATAAGAAATCTTCTACTGCTGTGTCCCGATCAGTCACAAATACGAAAAATGCTTCAAAGAAGGAACATTTCCATCATTTTGGGTCAGGTGGCTACAAGACTGCCATTCCGAAGTGGAGAGCATTTGAAGCTAAACTGATGGAGGCAGGAATCACTCCACAGACATGGGACTGGCCCGACCGGTCCAAGTTCTGGTTGTTCGCGCATGGGGCAGGGTTGGACCCAAAGACAGGGCAGATCGTTGCAAAGGGAAAATGGAAGGAAAAAATTAATGCAATCACGACGCAGCTTATAGATGCAATTGAAAAAGTTAGAAAGGGAGAGTACATTCCCGATAGAGAGAATGACGAGCTGACACTCGCTCTTGGGAATGCGGAACACGTTGGACGGATACGAGCCCTCCCAGGTGTCACCATGAAGGAAGCATGGCCGGAGTGCGCTGACACTTATAGAAGCCGTTCGAGAAAGAAGAAGCGGGACTTAGACAGGTTAGCGGAATTGATAAATAGGGTGGAGGTGCTTGAGAAAAATTAGAGGGCACCTGATTAGCCGCTGTTTATACAAGATCCTCAAGCCGATGCCGCCCCATCTCAGCGAAGAAGCAGTGTGGGTTCCTCGCATCTTGAATGTGCAGGAAGCTATCCCATGGATTATGTCACGGAGAAGACAGATTGCGAGCTACATGTGAAAATGAGGAACGTGTCCGTTAAGGTGGCGGTCGGCTATGTTTACCCAAATGAAGATGGAAAAACGCACCATCATATGCCCATTCCAGCTGGCTGTGTTCGTGTCTGGGTGGATGACGTTGTTCTGGGTTTTGAAACAATGGAGCTTGATTTTCCTGGAGGTGACGAAGAGAAGACACTGGCCGATGTCAAGCGCGGTTTCGCCATATGGTCTAAGAAATACATCGTCCTTTTGCCAAGGCCACCGACTCCTCCTCGTAGCAGTCCACATGAGCAGCAAATTCCACATGAGCAGCAATGGCCATCGACTCCGCCTGGTAGCAGTCCACATGAGCATCAAATTCCACATGAGCAGCAATGGCCATCGACTTCGCCTGGTAGCAGTCCACATGAGCAGCAAAGTCCACACCTACCGGAGAGGGACCCCAGCGCGAGTCCACCATCTCGAGATCCTCCGCGTAAGACTGCGTTTTTTAAGCGGAACGGTACGCCGCCTAGGAAGAGACCTAGAAAGGAGAAACCACTGCCGTCTATCGAGAAGTTACCTTGGGAAAGAACTATCGAGGAATGCAGCGAAATCTCTAAGTCCGAGGTGGCAAAACATTTTGCTAAGAAAGTGCCAGAGATACCTTTTGAGAAGACTCTAGATCCGGTGAAAGTTATTCGTACCGTTGAGAATCTATATGACCCTCCACCATCGCCGCCATCTGACTATAGGCGTTCTATTGAAAAGTCGTATGACGCTATGGTGGAGGTGAAAAAACCCGATCAATCGGTGGTCTCGACGAAAACTAGGAAACAAGTGTACCAGCTTGGAGAACAACCCGTTCAATCGGTCCCCCCTCTCAAGGTGTTTGACGAGAAGGCCGTTGAAAGTTCTCGACAAAACACAATTGATTACCCCATCGCTGAAGTAGTATATCAATTTGTTCAAGGGAAAGATCTGGTCGAGAATATCAGGTCGCTACCAACATGTATGCGTAATTTGAATGCGTGGTACACTAATGCCACAAAGAGAGGGATTGATTGTATCATGGTGCGAGTTAAGGATGAGCACTACTTCCAAGAATACTTTGTGAGCGTTGACTTCCTCAAACTTTTTCAGTTATACAATCTCCGGGTCATCGACAAATCTATCATCAGTTGCTATTGTCTGTAAGTGATTTATTAATATAATTTGAGAAGTTTTTAGCTCAGCTCATTCATTGTCTGCAAATTATCCTCAATTTAATCTTTTGTGCGCTATATTATGCAGATCGAAGAAGCTCGAATGCAAAAGGGATGAAATCACGGACATTGGGTTCATTGACCCAGATACAATGCATGAAAAAACCATAGAAGATCCAATCTATAACAAGGATACACCAGAGACTTTGCTAAGGTTTTTGAAGCGACAACGTGACAAAAAGATAATACTTTGGCCTTACAATTTCAAGTAAGTGTAACTGTCTTATAACACATTCTATTTTGCTCACCATATGTTAAAATTTTAACTGATGACTTATATCTATGACACTGCATATTTAAACGTGCGCAGGTTCCACTTTATTCTTATCGTCATTAAAATGTACGATGGAGATGTTGAAGTCTTTGACTCACTAACCAAAGAGCCTATACTATACAAGTCGGCTTTTGATATGCTCAAAAGGTAATTTTAATTCTTATCGGTTTTTTCGTTAATTTCCTGATATCAACAAATTAATAACTCTTTTATGCATTTTCTTTTGTCGGGCAGCGTATGGCAAACGTTCATCCAGGAAGATCCGACCGGTGGATGGAAACCGAAGCTGATATGGCGTGCAAACAAAGTAAGTAGTACTACCTAGGTCCACACACCTTTATCATACTTGATTATTATTTGATTGAATTATATTCTTGTACAGAAATGCGCGAAACAACCTGAGGGGACTAATCTATGTGGATACTATGTTTGCGAGAACATCCATAAAATTGTCAGCGAGAGAACGAATAATCAAAGGAATAGAGAGGTACAAAAACAATATTCACAAATTTATTTTGTTACCATAACTTGTGCTAAGTTTCAGTCATAATTGCTGATATGGGGCACCTTGGTGCCCGGGCACCATGCTTCAAATACGTACATTTTGCTTACAATTATGCATACCCAAGGGTATACATATCCAAGATACATATACCCAACTCATATATACCCAAAATATGCATACCCAAGATACATATACCCAGGATACACATACCCAATATATATATACCCGGAATACGTATATATATGTACTTTTATATACCTTAGGTATATATTCCAAAAAAATAACATATCTAAGGTATATATACCTCATTTATGTCTACTAAGTATGTGCAAAGTCATACATACCTTGGGGTATGTACAAAACATCACGTATTTTATACGTATTGAGCATGGTGCCCAGGCACCAAGGTGCCCTGGTTATTTTACCTATATATATATATATACATAGCTCATGTATTCATTTGAATCTCATTTTTTTACAGTTGGCAAGAAAGCGTGACAGGCTCCCAATCGAGCACCGCTTCAAAGCAATTGGCGAGGAATTGGCGGGATTTTTCCTTCGGGACGTCATACCTAACTTCGCAGAGTACCACTATGAATGAAGATCTACATGTAATATATAGTTTGACTCGGAGAGTACCACTATGCTACATGCATGTAATAGATAGTATGCCTCGGAGAGTACCACTATGCATGAAGATCGATATTCATGCATGTACTACTTAATTTGCGATCTTATGCAATTACATGTGTTATATTATATGCACCAAGTTGATATGCATTACCTTGATCTTCATGTACTCCTAAATCCAAACGCGTTTCTGGCGCATCGACGCGATCCTCGTACGATAAAATGGTCCGATATCCCTAAACCCCTCCTAAAACCCTAAATCCTGAATTCCTTTGGTACCGGTTCGTGTTACAAACCGGTACCAAAGGTCCCTAGCCCTGCCCTCTCCTGGGAGCCAACGTGGAGGCCCCTTTAATACCGATTTGTAAGGAACCGGTACCAAAGAGGGGGGGCTTTTGTCCCGAATCTTTTGTACCGGTTTGATTTCCGGTACAAATGGCCCTCTGAAACCGGTATTGAAGACCCTTTTTCGACTAGTGACGCAATGCGCGCCCTGCACAGCTGCACTCCTTGCCCTGCGGCATGCGCGCGCACGAGTTCATACGGTCGAGCTAGCGAGTTTTACATCAACCGATCGATCGATCGAGAAGAAATTAAGCTAGCCAGCCAGGCCCGAAAAGGAGACGGGCGCGTCGGTCGATTCTACTTCAACTGACAACACAATGGCCGGCGTCACCGGCCGGGTACCCGATTCCAAGGAATGCAATAAAATTCCACCCGCGGATGCATGGCTCTACACAGCTGTACCCAGCCGTCCGTAGTGCCGTAAGCACATATGCGTGTCAACGACCGAGGACGATAGCTACGCGCTCTCCTCTCGTCTCCGATCAAACCGCGGGGATCGATGGTGCGGTCCGTGCTGTATAATTATTCTCCTTCTCGGTGGGATCGACGGCGTCAACTCTGGCTAAATTCTCTGAACGTTCCGTTGGGGGCCACGAATGGTCCTGTACGTGTACTACCCACGATGTGATGATACCTCTCCTTGTAGCCTGAAATTGTCAACCCCATGATGTGAATGGACAAATTTGTGCACACTTGTCTCGCGCAATCATCAGCTTTATTTGACCTGACTTGTCGGATCAAGTTGACCAAAACGAGATGACCGAGACAGCACGTACCTAGTCCTGCACTCTTCTGTCCTGTCATTGTATTTTCTCACTGAGCACCACATGATACATACCCAGATATAGGGTTTCCACCAAACTTGCCCGGACTAGGAGTATATGTGTGGAATGGTCTTCCTGGTATAACCCGTAAAATACCTTATTCCTGGCTCATCTGGAGGTTATCAGCGGCTGGTGAACGTACCAACTGTAGGCGTTTCCAGCCTTCCAGGTGGAGATGATCAGCAGCATGACCAGGGACACAGCGGCTCCACAAACATTGCCGTCTTGCCACAGCTAGCTGACAGCTCCGATCCGGCGCCATCGATCTCAGGTGTCCATGTTGGTTGGCGACACCATCATCATGGGACTCGAAGTGATATGCTTGACGAGTTTGCGGTGGTGTACCAGCCGTGTACGTATATATATATAGTACTCCTACTACGATATCTTAGTTTTCTGTGGAGACAAAGCCAAGGACTCAGAAGATCATCACCATTCATCTCACCAGTTATCGCGAGACAAGATCAGAATCTGAACTGGGACCCTCCAAAAACTGATTTAGGAAAGAAAAAAAAACCTTTATCGTGGTGCGCGGGCCACAACGCTCGCGGCACACACACGTTCCCAAACGTATCTAGTGGCGCCTCTCTCGACCACCCTTCACTAGTGGGGACAGGGCCTCTAGTCCCGGCCCATAACGGCCTTTAGTCCCGGTTTGTAAATCGGGATTTTAGAGGCGGGACTAAAGGCTAAATTATTAATCCCGGCCCGGTTACCAGCCGGGACTAGAGGGTCTCCACGTGGGTACCTTGGAGCGTCTTTAGGGACAGACCCTTTAATCTCGGTTTGTAACACGGACCGGGACTAAAGGGCATCTACAGATTTTGTTTTTGTTTTAGGGTTTAGGTGTTGTATTTTATTTTATTTCTTTCTTCATTTTAAAAACACTTTTCATATAATTCTACGCATACATGTTAGTGCATATATATGTAAGATAACTTATCTTATGATCGAGTATATATATACAATTATATGGAGATCACAATTACCGGGACTAGAGCCCGTCTATTCGATTACATGGACCAACATTAGTAATGGCCCCTAGCTACACTAAATAATCCTTTATCATCTACAACTTCTGTCCTCAAAAAGGCCGCTAGCTCCTCTGCAACAGCGATCGCGCGTTGCTCTGGTAGGTACTTCTCCCGCATGGCCTTGAACTATAAAAGAAAAGGAGATCAATATGAATGTCAATCATGATAACAAAGAATGACGGATAAAAATAGAGGTGTGAATGTGTATTGCTTACGTCGTATCTGTAATCCTTGTGCTCAGAGGTAAACGTGTGAATAAACTCGCAAACGTAGTATCCACATAGATGCGTCCCCTGTGGCTGCTGGTCACACTTTACGAGAATAGAATATAATCAAAATAATAATCTAGCATCATAAATGTATTAAAAATAGAAGTATCTCGTACCACTTACCTGAACCGCTCTAAAGGTCAGCTTCTCATGAGAGATACCGTCAGTCACGCACTTAAACCGCTTCCAAACCCTGCCCGACAAGGAAAATGATTTGCTAAGTTTTTCATTACTTGATATCTCAAGAAATCATCGAAAGAGACCGATATAGCGCAAGAATGATTGAAATTACCCTTCGAGCATGTCCTGCAGGCTTTGGAACTGTTCCATGTTTCTCGATAATGGGTTGAAGACATCAACTCTTCCCTTATCAATTTGAATGTCCAACAAAATCCAGTGATAGCTGCACATGTATATTTATATGTCAGTAACTTATCAATTACACTTATAAGTGAATGGACACAACAGAGTAAGACCCTCACTTGAAGTTGTATGGAAACAATATGTGGTCACAGAAATTTAGATCCGTTAGAAACCTTAGAAGGTTTTCCTCCGTCTCCTTGCGGTTATCAGTTAGCGTCTTTATATGTATTTTATCTGGGGTCAATAAACCCAATATTTATGATGTTCCTACTTTTATAGACCAGGATCTTCATTCTGCATAATAGAGTACAAGTCATAACTGAACAAGTTATATGTAGACAATGAATTAAAATAACTGAACAAGTTATATGTAGACAATGAATTGAAATAACTGAACAAGTTATATGTAGACAACGAATTGAAAAACTTACAGACAATAGCAACTCATGAGAGATTTGTCGAGGGCGTCGCAATTGTACATCTGGAAGAGTTCGTCAAAGTCGACATGGATATCTTCGGGACGGCCGTAGTACTCCCGTGGGACACGCGCCACGATCATTATTCTCCCATTCTTTGCTTCATTCATGTACCATGTATGCAAGTAACGCATATTTGTTGGGAGATCTTCCAACTTTTCTCTGCTGACCAAAGGCCCTCCCATGACAAATTTAGGCTTAGGGGCTACAACAGCCTTGGGAAACCTGTCGTCTTGGGAAGCCAGAACGTCTTCAACACTCATACCCCATTCAACCGCCCACTTCTCTGCTATTTCCAAATTTTGCCCCTGCACCAGAGAGGGAACATTCTCGGATAACACCCTAAGGGGTGGGATCGATTGTTTGGCATGTTGTCCAAGCTGAGGAACGTCTGATCTTTTCTTGCTTGTACTTGTACTTGATTTGCTCCCACTTGCACTTGCACATGATATGCTCTTTTTCCCTTCCTTCTGCAATGTGCGTAGATAGTCATCAGGCTTATGGTGCAAGTCATACTGCGATGGAAGGTTCAGTAAGTATTTTGCATATTCTTTTTGCTTCTCGGTGTATTTCGGGCGGGGCTCGGGTTCCTTCTTTTTCATCTGCGCATCATAATGTTCCTTTGTGATCCTGGCATTTTCCTCGGGGATACGATCATAAGGTCCGATGTTTGCGCTTTGGGGGGCTCCGTCGCTTAGAACTCATCGACGGAGCGTTCTTGCTGGCACGCTTCCGCTTAGTATCCTTAGCGGCCGGCGGCGGACACGGCCGACCCAAGTCCGGCGGCGGTGATCGAGATGGACTCGTGTTGTGGTGGCCATAGTCATGTGGAGGGCTTGGAGGTGATGGAGGTGTAGGTGACCTGCGATGACTCGGAGGCGGTGTTGTCCTAGGGGCTGAGCCTGGAAGCTTGATGTAGTTCTTGTCCCATAGAATGACTCCACCCAGTACTTCTCCGAGTGTCCTCTCATCTTCGGGTCTAGCGATGTCAAGCTCCATATCATGAAACCCCGGCACGATTTCATCCACCCCAACTTTAGCATAGCCAGCTGGAATCTCACGGCCATACCAGCGTACATCAGGGCCAGAAGGTAAAGCTTGTCCGACGGCCACCTTCATGGATATGTTCTTCATTCTCTGATGGAGTTCACATGATGTTGACTCCTTGATTCCATCCACGGGATAGCCGGGACCGCCCTCTATCATTCGTCGTGCATCGTCGGTCGGGGCCTCAGATTCAGCCACGCTGCTTTTCCGCTTAGATGGGCTGGCGGTAATATCGAGTGCAGGATCTTGCTGGCGCACTACTCCTCTAAGTTCGTCAATCCGCTGCTGTTGCTCGTTAAGTCTGGCAAGCAACTGGTTGAACTTGTCATTTTCCTCATCCTGCTGTCGCTTCTTTGCTCTCGCTCGGCTTCTGTAAGTCTCTTGGCCTTTGGCAAACCCAAGCCACCACGGGTAAGAAGGACCAAAGCCTCGCGTTCGTCCTCCGTGTTCGTCATTCCCGAGGACCAGTGTGAGCAACTCTTTCTCTCTATCTGGAGTGAACTGTCTTTTTCCCTCTTTAATTTCTTTCACTATTTTTTTCCAATTTTCCCTGGGTATCCTAAGACCGTCACTGCAGATAAGGTCCCCTGTTAGTTCGTCGTACGAACCACCATGCGCAAGGAACCAATTTCTTGCTCTCATTTCCCACTCATCACGGATGGGTTCAGGTGTGATCCCTTTAGCAATCATCTCTTGCTCTTTCTTATCCCACTTTGGGATGACAGTCTCGTAGCCCCCTGGCCCCAGCTTGTTGTGATATTTCTTCTTGTCGGCATTTTTCTTGTTCTTTTCTGATAATGCCTTGGCATCTTCTGACTCCTTGTACTCCTGAAATGCCTTCCAGTGATTCGCCTGCTTCGCTAGATACCCTTCGAATACTGGCACTTTCTTTGTCTTCAGATAGTTTTTCCATAATTTCTTCTTCCACCCCCGGAACAGTTCGGCCATCTTCTTTAGAGTCCACTGCTTGACTTTGGCACTCAGTTGTCTTGCAGCGTCTTCATTCTCACATTCTGGCAGGTTGAAATGTGCCATGAGATCATTCCAAAGATTCTCTTTGTACCTTTCAGCGACATAGTCACTATCGTCTGCCCCTTTGCGCTTGTTCCACTCTCGAACGCTGATCGGGACATGATCCCTAACCAGAACTCCGCATTGCTTCTTGAATGTGTTGGCAACCTTCTTAGGAAGCTTGGCTTCGCCCGTAGGCAATATGACCGCAAAGGTGTAATGCGTTCGTGCATCCAACTTTTTGGTCGGGCCTCGTTTCGTAGCTTTGCTCGATGTGGAGGCCTAAGAGGAGAAACATTCGTCAATGTATATGTATACAATATACAGCTATCTCCAATATTTTTCACATATTACAAGTGATTGCCGAACTTCATATATATACCTCGCCGGACTTCGTTATTTGTCCACCGACTTCTCCATCAGCGGAGCTATCGCCTTCTCCATCATCGGAGCTATCGCCTTCCCCATCGGCTTCATCTTCATGTTGGTCGACCTCCATTCCATCTCCAGAGGGGTTCAGATACGACGACGGAGATTCAGCTGGTTCAACATCGGGGGCGTCTTTGATTATATCTTTGAAAAGTTCTTCCTCTTCTAGGTTCCTGCTATGTGGATCCATAGTTTCTGCAGAATACCAACATTTATATTTCAATTATGGACGCTATATGGAACAATACTGACATTTGATTAACCTAACTAACGAACAATTAACCTAACAAAATAACATAACTTATTTTCTAACTACTAACCCTAACTAATAACAAAACAAAATAACTACTAACCCTAACAATTTTCTAACTACTAACCCTAACAATTAACTACTAACCCTAACTAAAAAAAAAATTAACGACGAACCCGAACAAGGGGGAACGAGAACCCGAACAAGAACGACGAACCCGAACGAAGAACAAAACAAAGAACGACGAACCCGAACAAGGGCGAACGACGAACCCGAACGAAGAACAAATCAAAAGAACGACGAACCTCGAACAAGGGGGCGAACGACGACCCGAACAATGAACGACGAACCCGAACGAAGAAACAAACACAAGGAACGACGAACCCGAATCAAGGGGCCACGACGAACCCTGAACAAGGACGACGAAGGCGAACGAGGCGACGGAACCGAAACAATACACACGAGGGCGAGGGCGAGACGAACCCGAACAAGGAACGACGAAAAGGCGAACACGAAAAGGCCAACGACGAAAAGTCGAACGACGAAGGCGAACGACGAGACACGAACAAGGCGAACAGGGGCGAACAAATGACACTAGTGAAAAAAAAGACGAAAATCTAACGACTAAATTCTAACTAATTCGAACTACTATACACTAACAATTTCTAACATTTTCTAACAAATACACTATTTTAAAAAAATTAAAACAAAAACTACATTTGCTAACCCTAATACTTAACAAAATTTAAAAAAAAAACCTTGCAGGGAGGGTGGTGTGGCCGGGCGCGGTGCTGCAGGGAGGGTGCTGCGGGCGTGCGGGCGGGAGCGGAGGCCGGGGGCGGAGCGGTGGCCGGGGCGGTGCTGCGGGCGGGCGCGGAGGCCGGGGGCGGAGCGGGTGGCCGGGGCGGTGCTGCGGGCGTGCGGGCGGGCGTGGAGGCCGGGGCGGAGCGGTGGCCGGGGCGGTGGCAGAGCGGTGGCCGACGCCGTCGATTGGCCGGGCGACCGCAACGTTCACGGCGGGAGCTCCTCTGCGCATCCGGTGTCGATCTCGGTTTTTCACTAAGTTGCAGTGGGGAAGAAGAGGAAGGGGGCGCGGGCTTTTATACCCCCCCCTTTAGTCCCGGTTGGTGGCTTCAACCGGGATTAAAGGGGGGTCTTTAGTCCCGGTTGAAGCCACCAACCGGGACTAAAGACTTTTGGGGGGCGGTTCCAGTTCGCGCCCTAGCCCAACCCCTTTAGTCTCGGTTGGTGGCTTAAACCGGGACTAAAGGGGCAATAAATGCGCGCCAAGGCTAATTTTTTTTTCAGATTTCATTTGAAATATGAATTTTGAATTTTAAATTGAATAACTTCTGTATATTTTAGAATCTGACAAAACTTTGAATATGAAAATTGTTTGAAATTGATTAACTAATTCAAAACAATTTTCTATTTTCAAAATCAATTATTTTAACTATTCAAACTATTAACTATTTTGCCATTTTCAATTCAAACTATATTGATTAATATTCTTTTTGCATATTTTAGAATCTGATAAAACTTTGAATATGAAAAGTGTTTGAAATTGATTAACTAATTCAAAACCATTTTCTATTTACAAAACCAATTATTTTAACTATTCAAACTATTAACTATTTTGCCATTTTCAATTAAAACTATATTGATTAATATTCTTTTTGCATATTTTGGAATCTGATAAAACTTTGAATATGAAAAGTGTTTGAAATTGAATAACTAATTCAAAACCATTTTCTATTTTCAAAATCAATTATTTTAACTATTCAAACTATTAACTATTTTACAATTTTCAATTAAAACTATATTGATTAATATTATTTTTGCATATTTTAGAATTTGATAAAACTTTGAATATGAAAAGTGGTTGAAATTTTCTGAGGCGGAGCTTTTGAAGATGCCGTAGGGCGTGAGCACCAACAAAATCTTCGAGAAGCTCCACCACGGGAGATTTCCCAACCCTTTACCCAACACTGTTAGAGGAGATGGAGTCTTTCACGGGCTTGCAGGGAAATTTTTCCGAGGCGGAGCTTCCGAAGATGCCGTAGGGCGTGAGCACCAACGACATCTTCGAGAAGCTCCGTCACGGGAGATTTCCAAACCCTTTCCCCAACACTGTTAGAGGAGATGGAGTCTTTGATACGTCTCCAACGTATCCATATTTTTTGATGCTCCATGCTTGTTTTTACACCATTTGCCTACTGTTTCGTTACACTTCGTGGCACTTTTATGCATTTTCCGGAACTAACCTATCAACAAGTCGCCACAGTGCCAGTTCCCTGCTTTCTGCTGTTTTTGTGTTTCAGAAGTGATACACAGGAAATATTCTCGGAATTGGACGAAACAAGTTCCTGAAGTCTTATTTTGCCCGGAAGCTTCCAGTCATCCGAAGAGGAGTAGGAGGGGGCCACCAGGGGCCCACACGCCAGGCCGGCGCGGCCAGCCCCTGGCCTACGCCAGCCAGGCGTGAGGCCACCTGGCCCCTCCTCTGACATCGCCCCTTCGCCTATAAAGATCCCTCGACGGGAAAAACCTAAGTACCCGATCAATTTTCTAGAAACACATCGCGATCCGCCACCGCCGTCGACCCAAAGATCGGGAGGGTCCAGAATCTCTTCCTGGCACCCTGCCGGAGAGGGGAATCGCCACCGGATGTCTTCTTTATCGCCATGCTTGCCTCCGGAGCGATGAGTGAGTAGTCTACCTTGGACTATGGGTCCATAGCAGTAGCTAGATGGTTGTCTTCTCCACCATGTGCTTCATGTTTAGATCTCATGAGCTGCCCTACATGATTGAGATCACCGTTATGTAATTCTACATGTTTGGTTTGTTGGGATCCGATGAATATTGGTGTTTATGATTGAGTTGCTGTACTGAATATTATCTCTTGTTATCTCTATGGTGTTTATGATCTTGCATGCTCTCCGTTGTTAGTAGCTATCTTGGTCGAGTAGTTGCTAGTGACTCCAAGAGGGGGTATTTATGCTCGATAGTGGGTTCATGCCTCTATTTAACCTGGAGGAGTGACAGAAACCTCTAAGGTTGTAGATGTGCTGTTGCTACTAGGGAGAAAACAACATTCATATGCTCAAGGGCATATGCTTTGTTTACATTACACACTTTGCTTAAAGCAATTATCTGTTGTTCGCAACTTAATACTTGTGGAGTTCTCGGATTGATTCGCCACAAGTGGATTATTAGTCATAGATGCAGTTGGATGGCGGTCTATGTATCTTGTTGTAATGCCAGAGTAAATCTCATAGTGATCTTCTTGACATATCACGTTTATCTTTATTCTATCAATTGCCCAACTGTAATTTGTTTACCCAGCATGTGTTATTTATTTTATGGAGAGACACCACTAGTGAACTGTGGACCCCGGTCCTATTTCCATCATATTGCTATCACCTGTTTACTTTACTCGCACTGTTTACTTTACTCGCATACTATATTGGTTTCCACTCGATACGCTCATAACCTTTGTTTCAAGCAAACCGGTGAGATTGACAACCTCATCGCAAGTTGGGAACAAAGTACTTGGTTGTGTTGTGTGCAGGTTCCGCGTTGCAGCTAGAAAGCAAAGCTTGGACGAGGCGCCATATATAAATTGTCCGAAGCTGTCGCAAACTAGCAAGCATCACCTTCAGTCGTTTGTCTCTCCTCTCTAAGAACGATTAAACCTTGGTTTCTTAACTAAGGGAAAACTAGCTGCTATACTCATCACACCTTCCTCTTGGGGTTCCCAACGGGCTGGTCATTCACCACGCACAAGGAATGTCTGCTACACATCAACTTGGCACTAGCAGCTTCTTGTCTGGCGCCGTTGCCGGGAAAGAGTGGAAGACTTCTGTGAGGGGAGTTTTTCGCACACACATCCTTTACTTTGTTATAGTTTTGCTTTACTTTATTTATTTTACCTGCATCGTTTTATCAAAAACCCAAAAAAATTAGAATCCTTGGTAGTTGTTTTTACTTGTTTACTTTAGTTTTGCTGAAATGGCCAATCCTAAAAACACCAGGTTGTGTGACTTTACTAGCACGAACAATAGTGATTTTATCTGCACTCCTATTAAGCCACCTGTTCCTACTGCAAACTTTTATGAGATTAACCCTGCTTTGTTGAACCTTGTTATGAAAGAGCAATTTTCTGGTGCTAGTACTGAAGATGCTGCAGCTCATCTCAACAATTTCGTTGAGCTATGTGAGATGCAGAAATATAAGGATGTAGAAAGTGATATTATTAAGCTCAAGTTGTTTCCGTTTTCTTTGAGAGGAAAAGCTAAAGATTGGTTGCTGTCTTTGACTAAGAATAATATTGATTCATGGGCTAAGTGTAAGGATGCTTTTATTGGTAGATACTATCCTCCTGCTAAGATTATATCTCTGTGTGGCAATATTATGAAGTTCACTCGGTTTGATAAAGAACATGTTGCTCAAGCTTGTAAAAGAATGAAATCTATGATAAAGAATTGCCCCACTCATGGACTGACTACTTGGATGATTGTCCAAACTTTTTATGCAGAACTGAATTTTTCTTCGAGGAACCTACTTGATTCAGCTGCTGGAGGCACTTTTATGTCCCTTGCCTTGGGCGCCGCAACAAAGCTACTCGACAACATGATGGTAAATTATTCTGAATGGCACACCGAGAGAGCTCCACAAGGTAAGAAGGTAAATTCTGTTGAGGAAACCTCTTCCTTGAATGATAAGATTGATACTATTATGGCTATGCTTGCTAATGATAGGACTCATGTTGATCCTAATAATGATCCTTTGGCCTCTCTGGTTGCTCAAGAAGAGCATGTTGATGTGAATTTCATTAGAAACAATAATTTTAACAACAATGCTTATAGGAACAATTTTGCTAGTGACAATTATAGGCCGTATCCTTCTACCAATGGTAATGGTTATGGTAACTCTTATGGTAATTCCTACAACAACACTAGGGCCGCGCCCTCCGAGCTTGAGGTAATGCTCAAGGACTTCATCGGTAAGCAAACTGCTTTTAACAAGTCTGTTGAGGAAAAGTTAGGCAAAATTGATATCCTTGCTTCTAAAGTTGATAGCCTTGCTCATGATGTTGAAATTCTGAAATTAAAAGTGTTACCTAATGATGTGAAAGAGAACAATGTTTTTGCTACCGCTAATGCTATTCAAGTTGGAATTGATGAAAATATTAGATTGTTAGCGGAATTGCATGCCAGGTGGGAAAGAGAAGATGAGATGGCTAGAGAGATGAAGGTATGTACCATTACTACCTCTAATGATGTTGCTCCTAATGCTAGCAATCCTCTTACTTTGATTGGTGTAGAGAAAACTCCCACTCCTTGTGTTAAAAAGCCTAAAACTGACAAAACTTTTTCTCAAAAGAGTGCTGAAATTTTTCGGAGTATAGGAGATGATAGCTCTACTTCTTTTAATGATTTTGATGTTGATGGCTGCAATATATCTGAAGTTATTTTGTTCTTGCAAAAGCTTGCTTTGACTCCCAATGCTAGTTCTTTAAATATTGCTTTTACTAAGCATATTACCAATGCTCTCATAAAAATTAGGGATGAAAAGTTGAAGCAAAAAGCTTCTGTTCCCAAGAAGTTAGATGATGGTTGGGAACCCATAATTGATATGCATGTTAATGGTTATGATTGCCATGCTTTATGTGATCTAGGTGCTAGTATTTCTATCATGCCTAGAAAGATTTATGACATGCTTGATTTACCACCGCTTGAAAAATGTTATTTTGATGTTCCTATTGCTGATGTTGCTAAGAAGAAACCTTTGGGAAGGATTAATGATGTTCTTATTGTGGTTAACAATAACTTTGTTCCCGTTGATTTTCTTGTTATGGACGTTGAATGCCATGCTTCATGTCCTATTATTTTGGGAAGACCCTTTCTTCGAACTGTAGGTGCCATCATTGATATGAGGGAAGGCACTATCAAATATCAATTCCCACTAAAGAAAGGTATGGAACACTTCCCTAGGAAAAGAAAGAAATTACTTTTTAACTCTATTCTTAGAGCAAATTATGAGCTTGATGCTTCATCACTTGATGTTACTTGATTCGCAATTTTCTGCGCCTAGCTCAAAGGCGTTAAAGAAAAGCACTCTTGGGAGATAACCCAATGTTTTTATTTTCAGTACGTTTTCTTTTATTTGAGTCTTGGAAGTCATTAATACTGTAATGACCGCTCCTTATCTTGTTTATTTCGTTTTTGTGCCAAGAGAAGCCTCTAATTCGAGTGAGGTAAAGATTTGGGGATGTTGCTGTCCTGAAACTGTTTTCGGTGCTGCACCGTAAAAATTCGTATAAATTCTCTGTATATCTTTTGGACCTGCGATTTCTTGTGCATATGCCCCAGGTTATATCCAAACTTTTGTTAGTTGAACACTTTTTGATTTGAGCAACAGAAAACCCCTCAAAAATTCGGCCTTTGTCAGCTGTTCAGTTTTGACAGATTTCTGCCAATATTTGTGTTTGCCACTTTATCGCTTTCTTTTGAGTTCTTTTGATCACGGAACTTTTGGGGAGGTTGCTGCTGTAGTATTTGCTTTATATGTGGTGGTTTTGAGTTGAAACCTGAAGCAAAAAGAGGTTGATTATATGTTATGCTTGCACTAATGTTGCTAATAGAATTGTGTTTAGTTTTGTATGAAGGAAGTTTTCAAGTGTAGGGATTGGAGAATGATGAGATGAGTTGAAGAATGGAAAAAAGCTCAAGCTTGGGGATGCCCATGCATCACCCCAAGAAATATCCAAGAAGTACAAGCGTCAAAGCTTGGGGATGCCCCCGAGGCACCCCTTCTTCGTCGGCAAAAATCAGGTCATCTTTCAAAATACTATATTTTTATTGCTTCATGCACTATGTGTTTTTCTTGGAGCGTCAGTTGTTTTAGTTTTCTTAGTTGGTTTAGTTTGTTTGTTTGCTTCAATAAATGGTTGGACCCCAACAAATTTCTTTGGAGAAGTTGTACTCGTTTTGATTTGCCAAGAACGCTCTAGTTTTCACTCTTATTAAAAATCGAGTGTTCTTCTTTTTCTGCTACTGCTTTTGGTTTTCGTTTTCGCCTTGATTTGTGTTCAGACCTTGTCATATCTTTTCATCAAGGTTTATTTTTGCCTCTGATCTTTATTGGTTTTCATCAAAAGAGGTGTTTATAAAAATTTCAAATGGTGTTGGAAAAGAGAAAAAGCTTTGTGCAAAATAGTGGTACAAGAAGGAGCTTGTGTAGACTGCGGCTTAGGATTTTTCATGTCATGCTTGATGTCTTTTTGATAGTATGCTTAGTGGTTTTGCTGTAGCATGACTTGTCTCAAATAACTGAGATTGCTTAATGAGCCTTTGAAAAAATCATGCGTTGTTTTTATTGTATGGAAGCATTATTTTGGTTTTCTCCTTGATGCTTTATTTGGGTTGACTTGGCGCATGCTCACACATGTTAGACTCTTACAAAGTCGCCAATAGCCTCTATGATCATTTAGTTTTTGACTTTTGATGCCATCTTATGCTTCTTTTAATGTCGCTTTGTCGCTTTGCATGATTATGGCCATTATTGCTCTCTTAGTTAGTCGCCCTCGCCTTGTACTGAGTATGAGCTCTACTCGTGCATACAACTCCTAAAAGCCAAAGTTTTCCAAAGTGTCCACCATACATACCTACTAGAAATTTGCTATTCCAAGTAAATTTGACTTGCTTTTATTTTCTCTTCAAATTAAACTCTTACCAGTGTTATGCGAAATTCGGTCAGTAAAGCTCTCACGAACTGGAAGGCACACTTTACTTTTTCCTGTTCTTAAAAATTTGACATTGTGGTCTCTTATGTTGAGTTGTTATGCTTGCAAGTTGTAAGTTGGAGACTAGCCTAGCCATGCTGTCATGGGCAAGCTTTCAACATTGCACTTCTTAATTGAGTTGATATCATGATCTTTTGTTTATGGATGCCCGCGGTGTGAAATGAATTGGGAATCTTGTGGGGATCATGGAGTTTGTATATGTGTTAGGGAAACGCCGGGCCGCTAATCTAAGCCATGCATAATTCATGGTGGAAATTTGTAGCATACCCATGGTGAACATTCGACGACGCATCTCACAATAAAAAGCTAAACAAATGGCAAATAAAAGAGATGTCGAGGTGTTCATTGTCTGCTTGTCCTGTTATTTTGGTGTGGGCTTGTTCCATGTCATCGGGCACGGAGGTACCCCATTGGCGGTTCTCAATGATATGCATATACTTACAATGACAAGAGCCTTGCTTGGGACTCTAAGTAAAGTAGCATGAGGTTTGGGTACTTGTATTCATGGGGCACGAGGTTTTCAACTTATGATTTGTCAATTATATGCATCATAATTGTTCTCGCATTAACTTTAACCATTCAAGATGCTTATGATGGGGGCAATGAGAGCTCAAAGCCGGTAAGTACCATAATTTTGGAAGGTTATAAAACTTGCAATCACTGCTTCCCTCTGCGAAGGGCCTTTCTTCTACTTTTATGTTGAGTCACCACCTTCTATCTTTATGCACCATAAGAGAGCATAGTTGTCATTCTTAGTATAATGTGCATTGTCCCAAAGTTTTCATTGATTGATTCATATTGTTGGTTTCACTTGTTCTCAAATTATTTGTATCTAGTCGCCCTCTTAAACTTGAAGGTGTCCTATGCATTTATGTTTTGCTCTCTTTGAAGGACAAGCTGAAAACCATTTGTATGTTTTTCCTTATGATTTGAACACACGTTTGACTTTCATTGTTTCATTTTCATGATCTTTTGTTTGTGTTCATTTTCATGTTTACAACATGGTTGCTAAGTTCTTATTGTCAAGATTATATCTTCATGCCCATGTTTTAAGTTCTTATGATCCTAGCTCACAAATGCTTACATATATGATCAAGATTGTGTAGGTGCATGTCACCTCAAAAATTATTTCTTTGTTATCACTTACCTACTCGAGGACGAGCAGGAGTTAAGCTTGGGGATGCTTGATACGTCTCCAACGTATCTATAATTTTTGATGCTCCATGCTTGTTTTTACACCATTTGCCTACTGTTTCGTTACACTTCGTGGCACTTTTATGCATTTTCCGGAACTAACCTATTAACAAGTCGCCACAGTGCCAGTTCCCTGCTTTCTGCTGTTTTTGTGTTTCAGAAGTGATACACAGGAAATATTCTCGGAATTGGACGAAACAAGTTCGTGAAGTCTTATTTTGCCCGGAAGCTTCCAGTCATCCGAAGAGGAGTAGGAGGGGGGCCACCAGGGGCCCACACGCCAGGCCAGCGCGGCCAGCCCCTGGCCCGCGCCAGCCAGGCGTGAGGCCCCTGGCCCCTCCTTTGACATCGCCCCTTCGCCTATAAAGACCCCCCGACGGGAAAAACCTAAGTACCCGATCAATTTTCCAGAAACACATCGCGATCCGCCGCCGCCGTCGACCCGAAGATCGGGAGGGTCCAGAAGCTCTTCCCGGCACCCTGCCGGAGAGGGGAATTGCCGCCGGAGGTCTTCTTCATCGCCATGCTTGCCTCCGGAGCGATGAGTGAGTAGTCTACCTTGGACTATGGGTCCATAGCAGTAGCTAGATGGTTGTCTTCTCCACCATGTGCTTCATGTTTAGATCTCATGAGCTGCCCTACATGATTGAGATCACCGTTATGTAATTCTACATGTTTGGTTTGTTGGGATCCGATGAATATTGGTGTTTATGATTGAGTTGATGTACTGAATATTATCTCTTGTTATCTCTATGGTGTTTATGATCTTGCATGCTCTCCGTTGTTAGTGGCTATCTTGGCCGAGTAGTTGCTAGTGACTCCAAGAGGGGGTATTTATGCTCGATAGTGGGTTCATGCCTCTATTTAACCTGGGGGAGTGACAGAAACCTCTAAGGTTGTAGATGTGCTGTTGCTACTAGGGAGAAAACAACATTCATATGCTCAGGGGCATATGCTTTATTTACATTACACACTTTGCTTAAAGCAATTATCTGTTGTTCGCAACTTAATACTTGTGGAGTTCTCGGATTAATTCGCCACAAGTGGATTATTAGTCATAGATGCAGTTTGATGGCGGTCTATGTATCTTGTTGTAATGCCCAGAGTAAATCTCATAGTGATCTTCTTGACATATCACGTTTATCTTTATTCTATCAATTGCCCAACTGTAATTTGTTTACCCAGCATGTGTTATTTATCTTATGGAGAGACACCACTAGTGAACTGTGGACCCCGGTCCTATTTCCATCATATTGCTATCACCTGTTTACTTTACTCGCACTGTTTACTTTACTCCCATACTATATTGTTTTCCACTCGATACGCTCATAACCTTTATTTCAAGCAAACCGGTGAGATTGACAACCTCATCGCAAGTTGGGAACAAAGTACTTGGTTGTGTTGTGTGCAGGTTCCGCGTTGCAGCTAGAAAGCAAAGCTTGGATGAGGCGCCATATATAAATTGTCCAAAGCTGTCGCAAACTAGCAAGCATCACTGATACGTCTCCAACGTATCTATAATTTTTGATGCTCCATGCTTGTTTTTACACCATTTGCCTATTGTTTCGTTACACTTCATGGCACTTTTATGCATTTTCCGGAACTAACCTATTAACGAGTTGCCACAGTGCCAGTTCCCTGTTTTCTGCTGTTTTTGTGTTTTAGAGTGATACACAGGAAATATTCTCGGAATTGGACGAAACAAGTTCCTGAAGTCTTATTTTACCCGGAAGCTTCCAGAGATCCGAAGGAGAGTAGGAGGGGGGCCACCAGGGCCCCACACGCCAGGGCGGCGCGGCCAGGGCCCTGGCCGCGCGAGCCTGGCGTGAGGGCGCCTGGCTCCTCCTCTGACATCGCCCCTTCGCCTATAAAGACCCCCCGACGGAAAAAACCTAAGTACCCGATCACTTTTCCAGAACACATCGCGATCCGCCGCCGCCGTCGACCCAAAGATCGGGAGGGTCCAGAAGCTCTTCCCGGCACCCTGCCGGAGAGGGGAATCGCCACTGGAGGTCTTCTTCATCGCCATGCTTGCCTCCGGAGCAATGAGTGAGTAGTCTACCTTAGACTATGGGTCCATAGCAGTAGCTAGATGGTTGTCTCCTCCACCATGTGCTTCATGTTTAGATCTCATGAGCTGCCCTACATGATTGAGATCACTGTTATGTAATTCTACATGTTTGGTTTGTTGGGATCCGATGAATATTGGTGTTTATGATTAAGTTGATGTACTGAATATTATCTTTTGTTATCTCTATGTTGTTTATGATCTTGCATGCTCTCCGTTGTTAGTAGCTATCTTGGCCGAGTAGTTGCTAGTGACTCCAAGAGGGGGTATTTATGCTTGATAGTGGGTTCATGCCTCTATTTAACCTGGGGGAGTGACAGAAACCTCTAAGGTTGTAGATGTGTTGTTGCTACTAGGGAGAAAACAACATTCATATGCTCAAGGGCATATGCTTTGTTTACATTACACACTTTGCTTAATGCAATTATCTGTTGTTCACAACTTAATACTTGTGGAGTTCTCAGATTGATTCACCACAAGTGGATTATTAGTCATAGATGCAGTTGGATGGCGGTCTATGTATTTTGTTGTAATGCCCAGAGTAAATCTCATAGTGATCTTCTTGACATATCACGTTTATCTCTATTCTATCAATTGCCCAACTGTAATTTGTTTACCCAGCATGTGTTATTTATCTTATGGAGAGACACCACTAGTGAACTGTGGACCCCGGTCCTATTTTCATCATATTGCTATTACCTGTTTACTTTACTCGCACTATTTACTTTACTCGCATACTCTACTGTTTTCCACTTAATATGCTCATAACCTTTGTTTCAAGCAAACCGGTGAGACTGACAACCTCATCGCAAGTTGGGAGCAAAGTACTTGGTTGTGTTGTGTGCAGGTTCCGCGTTGCTACTGGCCGAAGACGAGTCAACAAGTGCGCCCTTGTTGGAGTGCTATTAAACCAGTATGCATCACCTTCAGTCGTCGCTGTCTGCTTTTCTCCTGAACGATATTAAATCTTGGTTTCTTAACTGAGGGAAAACTAGCTGCTATACTCATCATACCTTCCTCTTGGGGTTCCCAACGGGCTGGTCATTCACCACGCACAAGGACTATCTGCTACACGTCAGCTTGGCATCAGCAGCCTCTTTTCTGGCGCCGTTGCCGGGGAAGAGTGGAAGACTTCTGCGAGGGAAGTTTTTTGCACACACATCCTTTACTTTGTTATTGTTTTGCTTTACTTTATTTATTTTACCTGCATCGTTTTATATCAAAAATCTAAAAAAATTAGAATCCTTGGTAGTTGTTTTTACTTGTTTACTTTCATTTTGCTGAAATGGCCAATCCTGAAAACACAAAGTTGTGTGACTTTACTAGCACGAACAATAGTGATTTTATCTGCACTCCTATTGCACCACCTGCTACTGCTGCAAACTTTTATGAGATTAAGCCTGCTTTGTTGAACCTTGTTATGAAAGAGCAATTTTCTGGTGCAAGTACTGAAGATGCTGTAGCTCATCTCAACAATTTTGTTGAGCTATGTGAGATGCAAAAATATAAGGATGTTGATAGTGATATTATTAAGCTCAAGTTGTTTCCGTTTTCTTTGAGAGGAAAAGCTAAAGATTGGTTGCTGTCTTTGACTAAGAATAGTATTGATTCATGGGCTAAGTGTAAGGATGCTTTTATTGGTAGATACTATCCTCCTGCTAAGATTATATCTCTGTGTGGCAATATTATGAAGTTTACTCAGTTTCATAATGAACATGTTGCTCAAGCTTGGGAAAGAATGAAATCTGTGATAAAGAATTGCCCCACTCATGGACTGACTACTTGGATGATTGTCCAAACTTTTTATGCAGGACTGAATTTTTCTTCGAGGAACCTACTTGATTCAGCTGCTGGAGGCACTTTTATGTCCCTTACCTTGGGCGCCGCAACAAAGCTACTCGACAACATGATGGTAAATTATTCTGAATGGCACACCGAGAGAGCTCCACAAGGTAAGAATGTAAATTCTGTTGAGGAAACCTCTTCCTTGAATGATAAGATTGATACCATTATGGCTATGCTTGCTAATGATAGGACTCATGTTGATCCTAATAATGTTCCTTTGGCCTCTCTGGTTGCTCAAGAAGAGCATGTTGATGTGAATTTCATTAGAAACAATAATTTTAACAACAATGCTTATAGGAACAATTTTGCTAGTGACAATTATAGGCCGTATCCTTCTACCAATGGTAATAGTTATGGTAACTCTTATGGTAATTCCTACAACAACACTAGGGCCGCGCCCTCCGAGCTTGAGGTAATGCTCAAGGACTTCATCGGTAAGCAAGCTGCTTTTAACAAGTCTGTTGAGGAAAAGTTAGGCAAAATTGATATCCTTGCTTCTAAAGTTGATAGCCTTGCTCATGATGTTGAAATTCTGAAATTAAAAGTGTTACCTAATGATGTGAAAGAGAACAATGTTTTTGCTACCGCTAATGCTATTCAAGTTGGAATTGATGAAAATATTAGATTGTTAGCGGAATTGCATGCCAGGTGGGAAAGAGAAGATGAGATGGCTAGAGAGATGAAGGTATATACCATTACTACCTCTAATGATGTTGCTCCTAATGCTAGCAATCCTCTTACTTTGATTGGTGTAGAGAAAACTCCCACTCCTTGTGTTAAAAAGCCTAAAACTGCCAAAACTTTTTCTCAAAAGAGTGCTGAAATTTTTCGGAGTGTAGGAGATGATAGCTCTACTTATTTTAATGATTTTGATGTTGATGGCTGCAATATATCTGAAGTTATTTTGTTCTTGCAAAAGCTTGCTTTGACTCCCAATGCTAGTTCTTTAAATATTGCTTTTACTAAGCATATTACCAATCCTCTCATAAAAATTAGGGATGAAAAGTTGAAGCAAAAAGCTTCTGTTCCCAAGAAGTTAGATGATGGTTGGGAACCCATCATTGATATGCATGTTAATGGTTATGATTGCCATGCTTTATGTGATCTAGGTGCTAGTATTTCTATCATGCCTAGAAGGATTTATGACATGCTTGATTTACCACCGCTTGAAAAATGTTATTTTGATGTTCCTATTGCTGATGTTGCTAAGAAGAAACCTTTGGGAAGGATTAATGATGTTCTTATTGTGGTTAACAATAACCTTGTTCCCATTTATTTTCTTGTTATGGACGTTGAATGCCATGCCTCATGTCCTATTATTTTGGGAAGACCCTTTCTTCAAACTGTAGGTGCCATCATTGATATGAGGGAAGGCACTATCAAATATCAATTCCCACTAAAGAAAGGTATGGAACACTTCCCTAGGAAAAGAAAGAAATTACTTTTTGACTCTATTCTTAGAGCAAATTATGAGCTTGATGCTTCATCACTTGATATTACTTGATTCGCAATTTTCTGCGCCTAGCTCAAAGGCGTTAAAGAAAAGCACTCTTGGGAGATAACCCAGTGTTTTATTTTCTATACTTTTTCTTTTATTTGAGTCTTGGAAGTCATTACTACTGTAATGACCGCTCCTTATCTTGTTTATTTCGTTTTTGTGCCAAGAGAAGCCTCTAATTCGAGTGGGGTAAAGATTTGGGGATGTTGCTGTCCTGAAACTGTTTTCGGTGCTGCACCGTAAAAATTCGTATAAATTCTATGTATATCTTTTGGACCTGCGATTTCTTGTGCATATGCCCCAGGTTATATCCAAACTTTTGTTAGTTGAACACTTTTTGATTTGAGCAACAGAAAACCCCTCAAAAATTCGACCTTTGTCAGCTGTTCAGTTTTGACAGATTTCTGCCAATATTTGTGTTTGCCACTTTATCGCTTTCTTTTGAGTTCTTTTGATCACGGAACTTTTGGGGAGGTTGCTGCAGTAGTATTTTCTATATATGTGGTGGTTTTGAGTTGAAACCTGAAGCAAAAAGAGGTTGATTATATGTTATGCTTACACTAATGTTGCTAATAGAATTGTGTTTAGTTTTGTATGAAGGAAGTTTTCAAGTGTAGGGATTGGAGAATGATGAGATGAGTTGAAGAATGGACAAAAGCTCAAGCTTGGGGATTTCCATGCATCACCCCAAGAAATATCCAAGAAGTACAAGCGTCAAAGCTTGGGGATGCCCCCGAGGCACCCCTTCTTCGTCGGCAAAAATCAGGTCACCTTTCAAAACACTATATTTTTATTGCTTCATGCACTATGTGTTTTTCTTGGAGCGTCAGTTGTTTTAGTTTTCTTAGTTGGTTTAGTTTGTTTGTTTGCTGCAATAAATGGTTGGACCCCAACAAATTTCTTTGGAGAAGTTGTACTCATTTTGATTTGCCAAAAACGCTCTAGTTTTTACTCTTATTAAAAATCGAGTGTTCTTCTTTTTCTGCTACTGCTTTTGGTTTTCGTTTTCGCCTTGATTTGCGTTCAGACCTTGTCATATCTTTTCATCAAGGTTTATTTTTGCCTCTGATCTTTATTGGTTTTCATCAAAAGAGGTGTTTATAAAAATTTCAAATGGTGTTGGAAAAGAGAAAAAGCTTTGTGCAAAATAGTGGTACAAGAAGGAGCTTGTGTAGACCGCGGCTTAGGCTTTTTCATGTCATGCTTGATGTATTTTTGATAGTATGCTTAGTGGTTTTGATGTAGCATTACTTGTCTCAAATAACTGAGATTGCTTAATGAGCCTTTGAAAAAATCATGCGTTGTTTTTATTGTATGGAAGCATTATTTTGGTTTTCTCCTTGATGCTTTATTTGGGTTGACTTGGCGCATGCTCACACATGTTAGACTCTTACAAAGCCGCCAATAGCCTCTATGATCATTTAGTTTTTGACTTTTGATGCCATCTTATGCTTCTTTTAATGTCGCTTTGTCGCTTTGCATGATTATGGCCATTATTGCTCTCTTAGTTGGTCGCTCCCAGTCTTTTGCTAGCCCTCGCCTTGTACTGAGTATGAGCTCTACTCGTGCATCCAACTCCTAAAAGCGAAAGTTTTCCAAAGTGTCCACCATACATACCTACTAGCAATTTTCTATTCCAAGTAAATTTGACTTACTTTTATTTTCTCTTCAAATTAAACTCTTACCAGTGTTATGCGAAATTCGGTCAGTAAAGCTCTCACGAACCGGAAGGCACACTTTACTTTTTCCTGTTCTTAAAAATTTGACATTGTGGTCTCTTATGTTGAGTTGTTATGCTTGCAAGTTGTAAGTTGGATTCTATCCCAGCCATGCCGTCACGGGGCAAGCTTTCAACATTGCACTTCTTATTTGAGTTGATATCGTGATCTTTTGTTTATGGATGCCCGCGGTGTGAAATGAAATGGGAATCTTGTGGGGATCATGGAGTTTGTATATGTGTTAGGGAAACGCCGGGCCGCCAATCTAAGCCATGCATAATTCATGGTGGAAATTTGCAGCATACCCATGGTGAATATACGACGACGCATCTCACAATAAAAAGCTAAACAAAAGGCAAATAAAAGAGATGTCGAGGTGTTCATTGTCTGCTTGTCCTGTCATTTTGGTGTGGGCTTGTTCCATGTCATCGGGCACGGAGGTACCCCATTGGCGGTTCTCAATGATATGCATATACTTACAATGACAAGAGCCTTGCTTGGGACTCTAAGTAAAGTAGCATGAGGTTTGGGTACTCGTATTCACGGGGCACGAGGTTTTCAACTTATGATTTGTCAAGCATATGCATCATAATTGTTCTCGCATTAACTTTAACCATTCAAGATGCTTATGATGGGGGCAATGAGAGCTCAAAGCCGGTAAGTACCATAATTTTTGAAGGTTATAAAACTTACAATCACTGCTTCCCTCTGCGAAGGGCCTTTCTTCTACTTTTATGTTGAGTAACCACCTTCTTTCTTTATGCACCATTATGAGAGCATAGTTGTCATTCTTAGTGTGATATGCATTGTCCCAAAGTTCATTGATTGATTCATATTGTTGGTTTCACTTGTTTTTAAATTATTTGTATCTAGTCGCCCTCTTAAACTTGAAGGTGTCCTATGCATTTATGTTTTGCTCTCTTTGAAGGACAAGCTGAAAACCATTTGTATGTTTTTCCTTATGATTTGAACACATGTTTGACTTTCATTGTTTCATTTTCATGATCTTTTGTTTGTGTTCATTTGCATGTTTACAACATGGTTGCTAAGTTCTTATTGTCAAGATTATATCTTCATGCCCATGTTTTAAGTTCTTATGATCCCAGCTCACAAATGCTTACATACATGATCAAGATTGTGTAGGTGCATGTCACCTCAAAAATTATTCTTTTGTTATCACTTACCTACTCGAGGACGAGCAGGAGTTAAGCTTGGGGATGCTTGATACGTCTCCAACGTATCTATAATTTTTGATGTTCCATGCTTGTTTTTACACCATTTGCCTATTGTTTCGTTACACTTCGTGGCACTTTTATGCATTTTCCGGAACTAACCTATTAACGAGTTGCCACAGTGCTAGTTCCCTGTTTTCTGTTGTTTTTGTGTTTCAGAGTGATACACAGGAAATATTCTCGGAATTGGACGAAACAAGTCCCTAAAGTCTTATTTTACCCGGAAGCTTCCAGAGATCCAAAGGAGAGTAGGAGGGGGGCCACCAGGGCCCCACACGCCAGGGCGGCGCGGCCAGGGCCCTGGCCGCGTGAGCCTGGCGTGAGGGCGCCTGGCTCCTCCTCTGACATCGCCCCTTCGCCTATAAAGACCCCCCACGGAAAAAACCTAAGTACCCGATCACTTTTCCAGAACACATCGCGATCCGCCGCCGCCGTCGACCCGAAGATCGGGAGGGTCCAGAAGCTCTTCCCGGCACCCTGCCGGAGAGGGCCACCGGAGGTCTTCTTCATCGCCATGCTTGCCTCCGGAGCGATGAGTGAGTAGTCTACCTTGGACTATGGGTCCATAGAAGTAGCTAGATGGTTATCTCCTCCACCATGTGCTTCATGTTTAGATCTCATGAGCTGCCCTACATGATTGAGATCACCGTTATGTAATTCTACATGTTTGGTTTGTTGGGATCCGATGAATATTGGTGTTTATGATTAAGTTGCTGTACTGGATATTATCTTTTGTTATCTCTATGTTGTTTATGATCTTGCATGCTCTCCGTTGTTAGTAGCTATCTTGGCCGAGTAGTTGCTAGTGACTCCAAGAGGGGGTATTTATGCTCGATAGTGGGTTCATGCCTCTATTTAACCTGGGGGAGTGACAGAAACCTCTAAGGTTGTAGATGTGTTGTTGCTACTAGGGAGAAAACAACATTCATATGCTCAAGGGCATATGCTTTGTTTACATTACACACTTTGCTTAATGCAATTATCTGTTGTTCGCAACTTAATACTTGTGGAGTTCTCGGATTGATTCACCACAAGTGGATTATTAGTCATAGATGCAGTTGGATGGCGGTCTATGTATTTTGTTGTAATGCCCAGAGTAAATCTCATAGTGATCTTCTTGACATATCACGTTTATCTCTATTCTATCAATTGCCCAACTGTAATTTGTTTACCCAGCATGTGTTATTTATCTTATGGAGAGACACCACTAGTGAACTGTGGACCCCGGTCCTATTTCCATCATATTGCTATTACCTGTTTACTTTACTCGCACTGTTTACTTTACTCGCATACTCTACTGTTTTCCACTCGATACCCTCATAACCTTTGTTTCAAGCAAACCGGTGAGATTGACAACCTCATCGCAAGTTGGGAGCAAAGTACTTGGTTGTGTTGTGTGCAGGTTCCGCGTTGCTACTGGCCGAAGACGAGTCAACAAGTGCGCCCTCGTTGGAGTGCTATTAAGCCAGTCTGCATCACCTTCAGTCGTCGCTGTCTGCTTTTCTCCTGAACGATATTAAACCTTGGTTTCTTAACTGAGAGAAAACTAGCTGCTATACTCATCATACCTTCCTCTTGGGGTTCCCAACGGGCTGGTCATTCACCACGCACAAGGACTGTCTGCTACACGTCAGCTTGGCATCAGCAATCACCTTCAGTCGTTTGTCTCTCCTCTCCAAGAATGATTAAACCTTGGTTTATTAACTGAGGAAAAACTAGCTGCTATACTCATCACACCTTCCTCTTGGGATTCCCAACGGGCTGGTCATTCACCACGCACAAGGACTGTCTGCTACACGTCAACTTGGCACTAGCAGTCTTTCACGGGCTTGCAGGGAAATTTTTCCGAGACGGAGCTTCCGAAGATGCCGTAGGGCGTGAGCACCAACGACATCTTCGAGAAGCTCCGCCACGGGAGATTTCCCAACCCTTTACCCGACACTGTTAGAGGAGATGGAGTCTTTCACGGGCTTGCAGGGAAATTTTTCTGAGGCGGAGCTTCCGAAGATGCCGTAGGGCATGAGCACCAACGACATCTTTGAGAAGCCCCGCAATGGGAGATTTCCCAACCCTTTTCCCAACACTGTTAGAGGAGATGGAGTCTTTCACGGGCTTGCGGGGAAATTTTTCCGAGGCAGAGCTTCCGAAGATGCCGTAGGGCATGAGCACCAATGACATCTTCGAGAAGCTCCGCCATGGGAGATTTCCCAACCCTTTCCCCAACACTATTAGAGGAGATGGAGTCTTTCACGGGCTTGCAGGGAAATTTTTCTGAGACGGAGCTTGCGAAGATGCCGTAGGGCATGAGCACCAATGACATCTTCGAGAAGCTCCGCCATGGGAGATTTCCCAACCCTTTCCCCAACACTTAGAGGAGATGGAGTCTTTCACGGGCTTGTAGAGAAATTTTTCCGAGGTGGAGCTTTCGAAGATGTCGTAGGGCGTGAGCACCAATGACATCTTCGAGAAGCTCCGCCATGGGAGATTTCCCAACCCTTTCCTCCATTCATGGGGATGAAACTCTCCCTGCCTTGTAGGTTGGCTTGTTGAGCTGCTTGCCATGGCGTATCGATGCTCCTTTTATAGGCACGGCGCCGCTTCTACTTTGTCTTGTTCCTCCAACAGGGGCGTCGTGCGCTACATGCTTTATCTCATCGAGCAGTGCATCCACCCACGCGTCCTTATCCTACCGACAGCTTTAGTCTCGGTTGCACCCACCAGCCGGGACTAAAGGTTACCCACACGTCCTTATCCCACCGACAGTTTTGTTAACTTATTCTAACTTATCAAACTATTAACAAAATTGCCATTTTCAATTAAATAATAGATTAACTAATATTAATTCATTATTAACACACATGCTCCTTAAATAAAGGTTTAGTACATTCCATACATGCATTACATAAAAAGTTTAATACATTATTACATTATTGCACCAACATTCCTATATATTATTTCTAATTTCTTCTGGGTCGTAGCCATGGAGAATCTTCATCATTCAGTAGGATGCTGATACGTCCAAAACGTATCTACTTTTCCGAACACTTTTGCTATTGTTTCTCCTCTAATTTGTGTGTTTTGAATACAACTAACACGGACTGACGCTGTTTTCAGCAGAATTGCTCTGGTATCTCGTTTTTGTGCAGAAATCCAACTTCCAGTAAAAATTCGGGAAAAATCATGAAAAATCCTATTTCACCAGAAGACCCACGGAGCCAGAAGACAGGAGGGAGAAGGGGCTCGAGGGGCTGTCACGCACAGGTGGCGCGGCCCAGCCCTGGCCGCACCACCCCTGCGTGAGGGGGCCCCAGAACCCCTCTCGACCTCCCCTCTCGCGTACATATACCCCCTGACGACATAATATCAGGGAGACGGCGTTTTTCCTAGATAGACTTCCGCTGCGCCGCTGCCATCAGAAACCGCGATTAGGAACCAGAAACTCCGTTCTGGCACCCTGCCGGGACGGGGATTCGGAGGAGATCTTCATCACCATCACCACCGACGCTCCTCCATCGACCATCCATGACTCACCCATCCATGTGTGAGTAATTCCCCCGCTGTAGGTGAGGGGATGGTAGGGATTGGATGAGATTGTTCATGTAATTTGATATGAGATTGATAGGGCATAGTGCCTAGTATCTTTATTTAGTGCCTATTACATTGTTGCAACTTGTTGTGCTTAATGCTTGTCACTTTGGGCCCGAGTGCCATGATTTCTGATCTGAACATGTTATTATTTCTATGATGATACTTGTCGTTTATGGTCTTACCTACAAGTTGTATACACATATTGTTGTCCGGAACCCGAGGCCCCAAAGTGACAGAAATTAGGATAACCGGAGGGGATGGCTATGATGTGAGGATCACATGTGTTCACTGAGTGCTAATGCTTTGCTCCGGTACTCTATTAAAAGGAGTACCTTAATTACCAGTAGTTTCCCTTGAGGCCCTGCTGCAACAGGCTGGTAGGACAAAAGATGTCGTGCAAGTTTCTCCTTGTGAGCACGTACGACTATATACGGAACACATGCCTATGATTGTTTGTACTAGGATGCTTTATCATTATTTATCTGCAATGCCCATGTCTCATTGATTTCATGAATTATCTTATCCATGCAACGCCCGTAATCCATCCCTATGCCTACAGTATTTGTTCCTACTGTTTACTACCGTTACTATTACCGCTGCTATTTTACTACTGCTGTTATTGTTTCACTACTGTCACTGCTATAAAACTGTTGCTACTGATAAACCACTGCGAGCAAGACTGTTTCCAGGAGCAGCTGAATTGACAACTCATCTGTTAAGGCTTGCATATATTCTTTGGCTCCCCTTGTGTCGAATCAATAAATTTGGGTAATACTTCCCTCGAGGGATCGCAACAGTCTTCGCCAGAAAATAGTCTTGATGACCCACAAGTATAGGGGATCAAGACTATTTTCTGGCGAAGACTGTTGCGATCCCTCGAGGGAAGTATTACCCAAATTTATTGATTCGACACAAGGGGAGCCAAAGAATATATGCAAGCCTTAACAGATGAGTTGTCAATTCAGCTGCTCCTGGAAACAGTCTTGCTCGCAGTGGTTTATCAGTAGCAACAGTTTTATAGCAGTGACAGTAGTGAAACAATAACAGCAGTAGTAAAATAGCAGCGGTAATAGTAACGGTAGTAAACAGTAGGAACAAATACTGTAGGCATAGGGATGGATTACGGGCGTTGCATGGATAAGATAATTCATGAAATCAATGAGACATGGGCATTGCAGATAAATAATGATAAAGCATCCTAGTACAAACAATCATAGGCATGTGTTCCGTATATAGTCGTACGTGCTCACAAGGAGAAACTTGCACGACATCTTTTGTCCTACCAGCCTGTTGCAGCAGGGCCTCAAGGGAAACTACTGGTAATTAAGGTACTCCTTTTAATAGAGTACCGGAGCAAAGCATTAGCACTCAGTGAACACATGTGATCCTCACATCATAGCCATCCCCTCCGGTTATCCTAATTTCTGTCACTTTGGGGCCTCGGGTTCCGGACAACAATATGTGTATACAACTTGTAGGTAAGACCATAAACGACAAGTATCATCATAGAAATAATAACATGTTCAGATCAGAAATCATGGCACTCGGGCCCAAAGTGACAAGCATTAAGCACAACAAGTTGCAACAATGTAATAGGCACTAAATAAAGATACTAGGCACTATGCCCTATCAATCTCATATCAAATTACATGAACAATCTCATCCAATCCCTACCATCCCCTCACCTACAGCGGGGGAATTACTCACACATGGATGGGTGAGTCATGGATGGTCGATGGAGGAGCGTCGGTGGTGATGGTGATGAAGATCTCCTCCGAATCCCCGTCCCGGCAGGGTGCCAGAACGGAGTTTCTGGTTCCTAATCGCGGTTTCTGATGGCAGCGGCGCAGCGGAAGTCTATCTAGGAAAAACGCCGTCTCCCTGATATTATGTCGTCAGGGGGTATATGTACGCGAGAGGGGAGGTCGAGAGGGGTTCTGGGGCCCCCTCACGCAGGGGTGGTGCGGCCAGGGCTGGGCCGCGCCACCTGTGCGTGACAGCCCCTCGAGCCCCTTCTCCCTCCTGTCTTCTGGCTCCGTGGGTCTTCTGGTGAAATAGGATTTTTCATGATTTTTCCCGAATTTTTACTGGAAGTTGGATTTCTGCACAAAAACGAGATACCAGAGCAATTCTGCTGAAAACAGCGTCAGTCCGTGTTAGTTGTATTCAAAACACACAAATTAGAGGAGAAACAATAGCAAAAGTGTTCGGAAAAGTAGATACGTTTTGGACGTATCAGCATCCTACTGAATGATGAAGATTCTCCATGGCTACGACCCAGAAGAAATTAGAAATAATATATAGGAATGTTGGTGCAATAATGTAATAATGTATTAAACTTTTTATGTAATGCATGTATGGAATGTACTAAACCTTTATTTAAGGAGCATGTGTGTTAATAATGAATTAATATTAGTTAATCTATTATTTAATTGAAAATGGCAATTTTGTTAATAGTTTGATAAGTTAGAATAAGTTAACAAAACTGTCGGTGGGATAAGGACGTGTGGGTAACCTTTAGTCCCGGCTGGTGGGTGCAACCGAGACTAAAGCTGTCGGTAGGATAAGGACGCGTGGGTGGATGCACTGCTCGATGAGATAAAGCATGTAGCGCACGACGCCCCTGTTGGAGGAACAAGACAAAGTAGAAGCGGCGCCGTGCCTATAAAAGGAGCATCGATACGCCATGGCAAGCAGCTCAACAAGCCAACCTACAAGGCAGGGAGAGTTTCATCCCCATGAATGGAGGAAAGGGTTGGGAAATCTCCCATGGCGGAGCTTCTCGAAGATGTCATTGGTGCTCACGCCCTACGACATCTTCGAAAGCTCCACCTCGGAAAAATTTCTCTACAAGCCCGTGAAAGACTCCATCTCCTCTAAGTGTTGGGGAAAGGGTTGGGAAATCTCCCATGGCGGAGCTTCTCGAAGATGTCATTGGTGCTCATGCCCTACGGCATCTTCGCAAGCTCCGTCTCAGAAAAATTTCCCTGCAAGCCCGTGAAAGACTCCATCTCCTCTAATAGTGTTGGGGAAAGGGTTGGGAAATCTCCCATGGCGGAGCTTCTCGAAGATGTCATTGGTGCTCATGCCCTACGGCATCTTCGGAAGCTCTGCCTCGGAAAAATTTCCCCGCAAGCCCGTGAAAGACTCCATCTCCTCTAACAGTGTTGGGAAAAGGGTTGGGAAATCTCCCATTGCGGGGCTTCTCAAAGATGTCGTTGGTGCTCATGCCCTACGGCATCTTCGGAAGCTCCGCCTCAGAAAAATTTCCCTGCAAGCCCGTGAAAGACTCCATCTCCTCTAACAGTGTCGGGTAAAGGGTTGGGAAATCTCCCGTGGCGGAGCTTCTCGAAGATGTCGTTGGTGCTCACGCCCTACGGCATCTTCGGAAGCTCCGTCTCGGAAAAATTTCCCTGCAAGCCCGTGAAAGACTGCTAGTGCCAAGTTGACGTGTAGCAGACAGTCCTTGTGCGTGGTGAATGACCAGCCCGTTGGGAATCCCAAGAGGAAGGTGTGATGAGTATAGCAGCTAGTTTTTCCTCAGTTAATAAACCAAGGTTTAATCATTCTTGGAGAGGAGAGACAAACGACTGAAGGTGATTGCTGATGCCAAGCTGACGTGTAGCAGACAGTCCTTGTGCGTGGTGAATGACCAGCCCGTTGGGAACCCCAAGAGGAAGGTATGATGAGTATAGCAGCTAGTTTTCTCTCAGTTAAGAAACCAAGGTTTAATATCGTTCAGGAGAAAAGCAGACAGCGACGACTGAAGGTGATGCAGACTGGCTTAATAGCACTCCAACGAGGGCGCACTTGTTGACTCGTCTTCGGCCAGTAGCAACGCGGAACCTGCACACAACACAACCAAGTACTTTGCTCCCAACTTGCGATGAGGTTGTCAATCTCACCGGTTTGCTTGAAACAAAGGTTATGAGGGTATCGAGTGGAAAACAGTAGAGTATGCGAGTAAAGTAAACAGTGCGAGTAAAGTAAACAGGTAATAGCAATATGATGGAAATAGGACCGGGGTCCACAGTTCACTAGTGGTGTCTCTCCATAAGATAAATAACACATGCTGGGTAAACAAATTACAGTTGGGCAATTGATAGAATAGAGATAAACGTGATATGTCAAGAAGATCACTATGAGATTTACTCTGGGCATTACAACAAAATACATAGACCGCCATCCAACTGCATCTATGACTAATAATCCACTTGTGGTGAATCAATCCGAGAACTCCACAAGTATTAAGTTGCGAACAACAGATAATTGCATTAAGCAAAGTGTGTAATGTAAACAAAGCATATGCCCTTGAGCATATGAATGTTGTTTTCTCCCTAGTAGCAACAACACATCTACAACCTTAGAGGTTTCTGTCACTCCCCCAGGTTAAATAGAGGCATGAACCCACTATCGAGCATAAATACCCCCTCTTGGAGTCACTAGCAACTACTCGGCCAAGATAGCTACTAACAACGGAGAGCATGCAAGATCATAAACAACATAGAGATAACAAAAGATAATATCCAGTACAGCAACTTAATCATAAACACCAATATTCATCGGATCCCAACAAACCAAACATGTAGAATTACATAACGGTGATCTCAATCATGTAGGGCAGCTCATGAGATCTAAACATGAAGCACATGGTGGAGGAGATAACCATCTAGCTACTGCTATGGACCCATAGTCCAAGGTAGACTACTCACTCATCGCTCCGGAGGCAAGCATGGCGATGAAGAAGACCTCCGGTGGCCCTCTCCGGCAGGGTGCCGGGAAGAGCTTCTGGACCCTCCCGATCTTCGGGTCGACGGCGGCGGCGGATCGCGATGTGTTCTGGAAAAGTGATCGGGTACTTAGGTTTTTTCCGTGGGGGGTCTTTATAGGCGAAGGGGCGATGTCAGAGGAGGAGCCAGGCGCCCTCACGCCAGGCTCACGCGGCCAGGGCCCTGGCCGCGCCGCCCTGGCGTGTGGGGCCCTGGTGGCCCCCCTCCTACTCTCCTTTGGATCTCTGGAAGCTTCCGGGTAAAATAAGACTTTAGGGACTTGTTTCGTCCAATTCCGAGAATATTTCCTGTGTATCACTCTGAAACACAAAAACAACAGAAAACAGGGAACTAGCACTGTGGCAACTCGTTAATAGGTTAGTTCCGGAAAATGCATAAAAGTGCCACGAAGTGTAACGAAACAATAGGCAAATGGTGTAAAAACAAGCATGGAACATCAAAAATTATAGATACGTTGGAGACGTATCAAGCATCCCCAAGCTTAACTCCTGCTCGTCCTCGAGTAGGTAAGTGATAACAAAAGAATAATTTTTGAGGTGACATGCACCTACACAATCTTGATCATATATGTAAGCATTGGTGAGCTGGGATCATAAGAACTTAAAACATGGGCATGAAGATATAATCATGACAATAAGAACTTAGCAACCATGTTCTAAACATGCAAATGAACACAAACAAAAGATCATGAAAATGAAACAATGAAAGTCAAACGTGTGTTCAAATCATAAGGAAAAACATACAAATAGTTTTCAGCTTGTCCTTCAAAGAGAGCAAAACATATATGCATAGGACACCTTAAAGTTTAAGAGGGCGACTAGATACAAATAATTTAAGAACAAGTGAAACCAACAATATGAATCAATCAATGAACTTTGGGACAATGCATATCACACTAAGAATGACAACTATGCTCTCTTAATGGTGCATAAAGAAAGAAGGTGGTGACTCAACATAAAAGTAAAAGAAAGGCCCTTCGCAGAGGGAAGCAGTGATTGCAAGTTTTATAACCTTAAAAAATTATGGTACTTACCGGCTTTGAGCTCTCATTGCCCCCATCATAAGCATCTTGAATGGTTAAAGTTAATGCGAGAACAATTATGATGCATATGCTTGACAAATCATAAGTTGAAAACCTCGTGCCCCGTGAATACGAGTACCCAAACCTCATGCTACTTTACTTAGAGTCCCAAGCAAGGCTCTTGTCATTGTAAGTATATGCATATCATTGAGAACCGCCAATGGGGTACCTCCGTGCCCGATGACATGGAACATGCCCATACCAAAATGACAGGACAAGCAGACAATGAACACCTCGACATCTCTTTTATTTGCCTTTTGTTTAGCTTTTTATTGTGAGATGCGTCGCCGAATGTTCACCATGGGTATGCTGCAAATTTCCACCATGAATTATGCATGGCTTAGATTGGCGGCCTGGCGTTTCCCTAACACATATACAAACTCCATGATCCCCACAAGATTCCCAATTCATTTCACACCGCGGGCATCCATAAACAAAAGATCACGATATCAACTCAAATAAGAAGTGCAATGTTGAAAGCTTGCCCCATGACAGCATGGATGGGCTAGAATCCAACTTACAACTTGCAAGCATAACAACTCAACATAAGAGACCACAATGTCAAATTTTTAAGAACAGGAAAAAGTAAAGTGTGCCTTCCGGTTCGTGAGAGCTTTACTGACCGAATTTCGCATAACACTGGTAAGAGTTTAATTTGAAGAGAAAATAAAAGCAAGTCAAATTTACTTGGAATAGCAGATTGCTAGTAGGTATGTATGGTGGACACTTTGTAAAACTTTGGCTTTTAGGAGTTCGATGCACGAGTAGAGCTCATACTCAGTACAAGGCGAGGGCTAGCAAAAGACTGGGAGCGACCAACTAAGAGAGCAATAATGGCCATAATCATGCAAAGCGACAAAGTGACATTAAAAGAAGCATAAGATGGCATCAAAAGTCAAAAACTAAATGATCATGTAGGCTATTGGCGACTTTGTAAGAGTCTAACATGTGTGAGCATGCGCCAAGTCAACCCAAATAAAGCATCAAGGAGAAAACCAAAATAATGCTTCCATACAATAAAAACAACGCATGATTTTTTTCAAAGGCTCATTAAGCAATCTCAGTTATTTGAGAAAAGTCATGCTACAGCAAAACCACTAAGCATACTATCAAAAAGACATCAAGCATGACATGAAAAAGCCTAAGCCGCAGTCTACACAAGCTCCTTCTTGTACCACTATTTTGCACAAAGCTTTTTCTCTTTTCCAACACCATTTAAAATTTTTATAGACACCTCTTTTGAGGAAAACCAATAAAGATCAGAGGCAAAAATACACCTTGATGAAAAGATATGACAAGGTCTGAACGCAAATCAAGGCGAAAACAAAAACCAAAAGCAGTAGCAGAAAAAGAAGAACACTCGATTTTTAATAAGAGTGAAAACTAGAGCGTTCTTTGCAAATGAAAACGAGTACATCTCCTCCGAAGGAAATTTGTTGGGGTCCAACCATTTATTGCAGCAAACAAACAAACTAAACCAACTAAGAAAACTAAAACAACTGACGCTCCAAGAAAAACACATAGTGCATGAAGCAATAAAAATATAGTGTTTTGAAAGGTGACCTGATTTTTGCCGATGAAGAAGGGGTGCCTCGGGGGCATCCCCAAGCTTTGACGCTTGTACTTCTTAGATATTTCTTGGGGTGATGCATGGGCATCCCCAAGCTTGAGCTTTTGTCCATTCTTCAACTCATCTCATCATTCTCCAATCCCTACACTTGAAAACTTCCTTCATACAAAACTAAACACAATTCTATTAGCAACATTAGTGCAAGCATAACATCTAATCAATCCTCTATTTGCTTCAGATTTAAACTCAAAACCACCACATATATAGCAAATACTACTGTAGCAACCTCCCCAAAAGTTTCGTGATCAAAAGAACTCAAAATAAAGCGATAAAGTGGCAAACACAAATATTGGCAGAATCTGTCAAAACTGAACAGCTGACAAAGGTCGAATTTTTGAGGGATTTTCTGTTGCTCAAATCAAAAAGTGTTCAACTAACAAAAGTTTGGATATAACCTGGGGCATGTGCACAAGAAATCGCAGGTCCAAAACATATACAGAGAATTTTCACGAATTTTTACGGTACAGCACCGAAAACAGTTTCAGGACAGCAACATCCCCAAATCTTTACCTCACTCAAATTAGAGGCTTCTCTTGGCACAAAAACGAAATAAACAAGATAAGGAGCGGTCATTACAGTAGTAATGACTTCCAAGACTCAAATAAATGAAAAAGTACTGAAAAGAAAACATTGGGTTATCTCCCAAGAGTGCTTTTCTTTAACGCCTTTGAGCTAGGCGCAGAAAATTGCGAATCAAGTAATATCAAGTGATGAAGTGCTAGGATCAACACGTGCCTTACGTCTTCCTTTCTTACCTTTGTTCTTGACTCTAGGAAAGACATGGTTATTGCAAGGTGGAGAGATAAATCTTATATTGCCTTTTCCCACATCGATGACGGCGCCCAGGAGCTTCAGAATGGATCTTCCAAGTGTGATTTGTCCTTTTCCTACACATTCAATAACAAGATAATCAGTAGATATCATTCTTCCTAGGACTTTTGTAAAAACTCCTTCAGCTATTCCAAGGGGAAATATAGTGGCATTGTTAGTAAGAGAAATTCCTTCTCCTCCCTCAGAAAGCTTCCAAAGGCTCAAAGATTCATAAACATCCTTTGGCATGAGACAAAATTCAGACATAATATCACAATGAGCATGAAAAGTTTCACCACTAATGGTGATTTTTATCGTAGGATACCAACTCGAAGGTTCAGTAATTGTTGGCACATAATCAAAATGCTGGCGCAAAGTATTGTAGCAAGAATTCAAACTAGCAGTGTGAGTCTCAAGAGTATTAAGTCTATTAAAAATGCACACAAGAGAGGAATCAAAATAGGTTGGCATGCTATAAATTGTAATCAACTTTTTTATAATATTGAAGGCTTGATCTCCATCACAATGAAGGAAATCTCCTTCTGCAGTAGCATCCAAAGCATATCTATAACGAAGAGAAAGTCCAAAGTAAAAGCTACTAAGAAGCAAACTCAAAGTCATTTTAGGTTCAGTTTTTCCATGCCAATCATAAATTCTAGACCACGCTTCTTTAAAGCTTTCCTCATGTTTCTGCTTAAAAGTAAAAATCATGTCCTCGGGAGACATAGTAGTAGCAACTAAACTAGACATAATAAACTAAAGTAAAGAAATAACAACTACCAAGGATTCTAATTTTTTTGGGTTTTTGATAAAAAAGAAATGCAGGTAAAATAAATAAAGTAAAGCAAAACAATAAAACAAAGTAAAGGATGTGTGTGCAAAAAACTCCCCTCGCAGAAGTCTTCTCTTCCTCCCCGGCAACGGCGCCAGAAAATAAGCTGCTACCGGTTGATGGCGCCAGAAAATAAGCTGATGGCGTGTGGTTGACGTGGGAGCAGACGGTCCTTGTGCGTGGTGAAAAACCAGCCCGTTGGGAACCCCAAGAGGAAGGTATGATGAGTATAGCAGCTAGTTTTTCCCTCAGTTAAGAAACCAAGGTTTAATATCGGTCAGGAGAGGAGAGACAATGACGACTGAAGGTGATGCGGAACCTGCACACACACAAACAAATATTTTGTCCCCAACTTGCGATGAGGTTGTCAATCTCACCGGTTTGCTTGAAACAAAGGTTATGAGTGTATCGAGTGGAAAACAATATAGTATGCGAGTAAAGTAAATAGTGCGAGTAAATTAAACAGGTGATAGCAATATGATGTAAATAGGACCGGGGTCCACAGTTCACTAGTGGTGTCTCTCCATAGATAAAATAACACATGCTGGGTAAACAAATTACAGTTGGGCAATTGATAGAATAAAGATAAACGTGATATGTCAAGAAGATCACTATGAGATTTACTCTGGGCATTACAACAAAATACATAGACCGCCATCCAACTGCATCTATGACTAATAATCCACTCCCGGGGATATCAATCCGAACATCCTAGAAGTATTAAGTTACGAACAACAGATAATTGCATTAAGCAAAGTGTGTAATGTAAACAAAGCATATGCCCTTGAGCATATGAATGTTGTTTTCTTCCTAGTAGCAACAACACATCTACCACCTTAGAGGTTTCTGTCACTCCCCCAGGTGAAATAGAGGCATGAACCCACTATCGAGCATAAATACCCCCTCTTGGAGTCATTAGCAACTACTCGGCCAAGATAGCTACTAACAACGGAGAGCATGCAAGATCATAAACAACATAGAGATAACAAAAGATATAATTCAGTACAGCAACTTAATCATAAACACCAATATTCATCGGATCCCAACAAACCAAACATGTAGAATTACATAACGGTGATCTCAATCATGTATGGCAGCTCATGAGATCTAAATATGAAGCACATGGTGGAGAAGACAACCATCTAGTTACTGCTATGGACCCATAGTCCAAGGTAGACTACTCACTCATCGCTCCGGAGGCAAGCATGGCGATGAAGAAGACCTCCGGTGGCGATTCCCCTCTCCGGCAGGGTGCCGGGAAGAGCTTCTGGACCCTCCCGATCTTCGGGTCGACGGCGGCGGATCGCGATGTGTTCTGGAAAATTGATCGGGTACTCAGGTTTTTTCCGTCGGGGGGTCTTTATAGGCGAAGGGGCGATGTCAGAGGGGGAGCCAGGTGCCCTCACGCGGGGCCCGCGCGGCCAGGGGCCTGGCCGCGCCGCCCCTATGTGTGGGGCCCTGGTGGCCCCCCTCCGACTCTTCTTCAGATCTCTGGAAGCTTCCGGGTAAAATAAGACTTCAGGAACTTGTTTCGTCCAATTCCGAGAATATTTCCTGTGTATCACTCTGAAACACAAAAACAGCAGAAAACAGGGAACTGGCACTGTGGCAACTCGTTAATAGGTTAGTTCCGGAAAATGCATAAAAGTGCCACTAAGTGTAACGAAACAATAGGCAAATGGTGTAAAAACAAGCATGGAGCATCAAAAATTATAGATACGTTGGAGACGTATCAATCCCTTGTTTGGCTGTCCTAAAATGTTACTAAGAGCAGGCCAATCATTGATGGTTACGAAAAGCAACGCTCGAAGGTCAAATTCATCTTGTTTGTGCTTGTCCCACACACGTACACCTGGTTCGGCCCACAGCTGTAAAAGTTCATCAACTAATGGCCTTAGGTACACATCAATGTCATTGCTGGGTTGCTTTGGACCTTGGATAAGCACTGGCATCATAATAAACTTCCGCTTATGCACAACCAAGGAGGAAGGTTGTAGGTACATAGAGTAACGGGTCAGGTGGTGTGACTGCAACTCTGCTCCCCAAAAGGATTCATGCCATCTGTACTTAGACCAAACCATAAGTTCCTTGCGTCACCTGCAAATCTTGGGAACTCTCTCTCGATTTTTCTCCACTGCCGACCATCAGCGGGGTGCCTCAACTTGTCGTCTTTCATACGATCTTCCATGTGCCATTGCAACAACTTCGCATGCTCTTTATTTCTGAATAGACGTTTCAACCGTGGTATTATAGGAGCATACCACATCACCTTGGCAGGAACCCTCTTCGTGGGTGGCTCGCCCTCAATATCACCAAGGTCATCTTTTCTGATCTTATACCGCAATGCAGTGCATACCGGGCATTTATCCATATTCTCATACTTCTCATCGCGGTAGAGGATGCAGTCATTAGGGCATGCATGTATCTTCTGCACGTCTAATCCTAGAGGGCAGACAAGCTTCTTTGCTTCGTACGTGCTGGCGGGCAATTCGTTCTTTCTTGGAAGCATCTTCTTCATCAGTACCAGCAACTTTTCAAATAACGAGTCAGTCACACTGGTCTCTGCCTTCCACTTCAGCAATTCCAGTGTGCTACCCAGCTTCTTCTGGCCATCTTCACAAGTTGGGTACAACAATTTGTTGTGGTCCTGTAACATCTGCTCGAACTGCAACCTCTCCTTTTCTGTGTCGCGGCCTCGTCGTGCATCAGAAATGACCCGGCCAAGATCATCAGTGGGCTCATCTGGTTCCCGTTCTTCACCCTGATCTTCTTCTTCATTGTCTTCCATTGCGGTATCAGCATACTCAGGGAACATAGATCGGTAGTTATCATCATCGTTCTCTTCTTCATCGTCGTCTTCCATCATAACCCCTCTTTCTCCGTGCTTGGTCCAAACATTATAGCCAGACATAAAACCGGACCGAAGCAGGTGGCTCTGAATGACTCTTGAGGAAGTGTAACCCTTCTCATTTCGACATTCAACACATGGACAAAACATATAGTCACCACCATGCTTGTTCGCCTCGGCTGCATCTCAAAAAGAATGCACGCCTTCTCTGTAAGCGGCTGTGCGTCGATCACCGTACATCCATGGATGGCTCATCTGCATCATACAACAGTATATCAAACGCAATCACGATCCTAAAATTAGTATCGCACGGTCTAAACGAGAAAATATAGTTGCTGACCTTTTAGAATAAGTGGAACTAAAGAGGAAGGGGCTTAAGCGTGGCTCGGGCACCTCATATCATAGTTGTGTTCGGTGACGGTGAACTGACGTGGCATCGCTCTAACACACATTTCAACAAACACCTCTAGTGCATAGGAATGAAATAGAGAACTAGCACAAACCCACACTCCTCCATCCAAGAAAAAAATAAGGGAGCGGGGAGAGGGGCTGCGGCCATATATATAGGCAGAAGCCTTTAGTCCCGGTTTGAGACATAAACCGGGACTAAAGGGGGCGCACATGCGGACCGCCCACCGCATAGCCCTTTAGTCCCGGTTTGTGTCTCAAACCGGGACTAAAGGATTGTTACGGACCGGGACTAATGGATGCCGTACGCATGTGCGAATAAGGGGCAACGTGGCCAGGCCTTTAGTCCCGGCCCAGATTACGGCCGGGACTAAAAGGGCCTGACCAAAGGCCCGTTTTCCACTAGTGCTTCACCAAAAAAATCTCTGGTGCTCCCATACAATCTGACGATGGCGGCACCCAGCGTCCCTCTCTCCATGTGCACGTCATTTTTAGAGTTGATACTGGCTGGAGGGTCCATGAGATGGAGTGGTTTGCATCTTTCTCGTCGGCGACGTCGAGTCTCAGTGACATGGCGCACAAGGGTCTCCGTGTTGGATGTGGCTTGATGGACTCGCGCAGGGTGGTGGCGTCGTCTGGCGCCGTGGTGGCATCGATGGCAAGCCTGGAGAGAGACTTCGCTTTGGTCGGACATTCTGGAGATGGGCACACGGATTTTGAGGTGGAGGTGATCTCCAGAGCTTTGCGCACAAGGTGCTTGACGAAGGAATGACCCACGGGTCCTCGATATTAGCCTACCTAGTTTTCGGCCCAGGAAGGACATCTACTGAAGGGATGGCAAGGCCCACGAAGATGATAGCTTGGCGCGGCCCAGGAGTAAGACTTGATGTACAAGGCCCACAAAGAAAACCTTTATCGTGGTGCGCAGGCCACAACGCTCGCCGCACACACGAGTTCCCAAACGTATCTAGTGGCGCCTCTCGACCCTTCACCAAAAAAATCTCTGGTGCTCCCATACAATCTGTCTCCTAGTCCGGACCAGCAACTTCGGAGTAAACCATATATCTGGGTATTCCGGATCGGACGATGGTGGTATACAGCGTCGCTCTCCCCATGTGCGCATCATTTTCGGAGTTGATAGTACTGGTTGGAGGATTCCTGAGGTGGAGTGGTTTGCATCTTCCTCGTCGACGACGTCGAATCTCAGCGACGTCGCGCAGCAGGGTCTCTGTGTTGGATGTGGCTTGATGAACTCGCGCAGGGTGGTGGTGCCGTCTAGTGTCGTGGTGACATCGATGGCAAACCTGGAGAGAGACTTCGCTTTCGTCGAACATTCTGGAGATGGGCACACGGATTAATGTGAGGTGGAGGTGACCTCAGAAGCTTTGCGCACAAGGCGCTTGTTTGGATATTACCGGGGAGTCGACGATGATGGTGGCTAAGTCACAAGGCCTGGTCTATTTCTCTATGTGTTGTACTAGATGTGGTGCTTTGACACCATAGTTGGTGGCTTCAGTTTGTATGATCCTTGTAAGGCTTATTGCTAGTTTTTGTTGAATCTATATACTTCTTATAAAGCAAAACCTCACTAAGGGATCATTTAAGTTGTCTATCTCAACATGCAAGCTATCCACATCACCCACTCTATTAGCCAATCAATTGTCCATGTCATCCCACTAATATTAATTAATTAATTATATTATATCTTTGCATGCAACATATCCACCTCATCAAAATGTTTAAGGCATACAATTAACCACTCCACCATTTTTGTTGGCACAATACACAAAAATTTCACTTTCATTAAAATTTAGCCCTTGAATATCATGACCAACTGTATCTTCAGATTTTAATACTCTCTCCGACCCATATTACTCTTTGCTAATATAGATGTATCTAGACACATTTTAGTGGTAGATACATCCATATTAGCGAAGAGTATTATAGGTCGGAGAGAGTAAACAATTTCACATTTTATGTGTCTAATACATATAATTTTTTTAAAGAGATTTCCACTGCAACGTGCGGGGTATTCTTTTAGTTATATTGAAATAAAGCAAGACAGTATGCATCTTTTCGATGCAGAGGCTGGAGCTACCTCGTTTGGTTGTGTATATTAAAAAAAATAACGCGTAGCTAGGATGTGTGCCGTCCTAGTATAAATCTAGAGAATTGGTTGGATAATATCGGCCATTGTTTGGTCACTAAATTTTTTGAATCTGACGCGCGCATGGAATATTTCCAGTCAATTTACAAAGAACCAATACAACTACAAGCCTTCTTCCGTAGCCAAGTCAATCGCTACTCCGAGAAAAAAAAACAAGAAAACAAACTTTAGGGCATGTACAATGGGGGCGCTTAGGCGCTAGGATTGTAATCCCGCTCGATCGGCAGTTAAGCCTTCAAATCTTGGCGTCTTTTTTTTTTGAGATTAAGCGGCCGCAACTTTATTACACACCAGAATCAAGTGCCAATAGGTTCATTACATCCACAGGAAACACACCCAACCATGTCTTACTACACTTATTCTTGCGGCCTTCCTTAGGTAGATAATGAGCAATACCATTACACCTACGACGAACGTGGATAACCGAAGATTTCTCAAACTCTCCGAGGAGTGCCTTGATCTCTTCGACTAGGCGACCATGTCCAGAGCTATCCAGCGATGCTTGATTCAGTTTTCCCACAGCTCCAGCACAATCAGTTTCCAACACCATTCTCCTAACCCCGACATCCTTTGCTAATTGCAGCGCACACCTGCAAGCCAGGAGCTCAGCTCTCTCTGGATCGATCACCTGAGGAAAAAATGACACGCTCCAGCAAGAGCAATGCCATGGTGGTCTCTGACGATCACACTGCCACCTCCGTGACCAAGGGCCGAAGAGAAAGCACCGTCGGAATTTACCTTGTGCCAGCCATCCTCGGGAGGGACCCATTTCTCCTCACCTTCTCGTGCTTGCTTAGCAGGAGGGACATTTAGCGAGGTCCACTCCTCCTGCAGGGCAAGGACACGCCGAGCTGTGGCCTCCGGGTCCTCGATCAGCTGCTCGTCCTGAGCCTCATTGCGGGCAAGCCACATATGGTAAATTGCCATCAGAACTACACTGAGTTCCTTCTCACCCAACGCTGCAAACCAGTCCAGGAGCCATGCTTGGAGAGCGCCATGCGATCGACAGTCGTCCGGTGGCGACGCCAATGCGAGAGAGGTACGTAAGCGTATGTGCGCCCAAGTCTTCATGGAATGAGGACAGGACCAAAACCTGTGATACAGCGTCTCCTCCCTGTTGCACACAACGCACCGCACTCCTTGTTTTATGCTCCTTCTGCTGAGCTCCGCCCCCACCGCCAACCCATTCTTTGCTAGCCTCCAGGAGTGGACCTTGATCTTATTCGGTACATTGGCCGCCCAAAGGGCCAGCCATCCCTTGTGCTCAGAACAATTCATCGAAGGTCCAGCCCTCCCTGCCGCCATAGACTTGAGGTGTTGTTTCAGGTGGTACGCCGATCTCACACTGAACTGCCCGTTTTTGGTGTAATTCCATGCAACATAATCATCTGTTCCAGCTCTACCTACGGGCACCTTCAGTATATCAGCGACGTCCGCCTCAAAAAAGACCTCATTGAGCTTGTGTACATTCCAGCCAGCTCCGTTTGGCAAGAGTAATTCCGACACTTTATTAACTTCCATGCCAATGTGATGACCCATTGGTCGCTGCAGCGAGGAGCGGGGGATCCAATTCTGGTTCCACACCTCGATGCTTTCTCCATTCCCTACTCTCCACACTAATCCTTCCTTCAACAAATCTCTTCCATGCAAGATACTTCTCCATGTAAATGAAGCTCTTTTTGGGCAGGTAGCGGTCAAGATATCCTGGCGTCTGATTAGGCACGGGCGCAAAGGTTTGCGGCGGGCGCTTAGCTCTTTCCGTTCCCAGCCGAGTATGTTTCGTTCATGCAAGCTCCTGCATGCAAGCGCCCGAACCAGCGACCAGCAATGAGAGGCTCAACGCTTAGCAGATAATGTAATACCTAATCTTTATTTTAATCTACTTAAGCGCCTCTCTAAGCGACTAGCGCTGTACATGCCCTTAGAGTCCCAAGCCATGACCAAGCCGACCCGTAACCGCCATACTGTAATCCTGATCTGAACCCAGATCGGCCCTCCGTGGCCACAGCCGCAACTGCAACGGCCACCCGCGCCCGACCTGACCTCCCCTTTCCCTTCCTTCTCTCCAAAGCTAAGCCGCCCCACGCGAGGTCAGTCACGTCTCGTCCCTCACCCGCGGCGGCGGAAACCCTAGACCGAAGGTCCGAAGCCAACTAGGTGGCGGCGGAAACCCTAGCGACCGGAGCACTCGGCGGCGGGAGCCATGGCGGACGATGATTACAATGAAGTTGACATTGGGTTCGCCCTCTCTCTCTCTCATGCTTGTTTCGTGTGATCGCCGGAATCTAGGCTTGGTCGTCGCCTCCTTCTTCTCATCTAGTCTGCCGCACCCCTACGTTCGGACACCGCCGATGGCGCGATCTGTTTTTGATCTGGTTCTTGACATGTGAGATCCAGTTCTTTATCTGGTTCTTGAACGCAGATCAGTATCCTAGTATTAAACCCTCTATGCTGTCATGGATGTGTTTCAAACCCTGCCTAGCAAATGGCAGTGTTCAGAGAGTGATTGTTGGGGATTTAGATAGAATAGAAGAGGTTTTGAGGGATTTTGGTTAGGAATTCAGCATTTTGGATTTTAAAGTGCTTACTTAATTTCGAGCTTCTTTCTGATAGTTCTTGGCAGCTTTTTGTGCTGGTGATAGCATTTTGGATTATCATTTTTCTTCTTCTGTTGCTCCAAGCTGGTAGTATTTTGTGTGTATGTGTTGGCTGTATGGATCTTAGTAGGGGTTTCACTAGATCAGACTTACTTGCTCGATTCTTCCACAGATGCATATATTCCTTAAAATTCTTACTTGCTCAATTCTCCAGTAACTCTCAGCAGAACATTTGCATTTACTTCCTGCTTCAGGACTGGAAAGATGATGGAAGTAACCTACGTTAACCCTTACACGTGGGAGAGTGAAAAGGCAAGAGCCTCCGGTACGGCGAAAAGAACCTCAAAAGGAAGGTACAAACGTGGAGGCGCGACTATCATGGAAAGAGCCATAGCTGAAACGAAGAAAGGTGAGATAGTTGTTGAATTCTGTTTATTTTGCTTCTTCATTTCCTTGCACATTTCTTCTCTTCTCTCTACTAGAGCACTGACACTTGTGTGGTGTATCATGTTCTTTTACTAGTTCGTGAGCGTTCGCTAAAAGAAAGTCAAAAACGTGAAGTTAAGTTTCTACGTGGCTGCAAACTTTCTCAACGAGATGCTTCTCTCAAACCTAGTACAGAACAGTCATTCGGCTCGTTATACGCACCTGGTAGTGGTCCCCTATGTGGTCTCAGTGAGAAAGTTACCTCAGATCTGTCCTCCAGTGTTGTCGCACTAGCTTTGTTCGATGGTGAGATTATCCATCAGATGCTTATGAAATCTTGAAATCTCTATTTGGTACTCCCTCCGTTTGGAAATATAAGATGTTTTAGCTTTGTAAAGCTAATGTATCTAGACAACTTTTAATGTATAGGTTCGCTCGAATCTATACACTAAAAGATGTCTAAATACATTCACTTCACAAAGCTAAAACATCTTATATTTCCGAAAGGAGAGAGTAGTACTTAATGCTTTAAATACACCACCTTGTGCAGGAGATGTCAAGTTATTTGCATGCACTGGCATAGCTTTACCGGACCGGACAGTTAACCTAAAAAGATTCCTGACTTCAGCGCGTCTGGTTGATGTCTTCCATAATAAGAGAAATACAGAAGATGATCTTAATGTTGGTGCTGCTAATCATTGTGTTCCCAGTTTTCTCTGTTTATACATAACTACGTGTCATTATTTCGTGCTGATGTACTTCTGTAATTATGACAGATTAAAGTGCGCCTTCCAAACAAGAAAATAATCAGTGGCTTCATTGAATTATATGATAAAGACATTGCTGTTATCACGTCATTAACACTGACACGTGTGCGTCCTGTAGTCCTAAATAGATATACATCTACTATTCCAATTGGTTCTAAGATGCCGGCAGTAGCTGTTGGGCGTTCTTTCGAATTGTGCGGTTTGATGGCCACATTTTGGATTGATGGTTCTGATACCACAGAGGTACACTGTTGACTTGCTTCAAACTTTTTCCAATGATCAATTTTAGAAGAAATAACTGAAATGCAGAACATCTCAGTGGTCTAATGTGTTACTGTGCCACTGTACTTCTCCGGTCTAGGCTGCACTTGGAGGGCCAGTTGTTGATCTTGATGGGACCTTTCTTGGGATGACTACTAATTATGGCATTAGAACCATGTGTTTCATACCACATCATGTAATTCTCCGACGCCTGTGCCAGTTCAGATTACTCAGATACAAGTATGTCTTCTACACTTCAATTATTTATGAGCTATATCTATATTTGAGAAGTCCCCACTTCCCCTTGTAAGTAAAGACATTGATGGATATGAAGGTGCTGGAGCCTTAGGTGTTCTCTTACGATAATCTATGAATTATATCGTCTTACGACATTTTTTCTGGAGTATACGTGTGCCAACACAAGTGCCAGTAGCAAATAGGTTAGGAACAAATCAAATAGAGATGCTATAAGACTATAATATTTAATTAGGAAAAGGGAAATATTAGTGGGGAAGATAAGATATAGCTCTTTTTCGATACTGTAGAAGTTAAAGTTCTTTAGGAAAATGGACCGGGTCATGTCAAGTCTTCCCTGTAGAAAGGAACCCCACGTGCCCTGTTATGGAGTATCTCTTCTATCTTAGGAAAGGGCCATGTTGCTGGTTGTTCGGTGCAAGTGCGGGTCTTCCGACCATTATGTTACCCTAGAGATTCTGTTGTGAACTAAGGTCTATATCACCATGCCAGGAATCTGGTTCAGGATTCTGCTGCTAGGGGCTGGGGATTAGAACATAGATGATGGAGGCGAATTGCTAAGACTAAGGAGATAATGATTGATTCCTGTTGCTTGATTCCCAGTGAGTGCAGGGGCCCTTGTATAGAAAAGATTCCCCCATCAAGAAATTAATCTCTACTTTCCTGGATGACTATATCTCTTTTGTATTTAAAGTGACCTCAGTAATTTAATTACTTAAGAAATACAATCTAGTTGCTACCAGCTTGGGCCAGCTGACTTGTGGATCAGCATCCCACCTGACACACTATTAGTATAAACATGGAAGAGTTAAAACAATTTCACCAGACTAATATTTGGACGTTGTAAGCTTGTAACATACATTCGTGACATATATATCTTCTCTTGTGTCTCTTGTTGAATTTTCATAAGCCTCATTTCCATATCTTCATACCTTGTCAATGTCTTTACATTTTATTTATTTTAATATCTATCAAGACCACTCTATTGTGTTCCACTGCAGTGATTATTCTACGAAGCAATGCACAGCTGACCCTAACCCACATGGTGCAGGTGAGGGTCATGATTCTCTGGAGATCAATAAATCATGAACTGAAGTCATTCGTCAACATTTTATGAACATACTTGCATTTTTTTTGTTAGTTCCTGGCTGGTGCCTGCGTGTTTAGTTTGTTTACATCTATTCAGTTTTAATTACACAACCTTATTTCTCCACTTTCATTGGATATGCTTCATACACCTGCTTAGAGCTTGTGAGTATATTTTTTAGTTTTGTGTTCGTTTATCTTCCCTGATGTTCTCCATTTTAGGCAGCACAGATGGAGAAACCAAAACGAGTACCCAGGTATATTCAATGCCTCCAGGTGCAGAGAAAATAGAACCCTCAGGTATGAATCAGACAAGTATCTTTGATCGTTGTGCACATAATATTATTAAATTTTATTATCACACATATCATCTGAGTATGGATGATATTATTGCATCAGGATTTCTGAGAAATTTAAATAACCTTGCCAGCCTGGGCTATCCCGAGCCACCGCCACTTATGCTCGAACGTAAGTCACTTGTTTTTGATATACCTGACTTCTCTGTTCCAGATTTTATAAATATTGTGCCAATAACTTCTGTACTTATTTTTGAACCAGTGAATGGGCGATTGGTTAACAAGTTTGAAGAGGTTTTTGGTTACTTACATGCTTGGAGTGGATATTCTTACAATCTTAATTATTCTGGTGATGGGATGAATGCCTGGGCAAGACTTGACGCAAAGACAATTACAACTATATCCCGACGTGTTGTCTCACTTTCTTCATACCATGGTGAATATGCAGTTATATATCGTTACCTTTTGTACTTGTTTTGGTTATCACCAAATAATGGATAATGTTATGATGGTTAGGGGACATCAGGTTTTTTTCATGCACAGGCTTGCTTATAAAGTATCATGGATGCACAGTCATTCTGACTTCAGCCAGTTTGGTTAGAGCACTTGATCAACCAGATAGAATCGACAAGAACTTGAGGGTTGGTGCTATTAATTATCTTAATTTTTCAAGTTAGATAATGGTTAACCGTGCTCACATTATCATGGCAGATTGAGGTGTTTCTCCCACCGAAACAACATGCCATGGGGACATTGAAATCATGTGACTTAAACCATAATATTGCTATTGTGAGTTTCAAGGGTTTGTGTGCTATTCGTCCTGAAGACATTTTAAATATTGAAAGCAGTGAATGGATACCTGAACATGTAGTAGCTATAGGGCGTGAGCCTAATGAAGGACTATTATGTGCCTCCGCTGGGAAACTGACTGATGACCCTATCACGGCACTTCCTTGCAAGCTCCTTAAGGCGTCCACTTGTAAAATAAAGAAGGTAAGCTGGTATTTTTTTTTGTCAGTGGTAAGCTGGTATATTTCGGTTGCTATTTCTTACAGTGGTGGCTGCAATAGATAGCTCTGCATTAGTATTCCATTTGTCACTTATGTCTAGCTGTTAATACATACATCTATTAAGGCTGCAACACCTAAGGCATTTCTACTATCTCATTATATTTGTTTTTTTTTCTAGGTTGGGATTGGAGGGCCACTTATTAATTTTGATAATGGGAACTTTATTGGCATGAACTTCTACTATGGGAATTCCAAAATAACTCCTTACCTGCCAAGAAATATAATTGTAAATGTCTTAAAAGAATTGGAGCTATCAGAAAGGTATCTTTCTGCTGCATATTGATGGCTTATTAGTTAGCACATGCATACGGAACAGACTTACACTGAGAACACTTATTATATGACAGTGCTATACTGATGCAAGGTGACTATCCAGCTGCCATGGATCACCCAGCTGATACAAACATGATCGAGAGGTACTTTTATTTTGCCTTTTTTTCGTACTTTTATTTTTCCTTTTTGTGGTATAGCTTCATATGGGATTTAATCAAAAGCAACTTACACTGGAAAACTGATGAAAATTGGACCACAGATGGCCCGTGCCCCAGGCATATTGGTATAATGATCTGCTGGAAGAAGATTGGGATAAAGGAAGGAAGTTTATTGACGATACTCGCTGCCAATGTGAGGAGTGCGTGTACTGGCGGGATCCTAGGGCTGGCTCACATGACATGGATCTGGAAGCTACAAGTGCGCCTTCGCCTTCAGTTGCCCGCTACATGCGCCAATTTGATAGTCTCATGAACCCGGAAGGTACAAGTGTGCCTTCGCCTTCAGTCTCCTGGGCAGAGGCGGGATGAGGAGGCTTAAGTGGGTCTGAATGGACCACGTGAGAGTCAAGGCATGAAGATTTCAAGCAGCTGACGTGTTCCGTTTGCCACCAATTTGCTGGTTTAATAAGGGGTTAAAAAGTCGAAAAATTGGTTTAGAGGCTGAGCTGCCTGCAGCACGATATCCTGTCCGCGCAGAACGCCTCATGATTCCAGCCACCAACGTATTCCACCCTAGTCAGCTCGCATCACTGCTAGCCATACTTATTTAGTGGTCTGGCGGGATGGTACACATGGGAACATTCTACGGAAACATGGTCCATCGATATAATATGTATTGTTAGTATTAATCCTTGCAACTTAACTGAAACAAAGTTCTTTCACTAGTGGAAAAAAGGGCTTCCATTCTTCCCATTAGTCCCCAACTAAATTCGATCCGAGGCTAAAGGGTACATCAGTCCCAGTTCATATGAAAATGTGGGTCAGGGGGTATTAGTCCCGATTCAAATGGACCCTTCAGTCCCGGTTTTAGCCAACAACCGGGACTAATGCCCCCTGGCCCTTTAGTCCCGGTTCGTGGCTCAAACCGGGACTAAAGGTCACCCTTTAGTCCCGGTTCGTGCCACGAGCCGGGACCAATGGCTCGTTCAAACGAATCGTTCGCGCCAGTTACGATCGACGACGCTTCGGATCGATTGACTCATTAACGATGACGCTTCAAACTCGCGCGCCTGATCGGGAACCGGCGTCGGCGCATTGGGAACTCGCGCGGCATTCATCGCCGGCGTCGGTGTGCTCTCTCCCTTCCTCACTATATAAAGCACTCATATTTGATCATCTAAGTACACCATCTCTAGCCTCTTCTTCCCCAAAACACATCTCTCCCACATCACCATACCGCCGGCGCCCGAGAGCTCTCTCTCCCTCGACAATGGAGGAGCAATTTTGGCCCCGGTCTCGGATCTACTACGTCGTCATCGAAGAGATGAACTTCACCATCACGGAGACTCTCCGTGCTTCGAGGGTGGATAAGTGGATCCGCGCCGTCAAGCGCCGGTTCCTCGACGACGCACCGGTCAAGTGCGTGGGCTTGGATTGTGAGTTCACCACTCACGAGATCCCGCAGCGTGCCGCCGTCCTTCAACTCTCGGTGGCGTCCGAGATATTGGTCTTTCAAATTTGTAAGGCCAATGGCGTGCCGCAACTACTCAAGGACTTCTTGAAGGACACCACCATCAAGTTTTGTGGTGCGGCTATCAACAATGATCTGCGCATGCTAAGGTCATACGGAATTGTTATTCCGTCCGCGTATGACCTTCAACAGGTTGTCCCAAACCCCACTAGCAAGCTAACGCCGAGTCTCTATGATTTGGCCAATGCTACTATTGGGACACATCTTGAGAAGAAGAAGAGGGACAAGAAGAAGAAGGACAAGAAGAAGAAGGAGAAGAAGAAGAAGGGAGAAGAAGAAGATGATGATGATGATGATGAAGAAGATGAACTAATTTTTGGTTGGGAAAAGTTCCATTGAGCTTCAACCAACTATTGTATGTCGCTTTAGACGCTCGCCTAGGCTTTGAGATTGCTAGGAGATTCTGGAAGCTAAAGGGCTATAATAGCCATGTTGATCATCTTAACCTTAATAATTAGGTGGATGATTATGTATGGAAAAATGTTGGATGAGCTTGCTTGGAAAATGTACTCCCTTTGAGCCATGTTGGATGAGTATGTTTGGAAAAATGTACTCCCTTTGTTTCGGTTAACAAAGTCTATTAATTTTCGAATTTGTGATTTTTCAAGTATTTTGGCATTTTTGAATATTTTAATTATTAAAAATTAATAATTAAATTATACATAAAGATTATTTGAAATTCATTGGTGCTTATTATTCTTAATCATTGTTTCTTATTTTGTGAATTTATTTGGAATTTAAAAAAGTAATATTATATATTACCGAACTGTATAGGTTAATAGAATTGGTACCATACCATTATCAAGAAATCGCGAGCGCAGTCTTGGAAGCTAGTAGGGAAGGAATGGAGAAGTTAAGTGTGCTAAGGGTGGAGCAGTGTGAGGATGGGTGACCGACCGGGAAGTGAGGACCACAAGTACTTGTAATTTGAGATATGGAGTGAGAGCCATAAGTATCTAATTTGATATGAGAATAGAGATGATTAGATAATAGAGAAATAAAGAAAAATAGAGAAATAAATAAAATACAGAAATTCCAAAACAGAAAATATAATTTTATTCCGAATGGACCTATAGTCCCGGTCCGTGTTACGAACCGGGACCAAAGGTCCTCCAGCCGCAGCACATGCCCTAGGCCACGTGGAGGACCACTGGTCCCGGTTCGTAAGCAACCGGGACTAAAGGCTGGAGCCTTTAGTCCCGCTTTGTTAGTCCCGGTTGCCACAACCGGGACTAATGGGCTTTACAAACTGGGATTGAAGGCCTTTTTTCCACCAGTGTTTTGAGGAATTAGTCAATGAAAATTAACAAGAATTGTAGGATTAGTTTATATCCATTGTATAGGGTATTACTTGTTCCGTAGTTAGTTTTTTCCTAATCCACAGGAATGCTAGAGCTTTTCCCTATTTATGACGAGAAGTGCTGTTGTTTAGAAAATCAATGGCTTAAGCAACAAATAGCAAGACGCTATAAAATAAGGGTAAATTAAAATACACTGTTGGGAAGTAGAACGTACCGGGAATGTCACCTCCCCTGGTTTTACCGAGTTGCTGCAAACATTTTGGCAACTTTATCAGCGCCTTCTGCAAATGGGAAAATTGGTTTTATGCCACTCCCCAATTCATAGGTTGTATATATGCCATTACAAAAACACAACTTGTGAATATGCCACTCTAACTTTCCAATACCTCCTCATATGCCATTTTCTTCAATACAAGAATGTATACTGTTTATGTACCAATATTTGTACTGTATACAAACACTCGTCCCCGCTCCCTAACAGCTAGAACACTAAATCGAAGAGGAGTGGAGGACGCCGCCGCTCGGAGCTCGCGCCACCGGAGCGGGCCGCAGCTCGCGCCATCGGAGGACGCCGCCGCTCGGAGCTCATGCCACCTGAGGAGGCCACCGGAGGGGACCGCCGCTCGGAGCTCGTGCCGCTGGAGGGGGCCCCCGCTCGGAGCTCGTGCCACCGGAGGGTGCCACCGCTTGGAGCACGGGAGGGCGCTGGGCGCCACCGCTCGCGCCACCGGAGGGTGCGGCCACTCTCGACCCTAACCAGCACCACCGAAATCTGAATACAGGGTTACTAAAGTATACACTGAAATACACCTACTTATTGAACCGTTTTCCTCTTGTATTGAAGAAAATGGCATATGAGGAGGTATTGTAAAGTTAGAGTGGCATATTCATAAGGTTAAAGTAGAAAACGCACTTGACAGTTGAAAGGGACCTAATGTAAAAATTGAGCACTCGTTGAAGAGTATTTTGGTATTGGCAGTTACACATCTGCAACTCCGATAAGGTTTTGATCTGCCTAGCTATCTAGACAGATCAAAAGCTTACTTTTGACTACGACCAGTGTTCTATGTTGGGATGCTTGATTCAAGTGGTTTTGCCGAAAGCTTGGATTGTCCCGACCCTTAGTTCAGTTTAAGTGGAAAGTATGATCTGTTTATCCTCCTAAGATCTTTGTTGATGCTTCTTTTGTACATGTTGTGAGTCTTCCCATTCTTATTTTTATCTTAGACTTTCAACATATTAATATATAATATTTGAGTTGCTGAGATAATATAGTGTTACCCCCTCTCCACCACACACACGGAATATATCTTAACAGTAGCCTAGCTTGCTTCTGAAGATTGGCAAAAATCGTAGTATATTGTCGCAATACACTTTACATTCCCGTGTTGACCTTTTTAGTACTTGCTTCAAGTATATACCTTTGAATCATGTATAGGATGAAGCCATGCTACTTGGTATTGATATTTTTTTTCTGGTTTCACAACCGGGATAACCAAAACTTTTACCAACGTTCAACTGAAATTAGTGTTGGGTATCCTCCTCATGTGGGCTATGAGGAGATGGCCTATTCGAAGCCTTTTAGGCTGCCCAAACAGGTGCAAGGGCCCACCAACCTTTAGGGTTATGACCAAGGGTCATTTTGGACATTGCACATGAGGGGAAAGGGAATGATAACCCTCCTTTCCAGCCATCACAATGGCAAGGACGAAAAATCAGGATAGCCTCCATTGGAGAAGAAAACCAAGAGGGAAGGGAAGAGGAGAAGTTGAAGGAAGAAGCTGAATCAAGCGCCGGGCCTTGCCCACAAGGTTGTGAAGACATCAGATCTGCTACCTTGTCTCCTTCAAGCTGTTATTCCACCAAGCTTTGTGAGATTGCTCCACTCTCTAGCTCTTGTGCCCCAAATTTGTAGAAGCAGCCACAGATTCGTGTGTATCTTGGTGCTTGGGATCCTCTAGTGCTCTCTAGAGAAGAACTTGTTGTATCCCCATTTGATAATAGTGGAAGAAGATTTGGGTGGCTTCGGCCCGTGGTTTTTCCTCTCAAGTTGAGAGGGTTTCCACGTAGAAAGGATTGGTGTCCTCTGTGTGTTGATTTACTACTTCTGCAGCTGCTGTGAGACCTCTCTCCCTAGGACAGAGATTGTCTTAGGTGAGGAGAGAGCTTCTCTCCTAAGGAGAGAGACTGTCTTGGGTCAGGAGAGAGCCAAGGGCTGCTCCTATTTCCTCCATATATGTTGATGCATATGTTTCCTTCCGGCACGAGCAAAGATCCTTAAGTTAGAGCACAAGTGGCTGAAGTTTACTTTGATTCCGCTGCGTATTTTCAGTCAATGCTAATATTGTGCTAATCTCTAAATTAAGGGGTTAACCGGTGTGCTCAGTTTTCCCAACAGAGTGGTATCAGAGCACAGGTTGCTCAAAGTCTGCTCAGAGTTGCTCAGAGGTTGCTTGCTGGTCGCAATGGCTTTGGAAGAAGGCGTCACTACGAGTGGCATGATAAAACTTGATTCTTCCAATTACTCATTATGGAAGCCCATGATGGAAGACATCCTTTATTGTAAGGATTTGTATGAGCCAATTGTGAAAGAGAAGATACCGACCGGTGTCACGAAAGAAGAATGGAGAGTGCTGAACCAAAAGGCAGTAGGTATGATTCGATTGTATATCAACCACAATATTTTCCACCATGTTGCAAATGACACAAATGCATATGAGATGTGGTAGAAGTTGGAGTCAATGTATGAGAGGAAGATAGCTATGAACAAGGCCTCGGTGATCAAAAGGCTAGCAAAGCTTGAGTACCGGGATGGTAGCAGTGTGATTGAACACTTAAATGTCTTCCAATGTCATATAAATTAACTTTCAGCCATGAAGATCAACTTCGAGGATGAGGTACAAGCATTGTTGCTGCTGAGTTCCATGCCTGATAGTTGGAATACGCTTGTTGTGTCAGTTAGCAATTCAGCTCTGGATGGGAAACTGACGTTGGAGATGGTGAAGAATAGCATGCTGAATGAAGAAGCCAGAAAGAAGGAAAAAGGCAATGCCTCCTCATCTGATGGTTGAATCCCATGGCAAGAAAGAATACTGTGGACGTGGCCAAGCAAGATTTCAGCAAAGTAAAGACCAGAAATCCAGGGGGAGATCAAAGTCAAGAAAGAGACAAGAAATCACTTGCTTTTATTGTGGCAAGCCAAATCACAAGAAGGTCGACTACAGGATATACAAGAGAGATCTTGCAAAGGGTAAAGTTGCAAACAAGAACGAGCAAAAAGGCGAGAATGGTGCCGCCATGACTGCAGAATGTGAACAAGGTGAACATTACCTTATCATTGAAGATGAATAATGCTATAGTGTTGTTCGTGATGATGCCATGAGTTGGGTTGTGGATTCAGGTGCGTCCTTCCACATTACATCACACAAGGAGTATTTCACTTCCTATACCAGCGGTGTTACCGGCTCGGTAAGGATGGGAAATAGTGGTTCGTCAGCTATTGTTGGCAAGGGCACTATATGCATTGAGACAAACACAAGCTGTAGGTTGGTGCTCGATGATGTGAGGCATGTACCCGATATACGGCTGAATTTGTTGTCAGTTGGCAAGCTTGATGACATTCGCCATGGAAGTTATTTTGGTGATGCAAAATGGAAGCTCACCAAAGGCTCTTTGATTGTGGCTCGAGGAAGCAAGCAAGGCTGTCTCTATGTGACTAAAACCAAGCTATGTAATGATGTGCTGACCGTCGCCGAGAATGACACTACGGCAGAATTATGGCACAAGAGGCTTGGGCATATGAGTGAGAAGGGCATGCAAGCTCTTGCTCGGATGGAGTTCCTCCCTGAGTTAAAAGGTATAACCTTGAAACCCTGTGAACATTGTTTTGCTGGCAAACAACATAGGGTTGCATTTCGTACAAGCCTGCCACATTGTGCGGAGAATGTTCTTGACATAGTGCATACTGATGTTTGCTCCATGACCGAAAAATCTCTCGGTGGAGCATTATACTTTGTGACATTCATTGATGACCACTCAAGAAAGATATTTCTCTATGTGTTGAGAAACAAGTGGCAGGTGCTCGATGTCTTCAAGGAATTCCATGCCAAGGTTGAAAGAGAAACTGGCAGGAAATTGAAGTGCGTAAGATTAGACAATGGTGGTGAATACCGAGGTCCCTTTGAGAGGTATTGCAGAAAGTTTGGTATCAGACTTGAGAAGACTCCACCAAAGACACCCCAGCTCAATGGCCTTGCTGAGAGAATGAATAGGACACTCACTGAGAGGGTCACAGCTATGCTCTCTCATGCAAAGTTACCTAATTCTTTTTTGGGCTGAAGCATTGAATCATGCTATGTGTGTACTAAACCTGTCCCCTTCAGTTCCTCTTGCAGGTGATATTCCTCAGAGAGTTTGGTCAGGTAAAGATGTGTCATACAAGCAATTGAAGGTCTTTGGTTGCAAGGCATTTGTGCACCTCCCGAGGGATGAGAGATCCAAGCTTGATAGCAAGACAAAGCAGTGCATCTATCTCAGCAGTCCAAGTGATGAATTTGGATACAGATTGTGGGATCCAATCAAGAAGAAGACGGTGAGAAGCCGAGATGTGGTTTTCATTGAAGATGAAACAATACGAGATATTGGGAAACCGGAGAAGCCGAAGACCACCACACCTCAGGTTGACTTGGATCCAGTTAATCCTCCTCTCGTGCATGATGATCATGGGGGAGATGATGAAGATGCTGAAGATAGTGATGATGCAACTGAAAAAGGAAGTACAAGTCAAGGACATGACCAGCCATCAAGTGATGATGATGAATAAGATGAAGATGATCCACCTACACCACCAGTGCAACAACCGAGAAGAAGTGGGAGAGATCCAGTTCCTTCCACCAAATATCCTCCACATCAATATGTGTTGATGACTGATGCAGGTGAGCCCTCATGCTATGAGGAAGCAGTGTCTGATGAGCACAAGAATGAATGGTCAGAAGCCATGCAGGATGAGATCAAATCCCTGTATGAGAATAACACCTTTGATTTGGTGTCTTTGCCAAAGGGCAAGAAAGCACTCAAGAACAAGTAGGTGTACAGAGTGAAGACTGAAGAACATAGTTCACATCCAAGGTACAAGGCCAGATTGGTTGTGAAAGGTTTCAGTCAGAAAAAGGGCATAGACTTCGATGAGATATTCTCTCCGGTGGTCAAGATGTCTTCGATTCGAGTTATGCTTGGCATTGCTGCCACCAGGGACTTGGAAATTGAACAAACTTGATGTGAAGACAACGTTTCTACATGGTGACCTAGAGGAGGAGATATACATGGAGCAGCCGGAAGGATTCATTGTTGAAGGCAAGGAGCACCAAGTGTGCAGATTGAAGAAGAGCTTGTATGGCTTGAAGCAAGCTCCTCGGCAGTGGTACAAGAAGTTTGAGTCATTCATGACCAAACTTGGTTACCGTAAAGCACAACCTGATCATTGTGTGTTTACGAAGAGGTACGCCGAGGGTGACTTCATTATTCTCTTGCTATATGTTGATGACATGCTGATTGTTGGAAATGGCATAAAGAGGATTGCTCTCCTCAAGAAGGCATTGAGTAAATCATTTGCCATGAAGGATTTAGGACCAGCTAAACAAATAGTTGGCATGAAGATCTCCCGTGATAGATCAAATAAGTTGCTTTGGCTCTCATAGGAAAGATACATTGAGAAGGTATTTGAAAGGTTCAATATGCAAGGCGCAAATTCTGTTGCCTCTCCACTTGCAGGCCATCACAAACTGAGTAAAGAACAATGTCCTAGCAGCAAGGTGGAGAAAGAAGCAATGAGCAAAGTACCATACCAATCCACCGTGGGCAGTTTGATGTATGCCATGGTGTGCACTAGGCCTGATATTGCCTACGCAGTTGGACTTGTTAGCCGGTTCATGTGTAACATTCCAGGATTTTATCAAATTTTGGGGGAAATTTTTTGCTTTTGTTTTGCTTGAGATGATTGGAAATTCACAGGGATTTAAAACTTTTTGAGTCTTTCGAAAGCTTTATTAGAAAACTATTTTAAAACTTTCCATTATTTTCTTGAAGACCTTCCTTGAGAAAGATCAAGTATCCAAATACTATTTTCCTTTTTTTTCAAATACTATGCAAGCACTTCCGCAAAGGAAATGTCTTACAAAATGATTTATAATGTTTTCTATGCCAAAGGAAAGTTTGAAAAAAAAAATTTCAAAAACTATTTTTGTAAAGTTTATTCTCTGAAATTAAAAGGATTATTTCAAAATCCTATTTCTACTTTGGTTATGCAAATAAGCCCTTTGACTAAATTATAGAGTTTTATTTGGAAATTAGTTTTATTTATGAAAACATGTTTCTTACTGTCTTAAAATGTTAAGTTGAATTTTAGAAAAATTTGCATTTTGGTTTGAATCAAATATGAAAAGGATATGAAGAAATAAAGAAAACAGAAAAAGAAAAGAAAGAAAAAAGGGAAAAATATAGAAATGGACCCGGGGAAACGATTCGGCCCAGAACAGAAACGAGCCCGTGGCCCACTTCCCCGGAATCCCGAATCGGTACAAATTTTATCTTCCTCCCTCACTGACAGGTGGGAAACACCTGTCATCACCCACCTCCAGCCGAGATTTCCGCCGTGACCAAGTCCGAGTCAGCGCATTTCCTCCTCTCCTAATTCCGATTTAATTCCTGCCTTAATCGACGCCTAACCGCAGCTATAAAGACCCCCTCGCCGTCCTCTCCCTCTCCCTTTTTGCTTCTCCGTTCGAGCCGCAGCGAGGACTGCGAAATTTCTCGCAGGAGCCCGAAGCTTCCGCCGCCGTCTCTGCTCATTATCGACGGGATCAGTGAGTCCCTCGCCCTCTCTCTAACCCCATTCTTCATCTCTTGTCCCGGCGCACCTCCTGACACCGTTCGCTTATTTTCTAGCGCAGCACAACGACGCCATCATCTCCGACTGAAGCATTCCGACGCGCGGAACTACTCCAGTCGCTCCTCCCTGCATCCCCAGGACACAACTGATCTTCTGGACCCCGCCATCAAGTTCGCCGTCGCCTGCTGTACCGCGTCCGCTACCTCCTCACCGCCATTAACCACCGGAACCACGTCGTCGTCCAGCTTCTGAGCCGAAGCTCGCCGCCGGCGACCAAACCCTAGCCCCCGCGGTGAGCTCTCCCTCTCATCCTCTGTGATCCGTTAGATCGAGATCCAGCGGGCCAGAATAGGTCACTTAACTGAAACGGTACCATCTGATGTAAGCCGCACAGATCCACTTTAATCCAACGGCGGAAAACCGTGATCCACCCGAAGGGGTACGGGCCAATCAGAACAGGGCACGTGGCAGATCTCTGTTAAAACGATTTTGAAATTAGAATTTCAAACCAGATTTGATCCCAATCTTGCAAAATTCATATCTTTCGTTTCATAAGTCCAAATTTAACAAATAATATACCGTTGGAATCCTTAGGAAATATAGAATCCAGTAGTACAATAAAAATTCATATTTATGGGTTCATTTTGAATCTATTTTCAGAACTGAATCAAACCTTCTGTTAGCTTGTTTAATTCATATCTTTAGTTCTGAATCAAACAATTGTGTTGTTTGAGTAAAGTGTGATACATCTCAATCATAAAATTCTATTCTTGCTATCTTTGTGGTGTTGATCTAATCAACATTATAGCATCTATCCAATTGACAAGGGTATAGTTAATAGAGCCCGTTAGTTGAGTACCCCTGAGGCCCGATAAGCTAGGCCCAATTGTAATGATGGTCGAATACGAGTTAATACCGTATGTCGATATTTGTAATCTGTATCGAACCCTACCCGATCCTCGAGACCTGGCCACCTATATATAGGAGCCAGGAGGGGACGGTGTAGGACAGATTGAAAGCAAGCCAGGTTGAACACCCAAGTTTACTTTCGATACACACCTATTTCGACTAACTTTACCTTCGAGTTCATCCAACGCCCTATCTCCCCGATCCTAAGTCCTTCATCTAGGACATTTGTCGAGTTAACCCTCGTCACCAATACTCCATGTACCCAATAGAAACCTTAAACCATAATCTCAAATGTTATCTACCCATACTCAATCCTCTGTCCACTTGATCCTGATTTCATGTGTAGAACTATTCAATTAACAAATGAGTTAATTGGGTAACCCTATGTTTCATGAATCCTTGACCCATACCTTGTCCAACTAAACATATTTCATCTACTTCATATATGTACTCAAATTGCAATTGTGCTACTCGAGTAGAATATGAATTCATCTCAAGCTTGGGTTCTATTAATGTGGAGTTGTTATAACCTATACCATAGTATGTGTTATACATCATGTTGATCAATGAACCAATTGAGCCATGTCCTCAAATATCAATCTTTCATGCCCAATGCCTATGTGTAACTTACACAAATTTGAGTAAGTGTTGTCACACTTTATTCAATAGTGTTTTGTTGCACTATTCTATACCTATGTGAATCTAGTCACATGACTCATTCTAAACTCTATTCATGCCTATGCCAAGCCCAGGATTATTATCATTACATTGTAATCTTGTAGGATCAATCTTTTCCAATCACTTGACCGTCCCAATCCAATGCCTACTTAGTTTTGTTCACATGTATTGAACTATTCAACTCGCAAATGTGCTAATTGAGTAGTTCAAGCATTCTTAAAACCTAGCCTAGTTCCTAAGTGCAATAGATACTATTTAAGAGTAATTGTTGTCACATTTACTCAATAGTGTTGCAGTTGCACAAATTGACTCTTGTGTAATTTATTTCACATGAGCTATTCCTAAAACTCATATATGCTTTAATAAAGCATGAAAACTTCATCAATTATATTATGCCTAGTCCAATTCTCTCTCAAATCATATTGATCTTCCCCAGCTAAGCTCTCAAATCCATATCTCCCAATTCATATTTCCTTTGCCATATCTTTCTATCATAACATATCAATAAATCTAAATTGTTAAACAAATACTTTTCAATTGTTTGATTTGTTTGATTGTGTTGTATGGATTGTTTATGTATTGCTATTTCTTGTGCTATAGTTTTTGCGAAGAGCTACGTGCTTAGTTGAGAAAAGTGGAAAGGTCGTATTCTTCAAAAAGGCAAGTGACACACATATCCCCTACCTATTTTTACTACTGCATTAGTGTGTTTCAGTAGTATGCATGATAGCACTAGTAGATAACAGGCCTAATGTTCAGGGCGAATTTGAGTTTTAGTCCCGGTTGTGTTTTGATCCGGGACTAATGTGAGCATTAGTCCCGGTTCAAAAGACTATGTGGGCCAAGAATCTTTTGTCCCCGTTCAAACGGGACCTTTAGTCCCGGTTGGAAATACGAACCGGGACTAAAGGGTTAGTGACCTTTAGTCCCGGTTGGTGTCTCCAACCGGGACTAAAGCCTCACCCTTTAGTCCCGATTGGTGTTACCAACCCGGACTAAAGGGTCTCCCCCAATTCTCCTCTCATGCCTACCCCCCCCTCCCCGCGCAGAAAAAACGTCTAAAAAAATAAACGAAAATGATAAAAACTTCAAATTTCAAAATCCTTTGACATGCATGTACATCATGCAACTAACTTTTATGGAAAATTTGAAAATTTGAAATTTAAATTTTTTTCCAAAAAAAGGTTGTTCCGAATTAAAACGGCTCTAACTTTTGCATACGGACTCGAAAAAAAGTATAATATATGAAAAATTATCTACACAAAATTTTATATCCGATTTCAACAACCATAGGCCGTTTGCACAAATTCTACTTTCTCAAAATTCCAAAGGGAAATATGAAAGCAGGAAGATTTTAGATTTTGCTAGAAAAATGAGAAAAAAATGATTTTTTAAAAGATTTTTTAATTTCTTTAGTTGTTTCTTCTATTTTTTAGTTATTTTGAAGTTTTTAGATTATTTTGGAATTTTTTAAGATTTTTGATTTTTATTTTATTTTTTGAATATTTTGTGTTTTAAAATTAATATTTAAATCATGCATAAAGATTTTTTGAAATTTATTGATGCTCATTATTACTTAATCATTATTGCTTATTTTTCAAATTATTTGGAATTAAAAAAAGTAAAATCATATGTTATCAAAGTCTAAGGGTTAATACAATTCATAGCATAGTATTATCAAGAAGTCGCGAGCGCAGTCTTGGAAGCTAGTAGGGAAGGAATGGAGAAGTTAAGCGTGCTGAGAGTGGAGCAGTGTGAGGATGGGTGACCGGCCGGGAAGTGGGACCATGAGTATATACTTTGACATGAGAATAGGGGTGGTGATTAGAGATTAGAGGGGTGGTGATTAGAGATTAGAGGGAAAACTGTCAAACAAATCAAAAATCCGAAAATAGGAAAATTCAAAAAAATCTGAAACTTTTTTCAAAAATATTTAAAAATAGCAAAATGACCTTTAGTCCCGGTTGGTGTTACTAACCGGGACTAAAGGGTTCTCCAGCCCGCAGCGCTCAGGACGGCCATGTGGAGAACCTTTAGTCCCGGGTTGTGGCACAACCGGGACTAAAGAGGGGGACCTTTAGTCCTGATTTGTTAGTCCCGGTTGCTACAACCGAGACTAAAGGCCCTTACCAACCGGGACTATAGACCGTTTTTCTACTAGTGTAGGTAGAATATTCAATTGTTTTATAAAATGCTTAGATCCTAGTAGTGTGTAGCTATCCTTAAACCCCACCTGTTAGGATGCTAAATACTTTGAAAAATATTGATGCCATGCTATAATCTTTTGTTGAAGTGTTTTATAAACAAATTAAGAACTTCAACTAAAATGAAACACCTCGGTGGATTGGTTTGATAAGAGGCGGCGATGTAGGTGACTTCTGGGACACATGCCTCGTCGAGAGGATGTGGGCTGAGAATGCCACTCGGGATGGCCACCCAGGAACAAAGAGGTTACTATGTCGTCCATGCTTAGAGTGCTTCCAGTGCAGCCTTATGACAATATGGGCTCTGTCTTGACTGATTAGATGTGAGAGTGCAACTTGTGTGCAAGAAGATGGCGGGTAGTTGAATTGTAGGTTGGGAATGGATCTTGCCAGTTAGTTGCTCTCTCCTCTAAAAGGTCTCGTCTCATTTTATGTATGGGCATAAAATGAGTCTTAAGGTGAAAGTGCACAACCCCTGCAGGGTGTCAAAACTAATCGATTAGCCGAGTCCTCGGAATAGACAATTGAGTCTCTAGACATGGAATGTACGGAAGAATCTCATCACCATTTCTGAATGCTTTAAAACTTGACTAGCAACAATCAGGAGAAGGCTCAGGGCCATACACTCCGAGGGGTGGTGGTTTCTGTACTTCAAAGCTATGTTGAGTTTCGCCCAGAAACTACATACTGGCCAGTATGTAATGTATGGGGGTTGTCTTGACCCTTGAATTTTTTTTTGAAAGAAAATATTAAAAAAGATTTTAGGATAAAATTGGCTTTATGCAAATCAGCCTATGAGATCCACCAGCCAAATGTCATGTAGTTAGTTCTTTCACAACAGACACCAAATATGTGTCATTTGCCAGTACATCATTGTACTGACCCCTCTGGGGCTGCATATTCAAACGTGCAGGTTTTATTTCGAGTAAGGAACCAGGAGTAGGATCTCGAGACTACATTCCAACATATCTGCCTGTGGCACTTGATGAAGATGGAAGCTCACTGCAACTATGCTTTATGCTGTGTACTCATAAGGTTGAAGACCTATGTAACTGGATTTACGTTATAATATTGATGCTATTGCAATGATTACTTATTTTGTACTGTGGTGCTATCTACTGATCCAGGGAATGGCACTTAACACAGGAGTTCCACCTTAATCCAAAGGTGGGGCGCTACAGTATGGTATCAGAGCATAGTGTTGCCTGTAGGATCGAGAACCTAGGTTTGGAATAGACTAGGAAGCCCTATGATTCTTTTCTCACCTTCACAAGAAAATCAATTCAGTTTTCTAAATGAAATCAATCTATTTACTTTAGTTTGAAATTTTCTTGTAGGAACTTATCCCATTCATTTGTTTTACACTACTTCTCTCTCTATTTTAGATGGCCAACCTCATCGAATCCCTCCAGAAAGGACCAGTAATGATCATGACTCTGAAGTGTGAGACTGAGTTTCCCAAAGCCTTGAAGAACCTCATGTTAAGTATGGGAATGCAAGGAGAAGCTGTTTACAAAGGATTTCCTGTGATTGAGGAAGGTGAATAATATTGGTGGGTGCAACTACACCTATACAAGAACAAGGAAGATGACCACAAGAAGATGGGACTTTGGATGTTCACCAACTCCGAGATGTATCCATCATTTCTAGACTCAGTGAGATGTGCTGCTTGGTCAGCTATAAAGGAACTTGGAGAAAGACTCAAGTGGAGACTTCATAATACTCAGCAAGACCTCAAAGAAGAAAAGGAAGACACCACTACATTGAAGGAAACCATAAACCAACTTCAAGGTGACATGGAAAAGTTGGTATCTGAACTTAGTGTTCAAGGAGACCTCATCAAAACCAAGGACGAGCAAATTACCAATCTACTGAAGCAGCGGGACCAGAACAATGGATCTGCTTAGAAGAGTACCAAGAAGTTTAGTTGGACTTCCATTTAGTAATTTTTATAAGAGACGACGTGTAATAGACGTTTATGATCATACGGACTTGTGGACGATCGTACCTTTTTGTGTGCGTGTTTAAAACTAGTTTGCTTGATATGATGAATGTTTGTTAGATATTGCTTGTAGGATAAATTGTTTTGATCTACTGTGTTTGGGTAGGAACCTTCTTTAGATCCCTTCTATCTAATTCTTATCTATGCTAAGACCTAAACTTGTCCTAAAACCCAAACCAAAGTATTCTCAACGACAGAACAAATACAATGACCCTCAGTTGGAGATAAGGATACAGAGTACAACAAGAAGAGGTAGTGTTTCGAGTACAAGAGACTGGAACATTACGCAAGAGGCTGCACAAAGGATGATACCCCAAGACTCCAGTAAGCTAAGATGGCTGAAGGATACCACGCAAACAATAAAAAGACACCCCAAGGTGTAGCTAATGTAGAAGTAATACTATTCAACCACCTCATGCAAGAAAGGTGGAAAGGACAAACAGAGCAATAGAAAGGACAAACAGAGCAATGGAAAGAGCAAACAGAGCAATGGAAAGAGCAAACAGAGCAATGGAAAGGATTTTAATTCCTCGTAAATGACAAACCAAAGGATCTACAACTTAAGGATTATTGCCATGAGCTTTGTTGAAAACCTCTAGCTAGGAACGATAGATTTTGTTTTCAAAAATTTAAAATAAGATTTGGGAACTTGGTTCCAATTTCAACAAAACTTTTGTTTAAAAAGCTAGTGAGGTTGACCGAGAGTTAGAATGCGAGATGCACCAAACCAAATATAAGGTAATGATTGGGTGCGACATGGATTGGCCCCCATGACGACTACTCATATCGTTCGCTCTTGTTATGAGGAATGGTTAATCTAGAGAGACATACCTACATGAGAGACGATGTCGTTAAACCATAACCTTAGGAGGATAATATATTACACCCCTTATAGTGAGCCAGTGTGGCCAAAACGTAGGAATACAGTGAGAATTTGGTTTTTGAACGACTACATGAATCAGAAACGTTTTGCTCAGTGGGCTTTGAATACGAAGGTTGTTCAGCTTCGGCTGCTGCCTGTTCGATTCACTTTCCCGACCCTTCGTTTCGACTCCCCACGTGGCCTGTTCGACTACCTCCCTAAGCCTATAAAAGAGAAGTCACTCCTCTCTAGAGAGTCACAACAAAGACAGTCACCACTACATATGAGATTGCCTCCTGGTTCCAAAACTTTACGCCGCCGAAGTCTACCCCATCCCGACCTGCGACGTTATGAAGCAACTCTCCGAATCCCTGAAACTACTTTCCTGCCCATGAGAGCCTCGTTAGATCCCTTATTATTGCAAAGGAGTTCACCTTCGAGATATGATCAAGTTGACCAGCGTCTTCCAATGACTATGAAGATGGTTGCAAAAGGAATTCTTAAGGACCATCTGGTACTAGTGGCAGATAGCATGATGAACACCGGTATCAAGAAGAGATTCAACAATGCTGGTTATAAGGCGACCTTCCGTCCCTTAAAGGTGCAAGTATCTCTTACAGAGTCCACCTTGTTTACCCCCTATGAAATGCATGAGAAGACTGCAGAGAGTTGCCATCCTAATTCATTGGGATGTGTGGTCTCATCATGTTCGTGGGGCAAGCATGCAGTACTTGGCACTAGATCATCTTTTGAGATTCTGTAATGAAAATCAGCTAAAAAGCAACAAGGAGTATGGTGATAGCCTGTATGCTGTCTTGGCCTTGGTGAGGACCGACCAAGAAAAGGCTAGATACACAATCTTGGAAGATGTGGACTACCTTATTGATGACAACGCGATGGATGATATCTGCTTATCACCAGAATTGGATGGAACCCTTGGTATGCCCACTTTTGAACATAGTTGTGAACATCAAAATTCTGAGAAGGGTGATTCAGAGAAAATGGCACAACAGTGAATGCAAGCTGGGAACAAAATGCAAGTGCCTAAGGAAACATCAAGATACCACCAAGAGGAATTTTCTTTTAAGGGTGGTAGCCACCCAAGTACCACAAACCCTTCTACCTTTTTAGCCTTCTCCAATCTCGAGGACAAGATTTCTTTTAAGGGTGGTAGTCTGTAACATCCCAAGATTTTATCAAATTTTGGGGGAATTTTTTTGCTTTTGTTTTGCTTGAGATGATTGGAAATTCACAGGGATTTAAAACTTTTTGAGTCTTTCGAAAGCTTTATTAGAAAACTATTTTAAAACTTTCCATTATTTTCTTGAAGAACTTCCTTGAGAAAGATCAAGTATCCAAATACTATTTTCCTTTTTTTATATTCAAATACTATGCAAGCACTTCCACAAAGGAAATGTCTTACAAAATGATTTATAATGTTTTCTATGCCAAAGGAATGTTTGAAAAAAAAATTCAAAAACTATTTTTGTAAAGTTTATTCTCTGAAATTAAAAGGATTATTTTAAAATCCTATTTCTACTTTGGTTATGCAAATAAGCCCTTTGACTAAATTATAGAGTTTTATTTGGAAATTAGTTTTATTTATGAAAACATGTTTCTTACTGTCTTAGAATGTTAAGTTGAATTTTAGAAAAATTTGCATTTTGGTTTGAATCAAATATGAAAAGGATATGAAGAAATAAAGAAAACAGAAAATGAAAAGAAAGAAAAAAGGGAAAATATAGGAATGGACCCGGGGAAACGATTCGGCCCAGAACAGAAATGAGCCCGCGGCCCACTTCCCCAGAATCCCGAATTGGTACAGATTTTCTCTTCCTCCCTCACTGACAGGTGGGACCCACCTGTCATCACCCACCTCCAGCCGAGATTTTCACCGTGACCAAGTCCGAGTCAGTGCATTTCCTCCTCTCCTAATTCCGATTTAATTCCTGCCTTAATCGATGCCTAACCGCAGCAATAAAGACCCCCTCGCCGTCCTCTCCCTCTCCCTTTTTGCTTCTCCGCTTGAGCTGTAGCGAGGACTGCGAAATTTCTCGCCGGAGCCCGAAGCTTCCGCCGCCGTCTCCACTCATTATCGACGGGATCAGTGAGTCCCTCGCCCTCTCTCCATCCCCATTCTTCATCACTTGTCCCGGCGCACCTCCTGACACCGTTCGCTTATTTTCTAGTGCAGCACAACGACGCCATCATCTCCGACTGAAGCATTCCGACGCGCGGAACTACTCCAGTCGCTCCTCACTGCTTCCCCAGGACACAACCGATCTTCTGGACCCCGCCATCAAGTTCGCCATCCCCTGCTGTACCGCGTCCGCTACCTCCTCACCGTCGTTAACCACCGGAACCACGTCGTCATCCAGCTTCTGAGCTGAAGCTCGCCGCCGGTGACCAAACCCTAGCCCCCGCGGTGAGCTCTCCCTCTCATCCTCTGTGATCCGTTAGATCGAGATCCAACGGGCCAGAATAGGTCACTTGACTGAAATGGTACCATCTGATCTAAGCCGCACAGATCCACTTTAATCCAACGGCGGAAAACCGTGATCCACCCGAAGGGGTACGGGCCAATCAGAACAGGGCACGTGGCAGATCTCTGTTAAAACGATTTTGAAATTAGAATTTCAAACCAGATTTTATCCCAATCTTGCAAAATTCATATCTTTCGTTTCATAAGTTCAAATTTAACAAATAATATACCGTTGGAATCCTTAGGAAATATACAATCCAGTAGTACAATAAAAATTCATATTTTATGGGTTCATTTTGAATCTATTTTCAGAACTGAATCAAACCTTCTGTTAGCTTGTTTAATTGATATCTTATTTCTGTTAATCCAAAAATTACAAATTTGTAGTCTCTGGAATCCTCTCAACTTGTAGAAAATCATAGGATCAAGAAAGTCCAAAGTTGATACGTGCACACACTTTGTGCATTCAAATCTATCCAAATCACTAATCTGATCATAATTTGAATTCTATAACTTATTTCGGGATGATTCTAATTGCAGTAGCTTTGTTTTGCTGCAAGCTATCCAGTAGCATCACTTCCAATTTTTATTGAGACACTTCACAATTATTCAAATTCTAATATGAGGATTTGAGTAATTTCCATTATAAGAATAAATCTATTCCTGTTCAGTAATGTTTCCTTCTACCATAGCAAATCTTATATTCATACCTAGTCATCAACGTTATCTAAATAACATCTTGACCAAGATCATATCTACTTAGACCTATCTTGTCTAGTTCACACATATTCAAATTACAATTGTGTTGTTTGAGTAAAGTGTGATACATCTCAATCATAAAATTCTATTCTTGCTATCTTTGTGGTGTTGATCTAATCAACATTATAGCATCTATCCAATACTCCATGTACCCAATAGAAACCTTAAACCATAATCTCAAATGTTATCTACCCATACTCAATCCTCTGTCCACTTGATCCTGATTTCATGTGTAGAACTATTCAATTAACAAATGAGTTAATTGAGTAACCCTATGTTTCATGAGTCCTTGACCCATACCTTGTCCAACTAAACATATTTCGTCTACTTCATATATGTACTCAAATTGCAATTGTGCTACTCGAGTAGAATATGAATTCATCTCAAGCTTGGGTTCTATTAATGTGGAGTTGTTATAACCTATACCATAGTATGTGTTATACACCATGTTGATCAATGAACCAATTGAGCCATGTCCTCAAATATCAATCTTTCATGCCCAATGCCTATGTGTAACTTACACAAATTTGAGTAAGTGTTGTCACACTTTATTCAATAGTGTTTTGTTGCACTATTCTATACCTATGTGAATCTAGTCACATGAGTCATTCTAAACTCTATTCATGCCTATGCCAAGCCCAGGATTATTATCATTACATTGTAATCTTGTAGGATCAATCTTTTCCAATCACTTGACCGTCCCAATCCAATGCCTACTTAGTTTTGTTCACATGTATTGAACTATTCAACTCGCAAATGTGCTAATTGAGTAGTTCAAGCATTCTTAAAACTTAGCCTAGTTCCTAAGTGCAATAGATACTATTTAAGAGTAATTGTTGTCACATTTACTTAATAGTGTTGCAGTTGCACAAATTGACTCTTGTGTAATTTATTTCACATGAGCTATTCCTAAAACTCATATATGCTTTAATAAAGCATGAAAACTTCATCAATTATATTATGCCTAGTCCAATTCTCTCTCAAATCATATTGATCTTCCCCAGCTAAGCTCTCAAATCCATATCTCCCAATTCATATTTCCTTTGCCATATCTTTCTATCATAACATATCAATAAATCTAAATTGTTAAACAAATACTTTTCAATTGTTTGATTTGTTTGATTGTGTTGTATGGATTGTTTATGTATTGCTATTTCTTGTGCTATAGTTTTTGCGAAGAGCTACGTGCTTAGTTGAGAAAAGTGGAAATGTCGTATTCTTCAAAAAGGCAATTGACACACACATCCCCTACCTATTTTTACAACTGCATTAGTGTGTTTCAGTAGTATGCATGATAGGTGGAATATTCAATTGTTTTATAAAATGCTTAGATCCTAGTAGTGTGTAGCTATCCTTAAACCCCACCTGTTAGGATGCTAAATACTTTGAAAAATATTGATGCCATGCTATAATCTTTTGTTGAAGTGTTTTATAAACAAATTAAGAACTTCAACTAATATGAAACACCTCGGTGGATTGGTTTGATAAGAGGCGGCGATGTAGGTGACTTCTGGGACACATGCCTCGTCGAGAGGATGTGGGCTCAGAATGCCACTCGGGATGGCCACCCAGGAACAAAGAGGTTACTATGTCTTCCATGCTTAGAGTGCTTCCAGTGCAGCCTTATGACAATATGGGCTCTGTCTTGACTGATTAGATGTGAGAGTGCAACTTGTGTGCAAGAAGATGGCGGGTAGTTGAATTGTAGGTTGGGAACGGATCTTGCCAGTTAGTTGCTCTCTCCTCTAAAAGGTCTCATCTCATTTTATGTATGGGCATAAAATGAGTCTTAAGGTGAAAGTGCACAACCCCTGCAGGGTGTCAAAACTAATCGATTAGCCGAGTCCTCGGAATGGACAATTGAGTCTCTAGACATGGAATGTACGAAAGAATCTCATCACCATTTCTGAATGCTTTAAAACTTGACTAGCAACAATCAAGAGAAGGCTCAGGGCCATACACTCCGAGGGGTGGTGGTTTCTGTACTTCAAAGTTATGTTGAGTTTCGCCCAGAAACTACATACCGGCCAATATGTAATGTATGGGGGTTGTCTTGACCCTTGAAAAAAAAATTGAAAGAAAATATTAAAAAGGATTTTAGGATAAAATTGGCTTTATGCAAATCAGCCTATGAGATCCACCAGCCAAATGTCATGTAGTTAGTTCTTTCACAACAGACACCAAATATGTGTCATTTGCCAGTACATCATTGTACTGACCCCTCTGGGGCTACATATTCAAATGTGCAGGTTTTATTTCGAGTAAGGAACCAGGAGTAGGATCTCGAGACTACATTCTAACATGTCTGCCTGTGGCACTTGATGAAGATGGAAGCTCACTGCAACTATGCTTTATGTTGTGTACTCATAAGGTTGAAGACCTATGTAACTGGATTTATGTTATAATATTGATGCTGTTGCAATGATTACTTATTGTGTACTGTGGTGCTATCTACTGATCCAGGGAATGGCACTTAACACAGGAGTTCCACCTTAATCCAAAGGTGGGGCGCTACATCATGACAAATCCAGGAGAAGCTCACTGGAATGTAGTGAAGTGGATTCTCAGGTATCTCAAAGGTACTTCTAGATCGTGCTTACGCTTTGGAAGCAGTGAACATGTGTTGCAAGGCTACACAGATGCAGATTATGCTGGTTGTGTAGATTCTAGAAAGTCTACCTCCGGATACATGATGAATTATGCAGGGGGAGCAGTGTCATGGCAATCAAGGTTGCAAAAATGCGTTTCATTATCAACCACTGATGCGGAGTACATATGCGGTGACCCAGCATACCACTACATGTTGTAGTATGCAAGTCATTGATATAACACTTGCAGAACAACCCTCCACAAATATTACATCCCTCAGAATGGTACAGCAGAAACATTGCGGGCCCAAATACAAACTGAACTTCATATTATTACAAACCAAAGCGTGATGATAACGAAATGCTCCCCACAAGAGAACACCTTAAGTGCTTAGTGGTTACAGCAACTGGAAAGCTTCAAATAATTAAACACTTGAAGAACTCAACAACTTATTCCTATCCTACAGTTGCTCGGTTCCTCGACTACGGAACTATTCTACTAGTTAGACATTCTTCACTCCGAGTCCTCGTCGAAAGACGCTCCATAGCGTATGAAGTAATCCATGCCTTCGACTCCACGAGAAAGATCTGGCTCCTCGTAGAAGATGTCCTGCTGGTCTCCGATGGCGTTCAGAGCCGCCTCATCTAGCTCTTCACAGTCTAGCAAGGGTTTAAGAGATTGGGGTGAGTCACGAGCGTTACCCAGCAAGTTTCTTTAGAAAGAAGTTGTGGTTTATGCACTATCTACAGCCATGGACCCAAAAGAGTCATAGGCCAATGCAAGGTTTTATCAAAGGTTTCTTGAAAGATTGCTTTTACTTTTGAAAACTATGCCCAACAGCCAACACAGGGTATTAGTGCCTTGAGAGCACCTTTCCTGCCGCATTCGCAGCTCCTTCTCGGAACAAGGGGTAACATGTCACATCTTTTTACACTTTGCAGAGGTGTGTCCTTCAAAAAGAGATCAAAGCCTTGCTGCACAACCGGGCGTACATTCCTGTCCACACTTCCTTGGTGTGGGGCCCATTCATTGATCCAAGCCATTCACTGCCTTCTCCGCACAACACATGCTCACCCAATTCACGCAAGCAGGTTATGCCCCTGATATTCACCCCCAACGATGAAGTACCTAGGCGCCCCTTGCGGACCCATCATAGACACCAGTGGCCGTGGGTACTAAGAGGTCCCACCCATGTGCACATATTCCTGCAAGACATACGGCGAACGGTAGCTGAGTGTCCGTTGACATGCGAACGAGAGAAGATACAGATGACTTTCCCGTCCCATTCCAAGTCTCTTGGACGACACGGTTTTTACGGCACAAGAATAACTGTGGCATTGGTAGTTAATCCTAGGTTTACTTTCCCGTGCAAGTGGAACCTCCACCACAACAATCTTACCGTGGTTCCACCTGCCAGCCTTCCTATGTTATCACCACTGGTCGATAACCAATAGTCATATTAATTATGAAAAAATATTTTCCATCCTTTTTGAAATGTTAGAGTTTGAAGTCAACACTTTGCAAGTAGTTTCAAAACCAGTGCAACCAAGAGATATGAGCAAGATAAACTTGCCTTGTGACTGAAAGGTAGTGGAGTCGGATACTTGGCGATGCTCCTGATCTCCTTGTTCTACAGAAATCCAATCATTGTCTGGTAAGGACAATGTTTAAAGAAGCAAATGGATGCTATGTGCAATGATATGCAATGCATGATGATTCATTGACTTTGTTTACTTATTTGTGTGTTTTACCCAAGACTTGGTATTATTAAAGTATTTTAATACAATACAAGGTACTATTGGTGTGTTTTACCCAAGACTTGGTATTATTAAAGTGTCTTAATACAACACAAGGTACTATTGGTGTGATTTACCCTAGACATGGTAATTCAAACAATCATTTAGAGTTTGAAAGCAATTTGAAATTATAAAACATTGGTTAGAGTTGTTTGAAAAGAAAAGGAATTAATTTCATAAAGAAAAGACTTAATTTTTATTTTGTTAATTAAAAATTAAGAATTTTGGAATTTGAGAATAAAGGAATAATGCTTTTTGAATTTGATAATCAAATTGACATTTCATTTTAAAATAAAGAGTTGTTTCCTGAAGTTTAATTTAATCAAATATGAATTTGATTTGAATTTGAAATTTTAAAGAAAACAGAATTCACAACTCTTTTAATTAAAATTAGAGAAATAAAAAGAAAAGGAAACAGAATAGGACATGGTCTTGGCCCAGAGGCCAAGCCAGCCCACCTAGCCTACTGGCCCATCAAGGCTCGGGTCTGGGTTGGTCAAACCGACCCAGCCCACGCGGATCTCTCTCACTCTCTCCCTCTCTCTCGCTCCCGAGCTCCTCTCTGGCGAACCCTAGTCGCCCCGCCACCGCCTGGCGATTCCGGCCGACTTCGGCGAGCTCCGCTGCCGCCACCTTGGACGAGTTGCTATCCTCCATGCCCCCTTCCATCTCCACCAAGTGGATTCGCTGGCCGTCTCCTCTCCGAGGAGATCCAGGGCTGGATCTCACTCGGGAATTCGCCTCTCTGTCTCCACTGAACCCGCCACATCGCCGGCTACTCCCTGGTGCCTGCGGTGCTTCTTCGAGGAGATCATGGTGTGTGTGTGCACGCTGGTGGTGCGGTGGTGAAGTTCTCCCCGGGTAGTCTCTGGCCGGCCGCGCGGGCACTGCCCCGCCATGCCATCTAGACATACGCCTGGGCGTATGGTGAGCGTGTTCTTCCTCCTCTCTACCCCTCTCTCTCTTCTCCGGCCATGGTCTCTGGCCATCTGGCCATGACCAGTGAGCCAAGCTCACAAGCATAGCTCTGTGATGCTGCTATCTGATGCTCGTTTGTGGGATAGATTGAATTGCTGCTGTGTTTGCAAGCTTGTATTTCATCTAAACCTAGCTTCCTATGTCAGTGAAGTTTACTGACAGAAGTGTTGCTCTGAACCCTGCCCTGTTGCAATGTTCAGATAACTCCTATTGTTTGCTGTATCAGCTCATGATTTATTTGATCAAAGTTGTATGTGTGTGTATAATTGAATTTCTAAGTTCAGTTAGTTTCTATGCTTGGTCAGGTGATAAATATACAGTGCTGTTATCTCCTCTGTCAATGATTTGATCATGACGGTAATGTTAGACTGAATCTTGCAGTGTTGCAAGAGTTCAGTGATGAACTTGTTAAATCTAAGTATGATTCCTAGATGTGATATCTGGGAAGATGATTTTTGGGTGAAATCCACTGACCTGGTTGTCAGTTTGGTCTCTGGTTGTGTTGAGGTGCATGACCTTTTGGCCATGTGCCCAGCAACAAATATTGGGATGCTATCTGTTGGTGAAACTTACCTAGTCATCAGGCCAATGATGTTGGTCTCAGGCCATTCCAGTTTTGTGAAATGATTGGCTTGCAAATATGTCCAGGGTTTAAGATGTAATACTCAAACTGAACATGTTGTGTGTGTGAGGTGCACAACCTGTTGGTTCTGTGCCCAGCACAACATGGTCATGTGCATGCTGTAACTGTTGCTAAGCTGTTTTGCCAATGAAGTTCTAACTGAGGCTATTACCCTGGTAATCTCTATTTGGCTTTACTGTTGATTCCCTGTGATGAGCTTGGCAAAGCATCTCTTTGCCAAACTGAGGGCTTTTCCTATAAACTATACATGCTTGAATCATGCTCTAGCAGTGATGTGATGTGCAAGTGTCTACCTGTTGCCTGAAGTTTTGCAGCTAAGATATTGTTATCAGATGCAACTGCTTGCTGGTGGTGATGGCTTGCTCCTTGCTTGCCTTCTCCTCCTGGTTCAGCTCCTGGGCTTGTCCTTCTCCTCCTGGACTTGCTGCTGGTTGCTTGTCCTTCTTCTCCTGAGCTTGATCTTGAGCTTCAATTCATCTCCATGGTTTTGCTGGATGATTTCTATTGTATTTGTGATGCTGTGAAAGAACTGTGTGTTCTTTTGTGCTGGTGTTGTGCTTGTCGAATGAGAGCTGCTAGCTCTTTGCCGTGCTGATCTACACCAGCTGCTGGCTCAGCTGAGCTGTTGTGGTGCTGCCGGCAGCTCCTTCTCAGTCCTGTGACTGAGCTGCTTGTGTGCTGCTTGCCTATGTGTTGATCTGATCCATCTCTGGACTTGCTGTGAAATGGTTTGGTACCCAAGTGCTTTGTACCCCAGTAATTAAAAGAACAGATACTACACTTGGTCATTTGAACTCAATGATGAAAATGGCATGAGTTATGCCAAAATCTGAGAGTCACTCCATCTAACCCTAACTCTGTTTCTATTTGAGCATTGTTTGTTTTGCAGTTCATAACTTCAAGATCCAGGTGAAGACCTTGAAGATACTTAGATAGTTTCTAGGATTTGATGATTCTTTTATTTTTACAATGTAATATTCTTTTTACTTTACCAATATGTAAAGACATTGTAAATGTGTTTAATATTAATAAAGTAATATTTCAGTTTGCTTTATTTACTTATTTCATTTCTATTATCCAACTCAATTTATTATTGAGTTATATTTTATTAATGATTATTTATTCTAGTTTAATAATATTCAAAAATCAAAATGAAACTCCAAAATCACTTAAACAACATCATCAAGAGATCATAGCAAAGCTCATAACATTCTAATAACCTCTAACCCTGGATGTTATTAGATAGAAGCTTTGCTCTCTCAGGTTTTTGAATTTGCGAAAAAATTACTCAGATTTTAGATGCATGAAAACACAAAGGTCCTAGTTCTACCCTTCGTTTGATCCTAAATGCTGGGATATTACAACATAGCAGTGTTTGATGCATGCAAGGAAGTACTCTGGATGAAGAACTTCTTGCAAGAGCTCAACATGAAGCAAGAGAAGTATACTCTATATTGTGATAGCCAGAGCGCTATCTATCTTGCCAAGAATCCAAGTTACCGTGCTCGAACCAAACACATTGAGGTGAGGTATCATTGGATTCGACAGGTAGTGAGTACCAAGTTGGTGCAACTTGAGAAGATCCATACCGACAAGAATGGGTCGGATATGATGACCAAGATATTGCCAAAGGAGAAGCTGCTTGTTTGTTGCAAGGCAGCGGGCATGGTGATGCCCCCCACATGAGTCAGATGGGGAAGAATGCTGGGTATCCTCCTCATGTGAGATGTCAGGAGATGGCCTATTCGAAGCCTTTTAGGCTGCCCAAACAGGTGCAAGGGCCCACCAACCTTTAGGGTTATGACCAAGGGTCATTTTGGACATTGCACATGAGGGGAAAGGGGATGATAACCCTCCTTTCCAGCCATCACAGTGGCAAGGACAAAAAATCAGGATAGCGTCCATTGCAGAAGAAAACCAAGAGAGAAGGGAAGAGGAGAAGTTGAAGGAAGAAGCTGAATCAGGCACCGGGCCTTGCCCACAAGGTTGTGAAGACATCAGATCTGCTACCTTGTCTCCTTCAAGCTGTTATTCCACCAAGCTTGGTGAGATTGCTCCACTCTCCAGCTCTTGTGCCCAAATCTTGTAGAAGCAGCCACATATTCATGTGTATCTTGGTGCTTGAGATCCTCTAGTGCTCTCTAGAGAAGAACTTGTTGTATCCCCATTTGATAATAGTGGAAGAAGATTTGGGTGGCTTCGGCCCGTGGTTTTTCCTCTCAAGTTGAGAGGTTTTCCACGTAAAAAGGATTGGTGTCCTCTGTGTGTTGATTTACTACTGATGCAGCTGCTGTGAGACCTCTCTCCCTAGGACAGAGATTGTCTTAGGTGAGGAGAGAGCTTCTCTCCTAAGGGGAGAGACTGTCTTGGGTCAGGAGAGAGCCAAGGTCTGCTCCTATTTCCTCCATATATGTTGATGCATATGTTTCCTTCCGGCACGAGCAAAGATCCTTGAGTTAGAGCACAAGTGGCTGAAGTTTACTTTGATTTCGCTACGTATTTTCAGTCAATGCTAATATTGTGCTAATCTCTAAATTAAAGGGTTAACCGGTGTGCCCAGTTTTCCCAATAATTAGCTTCGGTATTATAATTGTTCAGAAGGTTCCAACTGTATTCTAAACATGTTGCCTTTTTCTGAAGGTCATCTGCTAGGTGTTCGCAACATTGTGTCCAGGGTGGTCTCCAGGATGAATGAGTGTGTCAGACATGTCTTTGTTGTCTAGACTTGGCTCTACTGTATTTATAGAGTAAAGCTATTTCTTTTTGGAATAAACAGAGTTCCGTATCCAGAGCATGTAGATCTAGATGATATTTTTCAGAATCAGCACTCCAACATACCCGATGGCTTGCAGCGGAGATATTTTGAAGGAGTCTGGCCATTGTTTTCATAATAACGGGGTGCTCTGGCTTCTTATAATCTGCCTGATGATGTTTTTATGCCATCCTTAGCTGATGGCAAGTGACATCCTGATCTTCACCTGCGTTGGTGACTCGGCCATGGAAGTGTCCATCTTCGACCATGATGGATGTGAGGGCGAAAGATATCCAGTAAATCACCTTCTCATAGCAATGAGCTCGAGGAACTGAAGCATCTGTTAGTTTAGCCTATTCAATGGGCGGCTGCTTTTGTGCTCAACTCCTGAAGTTACTATGCGTCATGGGTGTATTGCTAGGCTGGCGAAATATTGTCGGCCTATATTAGTCTTTACCAGTATTTGATCCATTGTCCATTTTAAAGACGGCTTTTGCTTCAGTGCGCCTCCCCTTTCTTAACTTTAACCCAAACCCGAACACATCAAGGGATGAGATGGCTTCGTACCCCTTTGTAATTAAGTTATGAAGGGGCATGAAGCAATCTCAACCCTTGATGTGTTTAAGTTTTGGTTGAGTTTAGGTAAGGAGGGCGCATTGAAGCAAACCTCTTTAAAGACAACACAGTTTTGGACCTTTGTGCCTACAAACCCCTTATGCGTTTCTGAGTACCTCTTCTAGGATATCATGGATGCTAAGTTTTTCATCATCCTTTTTTAGGTACTCATGTTGTAATTTCATTTTGATTATACTTTTTATATGCGCTTATGTTTTTCCAGCCAACTACTAGCTGCCATGTGTTCGCTATTATCTAAAGTTGTAAGTTTGGTTGCCAGCTAGCCTATTGCCGCCATCTGCTGCAAGTGTGGTTGCCAGCCTGTTGCGCCACCTGCCGCTTGTGTATCTCTGACATGCGGGCCCACTTATTTAAGTGGAAGGACCGGACAAGCCTCGCAAAAATAAATTGTAACCCATTTCCTATTACATCCGTGAACCCCGTTTCTTCCTCACCAAGGTGGAGTGAGGGTTGTTGGTGGATGATGTGGTGATCTCGACGAATGAAACCTAACCGGCATGTGGAATGACGGTGGAGGAGAGACCACCGCATTCATCAGACCTGCCGAGCGATGGGGAAGGGCATCAAGAACCACCTGGATTCAGCTGGGAGAGGAGACAGGAACAACTCTGGTGAGGCGTTGAGGGAATCATGGCGAGTACAGAGCCAATGTCGCGGTGCACAATGACGGTAATGCTCGACGCCGTCGTGGTGCTGATGCCAGTGTGGTTCTAGATGCGTTGTTCTGGCTGGGACTGTTCGATCGCGTGGAATTGTAGTCGGATCCTATTAGCCGAGAGCAACTCGAGGAGGACGTGTAACTGCATCATGGGAAAAGGTACATGTGGATGGAGTTATCGCCGGCGTCGTTTCAGCTACCTGCGGAAGTTGGTGCGGGTGTTCGACTAGCAGTTGCATGCCAAAATTATGGTGATCTCCTGTCCTGACGTTGGGACATTCACTCACCACTACCTACTTTAATTCATTAAATTGATCATATTGTTTAAACAAAATAACCATACATCAACAAAATATATAGAAACACGCAATGCGACAACGCCTAACCGGAGGACCGGGCGAAGCCAGCCTATTTGTCTAGTGCAATAACTTTCCACCCGCCGCTCTACACAGCTGTGGCCAGCCGTCCGTAGTGCCGTCTGCCAGTAAGCACATGTGCGTGTCAACGACGACGCTCGATCGCTAGATGATGATAGCTCCGCGCCGGCCGCGCTCTCCTCACCGATCAAGCCGCGCCGGCCGGTGATGGTGCGGTCCGTGCTGTATAATTATTCTCGGTCGCTGTGGAATCGACGGCGTCAACTCTGGCTGGTGGCTTCTCTGACCATTCCGTGGTGCCAGGAATGGTCCTGTACGTGTACTCCCCGTGATGTGATATCTCTCCTCGTAGCCTGAAATTGTCAACCCCATGATGTGAATTAATAGACAAATTTGTGCACACTCCTCTCGCGCAACCAAACACCAAACGCAGAATGTAATATGTAAAGGTAATCATTACCTTTATTGTGGGACCAAGTTGACCAAAACGAGATGAGCCAGACAGCACGTACCGAGTCGTGCACTCTTCTGCCCTGTCCTGTCCTGGTATTTTCCCACTGAGCACCACATGATACAAGTGTGTCGAATGGTCTTCCTAGTAGAACCCGTAAAATACCTTATTCGCGGCTCATCTGAAGGTTATCCGTGCCTGGTGTACGTACCAGTTTGTAGGCGTTTCCACGTAGGGCTGATCACCATGACCAAGGAACGTAGCGGCTCCACAGACATTGCGGCCGTCTGCCCGTCTTGCCACGGCTAGCTAACAGCTCCGGCGCCTTCGATCTCAGGGTTCCCTGTTGGTTGGCGATACCATCATGATGGGACTCGAAATGATATGCTTGACGAGTTTGCGGTGGTGTACCGCGTACGTATATATAGTACGATCTCTTAGTTTTCTGTGGAGGCAAAGCTAAGGAGTCACAAGATCATCACCATTCAGCTCACCAATTATCTAACCCGGATTTTATCAGAACCTTAGGGCGTCGGGTCCTTATCTCCCACCGTTTAGTACATTGCATGCATCAAGATTGGCGATTAGAATTTTGTGAAAAAGACCCTGAGATTTATCGATTTCTTATCAGCGAGTCCTCTACGTCTATAAAGTTCTTCAGACTTTCCAGTGTGGATCCCCTGCTGCTAATACAAAGTTCTGGTGAATTTGAACAAAATCCTCCAAACATGTTCAAAAGTTATTCTGTGTTCTTGATAAGTAACATCCTATTGTATGAAAAGATCCAACAAAATACATTGGATCCACTTGATTTCAACAAGATCCATCAAGATCTTAAGATTATTTCAAAGAGAACCATATGTTCAACTACAAAGATCCAACACAAAAAAAGAAAAATACAGGATCCAACGGATTACAAAGATCTACAAAGCTCCACAAACAGATCTACAGGCAGATTACAAAGATCGGAGAGGACGACGTCGGAGAGGGCGGCGGCCGATGGTGATCGAAGCAGGCCTCCCGTTGACGAGCCTGCCTGCCGTCACAGCTGGAAGAGGACGAGGCGGCCTGCCTGCCGACGGCGGCCGACGGTGGTCGGAGAGGAAGAGGCGGCGCCTCGACGTTGTCGGAGAGGCGGCTGCGATGGTGGTCGGAGAGGAAGAGGCGGCGCGGCGAGGTGGTCAGAGAGGAAGAGGCGCGCCGCGAGGACGCTCGGATAAGGAGGCGGGGCAGCCAGCCGCAGGAGGAGGACGGAGGCTGGTGGGAGGACGTCGGCACCGGAGGAGAAGCATGGCCAGGGAGAGGAGGCGATGTGAGGCTCCTCAGTGTGGGGTGGGCGGCGCCTCTACTGATCCGATCTGGGCTAGGGTTTCTGGTCTCAGGATGTTTATATACCTACGTTTTCCTGGACTACGGGTTTGATCAAAACTACATGGGTGTTTTTGCAAAAGTGCGAAACACGAATCTCCAACAAGATCGTGCGGCCAGCGATACGGGCCGGACGCCGGAACGTCCGTACTTTCTCGTTTTCGGAGAATCTGAACTAGGACCCTCCAAAAACTGATGTAGGAAAAAAAAGAAAACCTTTATCGTGGTGCACAGGCCACAACGCTCGCTGCACACATGTACCCAAACGTATCTAGTGGCGCCTCTCGACCCTTCACCAAAAAAATCCGGTACAGTGACGCGCGTAAGAAGGACTGTGTACTAAAAAGGAACGTGTAGGTGTGTGCCGTCCTAGTATAAATCTAGAGAATTGGTTGGATAATATCGGCCTTTGTTTGGTCACTATTTTTTTTTTGAATCCGGTACAGTGACGCGGGCATGGAGTATTTCCGGTCAACTTGCAAAGAACCAATACATCATCGTCGATCGGCCAAAGAATCCGGCTGAAACTGTCCAGAATATCCTTTTCCGTTTTCCACCTTCACCCCCAACGAAGTCGTTCCGGACCCAAATCCTACAACTACAAGCCTTCTTCCGTAGCCAAGTCAATCGCTACTCCGAGAAAAAAAAAAAACTTTAGAGTCGCAAGCCATGACCAAGCAGAGCCGTAACCGAACCCAAGGCCAGATCGGCCCTCCCTGGCCACAGCCGCAACCGCAACCGCAACGGCCACCCGCGCCCGACCTGACCTCCCCTTTCCCTTCCTTCTCTCCAAAGCTAAGCCGCCCCACGCGAGGTCAGTCACGTTTTCACGAGTCCTGTTCGGGTCGGGTAACCGAGACGGGAGGGAAACGGCCAGCGCGTCGTACACCAACGACCTCCGCTATAAAACGCGTCGCCACCCCTCCTCTTCTTCCTCCCTAGGCATCGTCATCACATCACAAGAATCAAAGAAAATAATCGCCATGTCCAACGTGCCCACCTCCCTCCGCGACTCCTCCCTCACCGTCTTCCGCCTCGCCATCTCCAGCTCCGACCCCTGGCCCTTCTCTTCCTAACCCCACCCCAAACCCCCTTCCTCACTTCGATCTTCTCTTCGCCGCAGCCAAGCCGGATCCCAGATCGCTTCCGATGCCGCACCGGCACCACCAGCAGCAACAGCCGACGACGATGGTGGCGCCCAAGGGGTGCGTGACGGTGCGCGTGGGCGCCGAGGGCGAGGAGCAGCGCCGGTTCGCGGTCCCGCTGGGCCACCTCAGCCACCCGCTATTCGTGGCGCTGCTCGACGACGCGGAGCGCGAGTACGGCTTCAGGCACCAGGGCGCCATCGCCATCCCCTGCCGCGTCGACCGCTTCGTCGACGTCGAGCACCAGATCGACCGCGACCTCGGCGACCACCACCACGGCCACCTCGTCGACCTCGACAACTGCGGCGCCACGGCCGGACACGGCCACAGCGGCCTCCTCCACGTGCCGCGCTTCGTCGGCTGCTTCCGCGCCTGATGGCCACATATCGATCGGTGTCGGTCCTCCACTCCTCCTAGATGGTTCGGATTCTTATGTTTCATTAGGGTAGGTTCGCTAATCGAGTTGATCTTCCGTGATGTTCTCCCCCGTTGGTTGTTTCCATTGGTTGCGTGCGGGGAGAAATCGGAGGAAGACTTCGATGTTCGTTGATGATGATGAAAAATTGTGATCTCAATTGTCAAAACAGAATAATCGTTAGCTTAATATTAGCCTTTGTAGATACACTTTGATTTGATGCTCCCTGTACAAAAAGTGGCTTCTTAGTAAATTTGGGCGAGCCGTTTGTGTGCACGACTAGCATCAAGGACGAACTGAATCAGCGTTAGTTGTTGGGTATAGGCTGAGCGCCTCGAGTTGTTTTTGGAAATTTCGCGAGAGAAGTCGTGGATCTAGATAAGTAGATTATCATGTGCGAATGCAGATCCACTCTCTTTTTTCTTCTCGAAAAGATCCAAGGAAAGCTGAAGTATATCGTCTGTTTTTTCATTTTTACATGTGAAATTTCTATGTTATATCTTGCACAAATAATAAATATAAAAAATGGTATGGATTGGACGGCACAACTGAAATTGACGTTTATCCTTTACATATTCCCTTCTCCACCTTGTTGAGCATATTCTAGTATTATACCGGGTTGGCTTATGTTCTACGCTATAATGGAAGTAGTTGTAGTATCTCTCTAGCTACCAAAATTAGTTAAAAGACAATAATAGTAGTTGTCGTCAACGGATTTCTGGATGATCAAATGGTCAGTCACAATGGTAACTAACGTTAGTCAGATTTGAACTATCTTGGCATGACAATGTATAAAAAAAGGAAAACGCTGCTCCACAATATTTCCCCAGCGAGGTCAGATTTGAACTATCAAATGGTCAGCCACAATGTATAAAAAAAAGGAAAACGCTGCTCCACAATATTTCTGGGAAAAAGTCTATTTCAAACCTTGAATTCGTAGAGGTTAGGCGAAACAAACCCTGAACTCAAAATCCCGGTCATTTGTACCCTAAACTATCTAATCCCAGTCTAAATTGAACCCTGGACTATTTTCAGAGCAGAAAAATAAAATTTTAAATTGCTACTATGTTGGCCCACATGTAATATTCTTCTTCTTCCCCAATCTCTCCATCTTTCTGTTGCTCCTTCCATCCTTGATATTAGGGGTGTTAACCGTGGACCACGGCGCCGTCCACAGCCGCCCGGCTGCTGGGCACGCGCAGCAATGCAGGAGCGCGGCATGGCCGCCGGTCTGGCAGCAGCATGCTGTATGCATGTATGCAGTGGGCTCGCACGCGCAGTCGAGCACAAAGCAAGATGCCACCACCACGCGCACAGGTAACAGCAGCCTCGTGTCTGGGCGGAGGCGTAGCCTAACATATATTCTATACTGCCAAGCATTTGAGATTTTAGGATCGATCTATTACAAACATGGACTCATGGAGTCATTCTCGCACCTAAACCAAACTCATGGACATAATGGCACGCCGCCGTTGGTTCAAAAGCCGCGCTGTGGGAGGAACGACGACATGCGACACAGTCCGCCGAAAATCTGATGCAGCTTCTCGCTGGACGCCGCCGTGACCTGGTGAAAGTTGTGCCTACCTACGCCCGGACGTGCTCGCAACCTGGAGGCGCCCACCGCGTGCTGCATGATGCATCCAGGCCGCTGGCCATTTGCAGAGCAGCGTGTCTGCAACTCACGATTTTGTGCGCTTCTCCGGTGAGGTCCCCTCCACGGCTCCACCGCCAGCCGCGGCGCGCGTGCCAGAGTGTGTGGCGACGGCGGCATAACACAACCCTAAATGAGGTGGCCAAAGAGGAGGTGCTCCTCACATACGACGGTACGACGGACCGAGGTCGTCCTAGTGCGTGCCCTGCCCTTTTTTCAGATCAGTGGGATAGAGAGGAATATGACATGCGGGCCCATCTAGCTCACTAGTGGAAAACCGGCATAATATTCTAGGGCATTAGTCTCGGTTGCAATATGAACCGGGACTGATGCTCTGGGCCCCACTGCTTTTTCGGCCGCAGGATCCCAGAAACCATTAGTCCCGGTTCGTTTTTAACCTTTAGTCCCGATTCGTATTACGAACCGGGACTAAAGTCTCTGCGATAGAATCCGACCGTTGTCAGACTCATTAGTCCCGGCTGGTAACACCAACCGGGACTAAAGACCGGGCCTTTAGTCCCGGTTGGTAATACCAACCGGAACTAATGACTTCCCTATATAAAACAGCTTCTTCTTCCTCCCCGAGCCAGCCACTCCCCATCTTCACTCTCAAGTGTTCTTCATACAACAAACCTACCTCGAGTTCATCCTCTTTGACCACCATTTTCTATCACAAATTGATGTCCCCACTTGAATCTAAGTGGACTAAAAGATGAGAAACTTTGTGCTTTTGTGTTTCATTGGTAATTTAGCTCATTTAATGCTCTAAAAGTAGAGAGATTTATGATTTTTTTATGGGAGCAATTATTTAGATGTTCATTTGATTATGTGTATAAGTAGGTGAAGATAGAGGTAAAAATAGAGGTAGAGGTAGAGGTAGAGGTAGAGATAAAGATATAGATAGAATTAAAAATAAAAATAGAAGTAGACATAGCTAACATAGAAATAGAAATAGAGATAGAGATAGAAATAGAAAAATAGAAATAACGATAGAAATAGAGATAGATGCCGTAGGGCGGAGCTTCCGAAGATGCCGTAGGGCGTGAGCACCAACGATATCTTCGAGAAGCTCCGCCACGGGAGATTTCCCAATCCTTTATGTAACACAGTTAGAGGAGATGAAGTCTTTCGCGGGCTTGCAGGGAAATTTTTCCGAGACGGAGCTTCCGAAGATGCCGTAGGGCGTGAGCACCATTGACGAGGTTTATCCCCGGCAATGCCCATGTCGAAGGGCTTTCGATCTAGGAAGCGAATTGAGGACCTGGCGAACTCGACGGCGATCAGACGAAAGCAGAGGGACACGAGGATTTACCCAGGTTCAGCCCCCTCGAAAGGTAAAAGGCCTACGTCCTGCTTGTCTGACTTTTGTATTGAGGTGGTGACGATGAAGATGGTGTTACAATGGCGGCGTAGATTGGATCTAGCCGAAAGTAGAGAGCTCTAAGTTGTCGAGCGCTCCGGCGTGAGGTGGGTGGAAGTGAATCTAGGGTTTCGAGACCTCCCTCCCAGCCTTTTATAAGTTAAGGCTAGGTCTCAGGAGTGTCTCTCAAGCCAAGTACAGATCGGATCGACCGAGACCTAATCTAACTTGGACTCCTCGAAATCTTGCTTGTGCACCAAGTAACGCTCCTAGGCCGCGTCAGGCCACAGCCTTGATAGGCCTCGAAAGCCTTTCCTGAGACACCCTACCTGGGCCGAAAACCAGGTAGGCGAATGTCGGGGGCCCATCTGTCATTCCTTCGTCAGTAGCCCTCGAGTGCCTGGGATAGCCGAAGACTATGGCAGGGACTCCTCCCGAAAGTCTCCCTAGCCGCACCCGACATGAGCACTTAGCCTGTAAAACTGTAAATGCATAGAAATCATTCGAGTAGTAAGCTTGTTTGGTACAAAATTTTCGAGTCACTCTCATTTAGAGCCTCGAAAGTGCTAAGTTGGGTTTGCAGAGGGATGCGCATAACCGGCCTGAGACTCACGCCGGGTCTCAGTTAATTGCATTGCTGCAAAGACATGCGGTTAGCTTACTCAGATTCGAGTCCCCCGACTCGAACCCGCGTGGGCTGGCGCTACCCCGACCCGAGCCGCGTCGGACTTACCAGGTCGGAGCCCAGTTCATTGTGAGGCACCCGATGCGTCCATCGGTGCAAACTTCATACCGTAGGTATGGAAAATTTCCGGCAGAGCGTGTTTGATACGAATACCGGGCCATCCGGTGTTGCAAACCGTGGACTTACCTTCGTATTTGACATACGGCATCCGAACTGGTATATTGCCACCAATATTCGGGCATTTTGATTGAGGAGCATTGATAGCTCGGGAGACAGGTTCGAAGAAAATGAAAAGGGTTCGAAGTTCGAACCCGAATTCTCTGAAGGTATTATTGAACCGAAAGAAACAACTCGACAGATCGAGGCCCTGCCTCAAATATCTCGAAGGCGCTGCTAGCCCGAAAGAGATAGCCCGAGGGACGAGAGTCCCGCCTCGGATGTCTCGAAGACGCTGCTAGCCTGAAAATACAATTCGAGGGACCGAAGTCCTATCTCGAATACATCGAAGGCGCTGCTGGCCCGAAAATACAATTCGAGGGACCGAAGTCCTATCTCGAATACATCGAAGGCGCTGCTGGCCCGAAAGAGATAACTCGAGGGACCGAAATCTTGTCTCGAATACATCGAAGGCGCTGCTGGCCCGAAAATACAATTCGAGGGACCGAAGTCCTATCTCGAATACATCGAAGGCGCTGCTGGCCCGAAAATACAATTCGAGGGACCGAAGTCCTATCTCGAATACATCGAAGGCGCTGCTGGCCCGAAAGAATTAACTCAAGGAGCAAAAAGGACAGAGTCATCGAGAAAAAACTCGGTGTAGATTCGAATGACGCAAAAGAGAGGTACACAAAGAGCCTCGAAAGAAAACCCAGTCGAGATGCCGTTCAAGTACAAGAGGCACATACCTTCGAAACTCGAAAGAACCTTTGCCAGTCTTTGCCTTTTGAGTCGAAAAGAAAACAACCTACCCAAGGAAACGCGTCATCGCTGACGATACACTGCGTCGAGTCGTCACCTCATCTTCTGCAGGACAGGCCTGACCCTGCCAGGACGAGACGTATGGTGGGCCCTCAAGCCGCGCATCGCGGCCGTTGACAGAGTTTGACCGCACGTCCCGCGCGTGGGTGAGAAATAACCGGCGCGGTTTCCTTGATTACCGTGCGTAGTGGACGCCGCGGTGCTCGCGTGCTGACACGTGGACGGTTGGATCAACCCGGCCGTTTCCACTTCGTCGTGGACGGCCGAGATTTGACGCAGATCCCCAGCAGTAGAATAAATAACGGTAGCGAGTTAATAGTCCATCTCACTCCGCCGCCACCGTCTTCTTCCCCGCGCATTGCTCCTGTAGCTCTACCTTTCCATCTCCATTTCCGCGACCTTTGCTGCGCCCTGACCATGGGCAAGAGGAGCTCCACAGCCGCCGGCGCCACTGCTACCGCCAAGAAGGCCAAGACGGCCGACGCCGAAGGCTCCGCCGTCGGTCGCTGGGTCCAATCCAAGGTCGGGAACAAGGAACTGTCCCAGGCCGAGAAGATGGGCCTCCTGAAGAACGCGCCGGCGGAATCGCTCGCCGCCGGCCCGGAGATCGTTCCCCGGCCACCCCTCGGATTCCGGGTAATTTTCATTGCCTTTTTGCTGTGGGGTTTGTCTTTTCCCCCGCATCCTTTTCTCCGTGGCCTTCTCTTTGCTTACGGGATTCAGCTCCACGACCTGAATCCCAACTCCATCCTTCACATTGCGTGCTTTATCACGCTCTGTGAGTGCTTCCTGGGGATCGAACCCCACTGGGCGTTGTGGCGCCGAATCTTTGCTATTCGGCACCCTCTGCCATATCAAACCGGCGGCTTTGGCGTTCAAGTGCGCCCAGACGTCGATTACTTCAATCTTCAAGCGCCCGAAAATAATCCCGGGTGGAGGACGAAGTGGTATTATGCCAAGGACAAGTCCTCCGACGGCGAAAACTTTGGGCTCGAGGAATTCCATCCTACAATCGTTCTTCGACCACGCGTATCCTGGAGACACGATCTTTCGGACGAGGAGCTGAAGATTACGGAACCGTTGATGGAGAAGATCCAGCAGCTCCGAGCTACCCCGAAGAAGGAGCTTTCGGGGATCCAGCTCATCCGAACCTTCATCGAGCGTCGAATCCAGCCGCTCGCTGCTCGAGCCCACTGCATGTGGGACTATAGCGATCGCCGGGATTCGACCCGCATCTCCCAAGACGAGCTGCACGAAGCCGAAATCGATGAGTGCGTACGCACCGTCACGAACATCAAGAAGAAGGATCCCGTGCCGAAGATCTTCGGCGCTGTAGCCTTTAGCAAAGCCTTTCCCCGCACCGAGTTATGATCATGCTTTTATTCGAATGCCTTCCTCATTTCTTAGCCGGATCGTCCAGTGTCGAATGCAACCCTTTTCTTTGCACAGGTGATTGACGTAGCCCGATGCTATCCGCCCCAGCCCGAGATGGGCGAATATCCGGGGCATGACTTTGCCGAAGTGCCTGAAGGGTCGGCCTCCGCCGCTCCATCGCCACCGAGGGCCCCGAAGAGACAACGAGTCGCGGACGTTGTCGAAGATTCGGAAGACCTCGACGACACTCACTTTACTTCGGGGGATGACGACAACAGCGCTATCCCAGCTTCGCCTTTGAGCCGCCGCGCTCCCCCTCGAACAGACAAGAAGGTTTTCCCAAAGTTCGGGATCGACGCTTCATAAGTGTTACTTGTCGAACTTGTACATCCTCTGGTCATACTTCAAATTAACTGTCTGGTTCTCTCATTGATGCTTGTTTCAGATCTTCCTCCGAGGAAACATCGACCGGTCCTGGGGATCAATACCAGGTTCGACCCCATGACCACGCCCTTGAACAAACGGCAGATTCACAGGAGAAGGCCGCCGACATCACCGCCCCCGAAGTCGCTCTGACGAAGCCTTCGACCTCTTCCAAGAAGAAGACAACGGAACAAGAATCCGTGCTTGTCTCCTCGTCTGACGGGCCCTCCGGTCCTAGGAATCATGTAAGTCCGAAGACTTTCAACTTGCGCTTCGCATATTTGACCATTAGTAGCCCCCGAGGGTGAGTCGAAGTGTTTACACTTGGGCTTGCCCTCCGAAACATGATTTGAAAGTTAATTTTTCGCCCGGCTTTCTTTAGCCCGTTGTTAGGGACCTGTCGAAGGTTTGCAGGAGCTTCTTCACCTTAGAGGAAGAGAATTGTAGGCTGACTGAGCAGCTCGACGAAACTCGACGTGAGTAATGCCACCCTCCTTGTGAAATTCGGCTTTGTGTATGATATGACACTTCGTTTGCTGAACACCTCCTTTTACTGGTTAGGGATTGGGGCCCAGGCTGCTGCTGACAAGACTTCCCTGAAATCTCAGCTGGACAACCTTACCACTGAGAATTCGGGTTTGAAGGCTAAGGTCACCGAGCTGAACGATGAAATCGCCCGACTGAAGGGCGAATCGTCCGAAGCTAAGGAGCGCGCGAATAAAAACCGTCTGGACGCCGAAGCCCGCGAGGGAGAGCTCACCCAGCGCCTGCAAACTTCGCTTGATGCCTTGCGTGGTAAGTTCTTCAAGCTTTGTCCGGAATAATTTTCGTGCCGAAAAGTCGTGTTGTGACCTGGCTGTCTGCTTGTTTGTGTAGCTGCTGCCGAATTAGACGCCGGAGCGATGAAAGGGCCTGCTGGAATCGAATCCAGTATCGGCTTTGCCGAACGCCTGAGTCGAGAGGTTGTCAACCTCTTAGTGCGGGTGCGGTCGACACTGGTTCGCGTTCGGGATACGTCTGTACCTGACTCGACCAGCGACACCATGGCGGGGATCCTCGACGCTGTGGCGGTGAAGGCGGGTGGCGAAGACCCGTTATTTGCCGCAGTACGCCGTCAGGTAACTATCGGCACCGAGTCTGTCTTCTCCATGATGATGATGCACGGCGTGGAGTTTGATGCTGACAAGGTCACAAGCATGTACCCGGAAGACAAGGACGGACGCGACAAGTCCGCCAAGAATTATGTTGTCCGTGCTCGTGAGCTGGCTGCCCGAATGACGAGCTTTCTCGCCGAGAGGAATGAGAAGTGCACGGCGGCGAAGGCTCGGAAGCGTGGCGCATCCGCTGCGCCGTCTAGCAAGGCTGGTAGTTCAGCATAGTGTGGGCAGCACTTCTGGTGCCCACTTGTAATTAGTTTTGCTGGTCCACATCGAGGGCTATGACCCCGAATAGAACTCTTTCTGCTGTAAAACTTGTGCTGCTGTTATGTTAATCTTCATGCTAGTTTGGCTGCCCTTTCTTGTGTGTGATGCTCGACTCCTCATGCAGGATCCTTCGCTAACCTCTGGTGCTTGGCCTATTTCGTACGAAACAGTTGGCAGTACTTCTGGTGCCATTGAGCGAAGAGCGCCCTCCTCGAGCGAGTTGTCGCTAATTCGATCGTTGCGCGATCAGCTCCAAAGTACGCAGCGTCAACTGAAGGTTGTTACTGCTAAGGTCGACGTCGCTCTTTCGAAAGCGTCGTATGCTGCGGACTGCGAGAAATTCCTTCTCGACGAGATCAAAAATCTTGGAAAATCTCTGAAGTGTGAGTCTCTGAACTTCTTTCGCTATGTGTTGACTTGGATGTGCAGGTTTTGATCTTCAATCCCTTTGCGCAGATGTATGCCTTGATAGCACAGCCGAAGCCCGACGCGTGAATGCACATATTGTTGCTGCCCAGAGTCATGCCAACTCTGTTGCTGATAACTTCTGGGCTGATAGGTCGAAGGCAATGAAGCTGACACTTCTTCAAGATAGGATTTCTCAAGCTGGTGTGTTGTCTGAGACCAGCCGAAGCGCTCTAGCACTGGTCCATCAGGTGATGTTCCCTTTGAACAACCAGCCCGAAGGTTTGCCAGCGCTGCTTGATCGATTCGAGAACGGCCACGCTGTGTATTCCTTTGTCAGGGAGCACCTGCGCAGCGGAGCTGTGGTCGCACTTGCTTTCGTGCGTGCTCACTACCCCGAAGTTGACTTAGAGCTGCTGAAGACGCTTCCTCCGTCGCCCAGCGGTCGCTACCACATGGAGCATCATTATGCTGCTTGTAGAGACACTGGCGATTGTATCGCTAGACAGATTATCCTCGAAAGCGATCGGCAGAGGGCGAGTCAAGGTGCCGCGGCACCATGAACTAGCCCCGTCGCTGTACCTTCACTCTATACATGTATTGTATATCTGTGTTTATATTTGTCAGTGGCAAACGACGGAGGTCCCGAGCGTTAATGAGGAGAGCGAGAATTTTCAAGTGCAAGTCGAGAGAACGTATCCCTCGAGCGTGAGCCGAGAGGTCGCGGCCCCAGAGTGTAGGCGAAGCCCCCGAGCGTGGATCGAAGTCCCCGAACGTGGGTCGAAAGGCTGAGCCCCCGAGCGTGGGTCGAAGCCCCCGAGCGTGGGTCGAAAGGCTGAGCCCCCGAGCGTGGGTCGAAAGGCTGAGCCCCCGAGCGTGGGTCGAAGCCCCTGAGCGTGGGTCGAAAGGCTGAGCCCCCGAGCGTGGGTCGAAGCCCCCGAGCGTGGGTCGAAAGGCTGAGCCCCCGAGCGTAGGTCGAAAGGCTGAGCCCCCGAGCGTGGGTCGAAGCCCCCGAGCGTGGGTCGAAGCCCCCGAGCGTGGGTCGAAAGGCTGAGCCCCCGAGCGTGGGTCGAAAGGCTGAGCCCCCGAGCGTGGGTCGAAGCCCCCGAGCGTGGGTCGAAAGGCTGAGCCCCAGAGCGTGGGTCGAAAGGCTGAGCCCCCGAGGATGAGTATGTAAATATGTTAACTCATGAAGTGAGGAACTTGAATTTTATTGCTTGGTGCCGAAGGCACAATTTTGGGTGCGGACTGCTGCCGACACTTGATTACATATTAGGGGGGGTAGAGGAGACAGCTTTGCTAGCTAAGGGTAGAAACGGCGCAATTGCGCGGCGTTCCATGGGTTATCTACGTCTTTCCCCGACTTTGGGTTGCGTAGACGATATGCTCCTCCCGGGATGGCCTCGTGGACAAGATACGGGCCTTCCCAAGGTGGTTCCAGCTTCGATGTGCTTGTCTGCTTGAGTCGGAGCACAAGGTCGCCCGGCTCGAAAGAGCGTCCGCGTACCCGTCTGCTATGGTAGTTGCGGAGGCTCTGCTGGTAGACCGCCGATCGAACGAGGGCGACGTCTCGAGCTTCGTCCAGCAGGTCTTGGGCGTCTGCTAAAGCCTTGTCCGCATCTTCCTCGACGTAGGCGGCGACGCGGGGCGCGCTGTAGCGTACATCCGTGGGTAGCACTGCTTCTGCTCCAAAAAGCAAGAAGAAGGGTGTGTAGCATGTCGAGGAGTTGGGCGTTGTTCGCAGGCTCCATAATACTGATGGCAGTTCCTCGACCCAGGCGCCTGCTGCGCGTTTGAGAGGTCGAAGCAGTCGCTTCTTCAAGCCCCCACATACGAGTCCATTGGCTTTTTCGACCTGGCCATTGGACTTAGGGTGTGAGACCGAAGCGTACTTGAGCTTGATGCCGAGGTCTTTGGCGAAGTCCTGGAATTCGCCCGAGGTGAAGTTGGTGCCGTTGTCGGTGATGATGCTGTTTGGGACGCCGTACCGATACACAATGGACTCGAAGAACTTGACCGCCGTGGTCGCCTCTTGGTTGGTGACCGGGGTAGCTTCTATCCACTTGGAGAACTTATCCACTGCGACGAGCAGGTATGTATGCCCTCCTCGAGATGACTTGGGGAGGGGCCCCACTTGATCGAGCCCCCATTGTGCGAAGGGCCAGGCCACAGGGATGGTGTGCAGTTCGGACGCTGGCGCGTGCGGCCTGGTGGCGAAGAACTGGCATGCTTCGCAGTGTTGGACGATGTTCCTGGCATCGTAAAGGGTGGATAGCCAATAGAACCCGGATCGAAAAGCCTTGGCCACGAGGGTTCGACTGCAAGCGTGGTGCCCGCAGGTTCCTTCGTGGATTTCCCGGAGGAGAGCAATCCCATCTTCCTGTGCTATGCACCGTTGGAGCACTCCTGTGGTGCTTCGCTTGTAGAGTTCCCCGTTGATTATCGTGAAGGCCTTGGAACGCCGCATAACTTGTCGGCGATGGATGGGATCTTCTGGGAGCTCGCCCCGCGTTAAGTATGCCAAGTATGGTTTTGTCCATGTTGCTTCGACAAGCATGACCGCTGCCGCGTCCTTCGGGAGGTCTACTGCTCCTGCTGCTGGGGCGGTATTGGCTGATCGAGCCCCCGGGCGTGTTGGTAACGCCGGGTCAGTTGCTGGCTTGATCTTGACGGAACGTTCGAATATCTCTTCGAAGAAGACTCCAGGCGGTATTGGGAGGCACCTTGAGCCGACGTTGGCCAGGTTGTCTGCCTCCTCGTTACTTTCCCTGCCGATGTGCGTTACTTCGCAGCCCTCGAATTCGCCTTCGAGCTTGTCGTACATGGCGCGGTATGCGATCATGTTCGCGCAGGTTGCGTCGCACTCCTTCATGACCTGTTGGGCGATGAGGTTCGAGTCTCCGTGTATCTTGATGCGGGTGGCCCCGCAGGCCTTCGCCATGCGCATACCATGAAGAACGGCTTCATATTCTGCCTCATTATTGGAGGGATTCGGGAAACGCATGCGGAGGACGTAGCGCATCCTATCCCCTTGCGGTGACACTAGGACCACTCCTACTCCTGCCCCCGAGACCCGCTTGGACCCGTCGACAAAAATAGTCCAGCTATTCGACAGGTCTGGGAGCTCGGGCATCTGGGCTTCTGTCCATTCGGCTATGAAGTCCGGAAGGACTTGTGACTTGATTGCAGACTGGCGCTGGTACGTGATCTCCCAGGGTCCCAGCGTGACTCCCCATAGCGACACACGCCCTGTAGCGTTTGGGTTGTTGAGGATGCTGGAGACTGGATTCGAAGCCACTACTATGATGGAGTGGCACTCGAAATAGTGCGGCAGTTTCTTCCCCGTCATGTAGATGGCGTATGCCAACTTCTGATAATGGGGGTATCTTTGCTTGGTTGGCGACAGGACTTCGCTCAAGTAGTACACGGGCCTCTGTACGCCGTGTTCTTTGCCTTCTTCTGCGCGTTCGACCACAAGCACCGAGCTGACAACTTGATTTGTAGCCGCAATGTACAGCAACATTGGCTCTTTTTCTCGAGGTGTAATGAGAACTGGGGAGGTCGATAGTTGTCGCTTGAGGTCGTCGAACGCGGCTTGCGCCTCTTTGGTCCACGTGAAGTTGTCTGTTTTTCGGAGCAGTCGATACAAGGGCAGTGCTTTTTCGCCAAGCTTGCTGATGAAGCGGCTAAACGCTGCGAGTCGGCCTGTCAACTGCTGGACATGTCGAAGCATCTTCGGGGGGTGCATGCTGATGATGGCCTTTATCTTTTCTGGGTTGCCTTCGATTCCTCTCTCGGAGATCAGATAGCCCAGCAGTTGGCCAGTGGGTACCCCGAAAGAGCATTTCTTCGGGTTAAGCTTGATGCTATATCTGTCGAGGTTGGTGAAGGTTTCTCGAAGGTCATCGAGCAAGGTATCTGCTTTTGATGTCTTGATGACAATGTCGTCGACATAAACCTCGATGTTGCGTCCGATTTGTTACTTCAAGCATGCTTGCATACACCGCTGATACGTAGCTCCGGCGTTCTTGAGCCCGAAAGGCATCGTCATGTAGCAGTATACCCCGTGCGGGGTGATGAACGCCGTCTTGTCTTCGTCTTCTACCTTCAGCCGTATCTGGTTATATCCAGAGTAGGCGTCGTGGAATCGACGATGTGGTCGATTCGGGGCAAAGGGAAGTAGTCCTTCGGGCAGTGTTTGTTTAAGGCTGTGAAGTCGATGCACATCCTGTAGATCTTGGTGTCCTTCTTTTCCACCATGACCGGTGGCGAGAGCCACATGGCTTCCTTGATCTCTCTGATGAACTTAGCTTCGAGGAGGCGATTAATTTCTTCGCCCATCGACTTGGCCTTCTCTGGATTGTACCGTCGCATAGACTGCTTGACCGGTTTCGCGTTGGGAAATATTTTAAGCTCATGCTCGGCGAGTTCCCTGGGGATGCCTGGCATATCTGCTGGACACCAGGCGAACATCCTCCAGTGCTCACGGAGGAACTCGACGAGCGCGCTTTCCTATGCGGGGGAAAGGGAGTTCGACACCCGCGCCGTCTTGGTTGGATCAGTCGGGTGGATCTGGTGTTCTCGGGTGTCTTTGGTGGCATCGAAAGACAGCTCTGGGGCGTTCTGCTGCGCCGGTGGGTCGATGTCCATGACAGTGGCTTCCCGAATGTGGTGCAGTTCCTCGTGCACCCTGAAAGTCTGGGACATGTCGTTGAAGTCCTTGTCGCAGTTTTCTGACCGCGCGAAGCTGCCGCTGATCGTCAATGGTCCTCTGTTTGCGGGCATCCGTAACTTGAGGTAGGCGTAGTGGGGTACGGCCATGAATCGGGCGAACGCTGGTCGCCCGAGGATAGCATGGTACTGCGAGGGCCAGTCGACCACCTCGAATTCGATCTTCTCCTTTCTGAAGTTTGCTTTAGTGCCGAAGATGACGTCGAGGTGTATCGCCCCCAATGGATACGTCGGCTTTCCCGGGACGATTCCGTGGAAAGAAGTCTCCGTTGGCAGGAGATTGTTTAGTGGAATCTTGATCTTTCGCAGTGTGTCTGCATAGATGAGGTTCAAGCTGCTGCCTCCGTCCATGAACACCTTTTTCAAGGTGAAACCCCCTATTTGCGCCTCGAGAACCAGAGCATGGTGTCCTGGGCGTGGGATCTTCGGTGGGTGATCTGATCGATCGAAACCAATCGGATGTTCGGACCAATTCAGATATTCGGGAGTAGCTGGTGGCGCGTGTTCGGCTTGGAACACTTCTCTCGCGCGCTTTCGCCGGACTTTGTTCGTCGGGCGCCCCCTCTGAATCATGGGCACGAAACCTCTTGGTGGCGGGAACTCTTCCTCCTCATTGGCCGGCTGTCGCTGCTCGGCTTGCTGGATCGTAGCGGCCTGATGGCTCTGCTGTACGACGTTTGCTGGTGGGTTCGGCGGTGGGTTATAGGCTATCGCCCCTGCCACTAGTTGCTCTACGTTCATCCTCTCCTGAAGTGCCCGGTTGAGACGGAGGAACTCCCTGCACTCGATGAGGAGGTGTGCAGGTTTTCGTACTCCGTCCTTGTCGAGATACGTATGCCTTGGGCATCCGCTATCAAGTATCTCCTCTGCCGACAGCTGTGGTTGCCGGCGACGCCACTCTTTGCTGGGCTTCGAATCACGGCTGCCGCTGCCGTAGTAAGTGTTTCCTCGTCGCGGTAAGTCGCGATTGTCGTCGCGGTCTTCGTGCACGTAGCCAGCTGCTACCATGTCTGTGTTCTCCGTGTTGTCGTAGCGGCTTCGTCGGCCTTTCTTCCGGGATCCAGGATGGAACTGGTCCTTCGCATCGACATCGTGTTCTGCTGACCGATGGCGGCTTCTGGGAGCCGAGATGGAGTCTTCTCCATCGGCCCATTCGTTCGCCAAGCTCATGAGGTGGTCGATGGTTCTAGGCTTGCAGCGCCCCAGCTCTTCCTTGAAGTCGCGCCGAAAAAGGCCATCCCGAAAGGCGTCGATGGCTCTTTCGGGTGAGATGTTCTCCGTCGTGTTCCGAAGGCTGATCCACCGTGAGATATATGACCTCAGATTTTCTCCGGTTCTCTGCACGCATAGGCGGAGTTCTTCGAACGACGTAGGTCGTCGCGAAGTGCCTCGGAAGTTTGCGATGAATGCTTGCCGGAATTCTTCCCAGGAGCGGATGCTATCGGGGGCGAGATTGTTCAACCACGCCCTTGCGTTGTCCTTTAGATGTAGTGACAACAGCTGGAGAGCATTGTCTCTAGATCCGCCGCTGATTTTGACAGCGGTTATGAAGTCATCTAGCCAAATTCGGGGGTCCTGCTGCCCGTTGAACTTGACTATGCCGTCGCTGAGTTTGATTCCTTTCGGCAATGGTGCCGAGCGGATCAGAAGGCTAAAGCATTCTGCCCCACAGAGTCCATCGCTGGGACCGCCGAACGTTTCCGCGTCGCGTCGCGCTCGCCCTTGGTCGACTCTATGCTGGGCCAGACCATGCCGAAGCTCTCCGTTGATAGGTTCGACCACTTGCGTCCGAGGCGCTACGGCTGGCGCTGGTGCTGGGTGCCTGGCCTATTCCGGTGGTGGAACGGTTCTTGTTGTTGTCGCACCATGTGCTGAGCCAGGCGTGCCTTGCAGCACCCTTACTCCTTCGAGTGCTAGATTCCTCAGGTGTCGCATGTGTTCGTCGCCGTTGGATGCGTTCGCGGCAATGTATGCCGCCGCGGCCATGATCGCCGCCTCTTTGGTCTTGGGCATTAACTCAGCTTCATTGAATTCTGCCTCCAGGTTTTGGGTGACATTCTGCATATCGGCTCCCTGCTGAGTGCGCGATCTTGATCTATGCTGAACGCTCGAAGAATAATGCGATGACCTTTCTGCCCGTCTCCTGCTGGATGCGTCAGCCTCCTCTCTGCGCCGTTCCAGCACTCGCCTATCAGCGCTGATCTGATCTTTTTGCTCCTGAACGACAAATCGGAGTGCAGCCAAATCGCTTGGAATTGGGTTGGGTCCGAAGTTTACTTCGCCCGCATAGACCCTTCTTGCGAACCGGATCTGGTCATGTGTGACCACTTGGCGACCGCTGTCTGCTCGGTTTCGACCGTCGTTGTCGTTTCCGTCGTTGTGTGATGCCATCATGCAGTGGCCCCCGGGCCACGGGGTCGAATCATCGCTGATTTCGCCCAGTGCTGGGGGATAGACGTCGTCGCTTTCGACGTAGGGCCCGACTTCGATCATGAAGTCAGAGTCGTGATCAGCCATATAGCCGTCACTGGATGCGTTAGATTCGCATAGTGAGGCAGAGCTTGCCGAATTGCCGATTTTCCCCTTAGCTTCGGGGTAGACGTCGTCGTCGTCGTCGGAGCACGTGTAGTCCGAGTATAATCCCTCGACGTAGTCAGGATCGTATGGTGCGGTGCGAAGCGTGAGGGCGTTGAGAGCCCGATCGCACTCGGATATCGTTGGGTAGATAGCTGTTGTACCTCCCCGCGGATCTTCACAGCCGGCGATCTCATGGAGTGAGAAATCTCCGGTGCCCACATAGTGGTATGCGTCGCAGTCGACGCAGTATGCGGTGGTCGGGGATGGAGGCGGATCTTCGAAATCGTTTGACCCTACTGATGGGGTCGAAATCTTCAGTCTCAGCTCCTCTTTCGACGGCGCTAGTGATGCGCTTGCCGAGGGTTTGTCCCCGACGGACGGTGGTGTCGTCGCTTCGGCCACGAGCGGAGCCGATTCGCCGATGGAGAGCAGTTCCATTGCTCCATTGTTGTCCACATGGAAATTGAACAGTCCGAAAGCCATGTCGTAGCCTTCGGGCGCTGCTCTTGCCGTGCTTGGAACGGGGTCGATGGCGCTCACCGTCGAGGTGAGGTTGATGGTGCTTGGCGAGACGCCATCGATGATAGTCAAATCGGCGGCGCCAGTCTCGAGCTCCATCGGGCTGGTGTGGACGACGGCCGGCACAGCGATGCCGGCGAGGGTGTCGATGCCGATCTTGGAAGTGGTGTCGTTGTTGGTCGGTGCAGCGATGCCGACGGTAGTGTCGATCTTGATGGGGGTGTCGACGTTGGTCGGCGTAGCGATGCCGACGGTAGTGTCGATGCCGATCTTGGTTGCGGTTGGTGATGGAGCAGGCGAATCCGTAGATCCAGATCCCGTCGTCCCCACGGTCGGCGCCAATTGACGAGGTTTATCCCCGGCAATGCCCATGTCGAAGGGCTTTCGATCTAGGAAGCGAATTGAGGACCTGGCAAACTCGACGGCGATCAGACGAAAGCAGAGGGACACGAGGATTTACCCAGGTTCAGCCCCCTCGAAAGGTAAAAGGCCTACGTCCTGCTTGTCTGACTTTTGTATTGAGGTGGTGACGATGAAGATGGTGTTACAATGGCGGCGTAGATTGGATCTAGCCGAAAGTAGAGAGCTCTAAGTTGTCGAGCGCTCCGGCGTGAGGTGGGTGGAAGTGAATCTAGGGTTTCGAGACCTCCCTCCCAGCCTTTTATAAGTTAAGGCTAGGTCTCAGGAGTGTCTCTCAAGCCAAGTACAGATCGGATCGACCGAGACCTAATCTAACTTGGACTCCTCGAAATCTTGCTTGTGCACCAAGTAACGCTCCTAGGCCGCGTCAGGCCACAGCCTTGATAGGCCTCGAAAGCCTTTCCTGAGACACCCTACCTGGGCCGAAAACCAGGTAGGCAAATGTCGAGGGCCCATCTGTCATTCCTTCGTCAACCAACGACATCTTCGAGAAGCTCCGCCACGGGAGATTTCCCAACCCTTTACTCAATAACTGTTAGAGGAGATGGAGTCTTTCATGGGCTTGCAGGGAAATTTTTCCGAGGCAGAGCTTCCGAAGATGCCATAGGGCGTGAGCACCAACGACATCTTCGAGAAGCTCTGCCACGGGAGATTTCCCAACCCTTTCCTCCATAACTGTTAGAGGAGATGGAGTCTTTTATGGGCTTGTAGGGAAATTTTTCCGAGGCAGAGCTTCCGAAGATGCCGTAGGGCGTGAGCACCAATGACATCTTCGAGAAGCTCTGCCACGGGAGATTTCCCAACCCTTTCCTCCATCCATGGGGATGAAACTCTCCCTGCCTTCGAGCTATGCTTGCCATGGCGTATCGATGCTCCTTTTATAGGCACGGCGCCGCTTCTACTTGTGTCTTGTTCCTCCGACAGGGGCGTCGTGCGCTACATGCTTTATCTCATCGAGCAGTGCATCAACCCATGCATACTTATCCTGCCAATAGCTTTAGTCTCGGTTGCACCCACCAGCCGGGACTAAAGGTTACCCACACGTCCTTATCCCGCCGACGGTTTGGTTAGATGACACAAAAACCACCTTTAGTCCCGGTTGTACCAACCAGCCGGGACTAAAGTTTTGTTAACTTATTCTTACTTATCAAACTAAAATTAGAGAAAGAAATAGAAATTGTATATTTGATTTGCGTTTGATATGTACTTATATAATGCAGATGAGCCGAGCATGGATGTACGCCGATCGACGCTCTGGAGATTTCATTGAAGGCGTGCATTCTTTTCTCAAGGTGGCTAAGGCAACCAAGCGGAATGGTTTTATGTGTTGTCCATGCGGTGGTTGTCGAAATGAGAAGGATTACCCCTCCACAAAGACCCTTCACATCCACCGGTTCCGGTTCGGTTTCATGTCCGGCTATAATTGTTGGACCAAGCATGGGGAGAGAGGGGTTATGATGGAAGACAACGATGAAGAAGAGAATGATGACAACTATCCTGAGCTCCCTGAAACCACCGATACCGCAATGGAAGATAATGAAGACGAAGAAGGTGAAGAACGGGCATCAGATATGTCCGCTGATGATCTTGGTCAGGTCATTGTTGATGCACAGATTGACTGTGAAAGTGAAAAGGAGAGGGAGAAGTTGGAACGCATGTTAGATGATCACAAAAAGGATTTGTACCAAATTGTGAAGACGGCCAGAAAAAGCTAGGAAGCATGCTGGAATTGCTGCAATGGAAAGCAGAGAGTGGTTTATCTGATAAGGGATTTGAAAAGTTGCTGAAAATTATGAAGAAGATGCTTCCAAAGGATAACTAATTGCCCACCAGTACGTATGAAGCAAAGAAGATTGTCTGCCCTCTAGGATTGGAGGTGCAGAAGATACATGCATGCATTAATGACTGTATTCTCTACCGCGGTGAGTATGAGAATTTGAATGCATGCCCGGTGTGCAGTGCATTTCGGTATAAGATCAGGCGAGATGACCCTGGTGATGTTGAGGGCGAGCGCCCCAGGAAGAGGGTTCCTGCCAAGGTGATGTGGTATGCACCTATAATACCACGGTTGAAACGTTTGTTCAGAAACAAAGAGCATGCCAAGTTGTTGAGGTGGCACAAAGAAGACCGTAAGAGTGACGAGATGTTGAGACACCCCGCTGATGGGTCGCAGTGAAGAAAAATCGACAGAGATTTCCCAGAGTTTTCGGAAGACGCACGGAACCTGAGGTTTGGTCTAAGTACAGATGGCATGAATCCTTTTGGGGAGCAGAGCTGCAGTCATAGCACCTGGCCCGTGACTCTATGTATCTATAACCTTCCTCCTTGGTTGTGCATGAAGCGAAAGTTTATTATGATGCCAGTGCTTATCCAAGGCCCGAAGCAACCCGGCAATAACATTGATGTGTATCTAAGGCCATTAGTTGATGAACTTTTACAGCTGTGGCAGACTGAAGGTGTTCGTGTGTGGGATGAGTACAAACAAGAGGAATTTGATCTACGAGCATTGCTGTTCGTGACCATCAATGATTGGCCTGCTCTTAGTAACCTTTCAGGACAGACAAACAAGGGATACAATGCATGCACGCACTGTTTAGGTGAGATCGATAGTATATATTTGGATAAAAGTAAGAAGGTGGTGTATCTCGGGCATCGTCGATTTCTTTCGCCCAAACATCAATTGAAGAAAAAAGGCAAGCATTTCAAGGGCGAGGCAGAAGTCCGGGGCAAGCCTAAACGCCATACTGGTGATGATATATTTGATATGGTCAAAGATTTTGAAGTAATCTTTGGAAAGGGTCCTGGCAGTCTGTCTGTTCCAAATGACGCTAGCGGACATGCACCCATGTGGAAGAAGAAATCTATATTTTGGGAGCTTGAGTATTGGAAATTCCTAGAGGTCCGCTCTACAATCGACGTGATGCACGTGACGAAGAATGTTTGCGTGAACCTACTAGGATTCTTGGGCTTGTATGGGAAGACAAAAGATACACCAGAAGCACGTGAGGACCAGCACCGTATGAAAAGAAGAGACGGCATGCATCTTGAGGATTCTAAGGGTCCTGCGAGCTACGCTCTTACCAAAGAAGAGAAGGAAATCTTTTTTGAATGCCTGAGCAGTATCAAGGTCCCATCTGGATTCTCGTCAAATATAAAGGGAATAATAAATATGGCAGAGAAAAAATTCCAAAACCTAAAGTCTCATGACTGTCATGTGCTTATGACGCAATTGCTTCCGGTTGCACTGAGGGGGATTCTACCTGAAAATGTTCGAGTACCAATTGTGAAGCTATGTGCATTCCTCAATGCAATTTCGCAGAAGGTAATCAATCCAGAAGATCTACAACGGTTACAGAATGATGTGGCCCAATGTCTTGTCAGCTTCGAGTTGGTGTTCCCACCATCCTTCTTTAATATTATGACGCATCTCTTAGTTCACCTAGTCGAAGAGATTACCATTCTCGGTCCAGTATTTCTGCACAATATGTTCCCCTTTGAGAGGTTCATGGGAGTCTTAAAGAAATATGTGCATAACCGTGCTAGGCCAGAAGGAAGCATCTCCAAGGGCTATCTAACAGAGGAGGTCATTGAGTTTTGTGTTGACTTTGTTCCTGACCTGAACCCGATTGGTCTTCCTCAATCGCGGCATGAGGGGAGACTGAGTGGAAAAGGCACGCTAGGAATGAAATCAGCATACTGTATGGACGGACATTCTTTGAGTGAAGCACACTACACAGTTTTACGAAATTCCACGTTGGTGGAGCCGTTTATGGAGCGACACAAGAATATTGTACGCTCGGAAAACGCTGGGCAGTCTAACTCCTAGATTACAAAGTTGCACATGGCGACTTTTGGTGGTTGGTTGTAAACACTTCTCATAAATGACGCCACTGTTGGATATGAGCTGTCCATATTGGCCAAGAAACCATCTTCAACTATATTGACTTTCCAAGGTTACGAGATAAATGGGAATACATTTTACATGGTCGCCCAAGATAAAAAGAGCACCAATCAAAACAGTGATATCCGCTTTGATGCATTACACGACAATGGGACAAATGACACATATTATGGTTACATAGAGGAGATATGGAAACTTGACTATGGACCGTCTTTTAAGGTCCCTTTGTTTCGGTGCAAATGGATCAAGCTGACAGGAGGCGGGGTAGTTGTAGACCAAAAGTACGGCATGACAATAGTGGATCTCAACAATCTTGCGTACATGGACGAACCATTCGTCCTAGCCAACGATGTCGCTCAGGTTTTCTATGTGAAGGATATGTCTACAAAACCGAGAAAGAGAAAAGATAAGAAAACGAATACATCACACGATGAGCCAAAGCGACACATTGTTCTCTCAGGGAAAAGAATCATTGTGGGAGTGGAGGACAAGACAGATATGTCAGAAGATTATAACAAGTTTGATGAAATTCCGCCCTTCAGAGTGAACACTGACCCAACCCTCCTCTTAAACAAAGAAGATACTCCATGGTTACGGTGCAGAAAGAAACCCCAACACTAGATGGGGATATTGGTGATGTGTAATAATGTATTAAACCTTTTATGTAAATGTATGATTCTGGGTTAGTTATTCAAATTCGAACACCTTTTATCTACTAAGTTTTGTGAGATTCAGAAGTATGCAAAATGGCAAAATAGTTAATTGTTTGAATAGTTAGAATAATTGATTTTGAAAATAGAAAATATTTTTGAATTAGTTATTCAATTTCAAACACTTTTCATATTCAAAGTTTTATCAAATTCTAAAATATGCTAAAAGAATTTTAATCGATATTGTTTTAATTGAAAATGGCAAAATAGTTAATTGTTTGAATTGTTAGAATAATTTATTTTGAAAATAGAAAATATTTTTGAATTAGTTATTCAATTTCAAACACTTTCCATATTCAAAGTTTTATCAAATTCTAAAATATGCTAAAAGAATTTTAATCAATATTGTTTTAATTGAAAATGGCAAAATAGTTAATTGTTTGAATAGTTAGAATAATTGATTTTGAAAATAGAAAATATTTTTGAATTAGTTATTCAATTTCAAACACTTTTCATATTCAAAGTTTTATCAAATTCTAAAATATGCTAAAAGAATTTTAATTAATATTGTTTTAATTGAAAATGGCAAAATAATTAATTGTTTGAATAGTTAGAATAATTGATTTTGAAAATAGAAAATATTTTTGAATTAGTTATTCAATTTCAAACACTTTTCATATTCAAAGTTTTATCAAATTCTAAGATATGCTAAAAGAATTTTAATCAATATTGTTTTAATTAAAAATGGCAAAATAGTTAATTGTTTGAATAGTTAGAATAATTGATTTTGAAAATAGAAAATATTTTTGAATTAGTTATTCAATTTCAAACACTTTTCATATTCAAAGTTTTATCAAATTCTAAAATATATAGAAGATATTCAAATTGAAATTCAAAATTCATATTCAAATGAAATCTGAAAAAATATGCAGCATTGGCGCGCATTTATTACACTTTTAGTCCCGGTTGGTAATACCAATCGGGACTAAAGGTCTGGATCATGGACGCGAACCGCCCAAAGGTCTTTAGTCCCGGTTGAAGCCACCAACCGGGACTATAGACCCTTTAGTCCCGGTTGGTGGCTTCAACCGGGACTAAAGACCCCCCCTTTAGTCCCGGTTGAAGCCACCAACCGGGACTAAAGGGGGGGGGTATATAAGCCCCGCGCCGCCCCCTTCTTCTTCCCCGGCCAGCACTTAGCAGTTTTCGATCGACCGCACGAGGAGTTGTCGTCGGGAGCGTTGCGGTCGGTCGTTTCCGTGACCGCCGAGCCGCCGCCGCCGCGCCGGACGTCCGCGCCGCCCTAGCCGCCGCGCCGCCGCGCAACGCCCTAGCCGCCGCGCGCCCAAGCCCTAGCCGCCGCCGCCCTAGCCGCCGCGCGTCCAAGCCCTAGCCGCCGCCGCCCTAGCCGCCGCCGCCCGAGACGCCGCCGCCGCACGAGACGCCCAAGCCCGCACCGCCGCCGCCCAAGACGCCGAGCCCGCGCGCGCAGGTGAGCACCCCGCGGCCGGCCGGCCGGCCCCTGCAAAAAAAATTACAAAATAATGTTAGATTTTTTTTTAGAAAAATAGTTAGATTTTATGTTAGAAAATAAGTTATTTATGTTAGTTAGTAAAATGCAATTACTATTAGTTAGATTTTATGTTAGAAAAATGTAGTAATAGTAAAATGCAATTACTATTAGTTAGATTTTATGTTAGAAAAATAGTTGGATTTTATGTTAGAAAATAAGTTATTTATGTTAGTTAGTAAAATGCAATTACTATTAGTTAGATTTTATGTTAGATTTTATGTTAGAAAAATAGTTAGATTTTATGTTAGAAAATAAGTTATTTATGTTAGTTAGTAAAATGCAATTACGATTAGTTAGATTTTATGTTAGAAAAATGTAGTAATAGTAAAATGCAATTACTATTAGTTAGATTTTATGTTAGAAAAATAGTTAGATTTTATGTTAGAAAATAAGTTATTTATGTTAGTTAGTAAAATGCAATTACTATTAGTTAGATTTTATGTTAGAAAAATAGTTAGATTTTATGTTAGAAAATAAGTTATTTATGTTAGTTAGTAAAATGCAATTACTATTAGTAATAGTAATAGAAATGCTATTACTATTAGTAATAGTAATAAAAATGAGTAGTAATGCTATTTAGGTTAGATAATAGAAATGCTATTTAGGTTAGATAATAGAAAAATAGTTAGATTTTATGTTAGAAAAATAGTTGGATTTTATTTATGTTAGATTTTATTTATGTTAGATATATAGAGTTAGAAAGTGAATAGATCGAAATGTTGTTGATCTATGTTATGGATTTCAGTTATAGATTTCGGCGCCGGAAGAGAAGGTGAAGAAGAGATATTGAATATTATAGGAGAGGGTACCACCCGTGCACAAGGAGAGGGTACCACCCGTGCAGAAGGAGACGGCTCAGAATTTTTGAACGAGTCGGGTGACGGAATGGAGGAGGAGCAGCCGCATGAATCGGAAAATGATGATTGCGAGGACGGCTCACAAGGGACTGGACATGACTTAATAACACGGTCCGACGAGGTATATATATATATATGAAGACTAGCTCTATTCATGAATCAGTAGATGACGATGCATTATGTGGTATATATATTAACAACTGTTTTCTTATTTTAGACCTCGGAATCTTCTAGAAAGAAGCGAGGCCCGGCCAAACGGCTGGCATCGAATCAGCATTACACGATTGGGCGTCTCTCAAATGAAGGCGAACCGTTGGAACCCAAGAGTGTCGTAAATGCGTTCACACATCAATGTGGATGTCTTGTCAGGGACATGGTGCCGATAAGCATTCAGTATTGGTATAAGCCCAAGGCGGCAAAGGGAGAGCCTGCACAGCCAGAGCCAGAAGAGGGTGCAGCAGTCAATTATGTCACCAAGGTCTTGAAAGACAGACTTTGGGATTCCCTCATTCCACATTTCAATCTGCCGGTCACCGAGTCCCTGGAAGAAGCAGAAAAACAGAAGGAGAAAGTCAAGGAGTGGGCTCTCAAGAAGATGGCTGCACAGTTCAATAACCACAAGAAGAGGTTATGGAACGCCTATGTCAACGCCGATCGACAAGCTCCAGAATTTACTGGCCCCAATGAGTTCCTGCGGGATCACTGGGACGCATTTGTGGAGTACAAGGAGTCCGAACTGGGTAAGCTAAGGAGTAAGAAAAATCAGTTAAATGCTGCGAAAAAGAAATATCACCATAAGTTGGGTCCAGGTGGCTACAAAAGGGCCGAGCCTAAGTGGGATATGCAAGAGGCCGCCCTACGAGAAAAAGGCATCGAACCAGAAACAGAACAATGGCCCAGAAGGTCAAGAAATTGGGCACTTGCCCATGGGGCTGTCTATGATGAGAGAACAGGGAAATTAGTCGAAGAGAAGAAACAAATTGCTGAACCCCTGGGAGCACTTGTCAAGACAATCGCCGAGGTTCAAGAGGGGACGTTCAAGCCAGACAGAGAGAACGATGAGCTGACAAAGGCCCTCGGGAACAAAGAACACACAGGACGAACACGGGGTCTGGGTTCTACCATTCCGTGGAGGTCTGGGTTCGCCGAAGAGAGCCAGACTTATAGAAGCCGAGAGAGAGCGAAGAAGCGAAAGGCGCAGGAGGAGGCCTCACGGATAGAGAGCATAGAAAGGCAACAGGCTGAGCTGAGAGAGTTGTATTTACTGCAACAGAAGGCACTGGAGGAATTAAAGTCGCAAGGGGCAACTCAGCATCAGCAACACCTAGAACATGCATCAGGCGACCGATCTCAGCGGAGAAGCAGCGTGGCTTCCACGGAGGTACCGATGGAACACTACCCCGTGGATGATATCACCAAGAAGATAGACTGTGAGCTGCATGTTCCCATGAAGAACATATCGATGAAGGTGGCGGTTGGCTATGTGTTGCTATCTGGACCTGGACAAACCTGGCATGGCCGTGAGATTCGAGCTGGCTATGCTAAGGTCGGGGTGGATGCAATTGAAAGGGGGTATGAGTCCCTCAATCTTGACGTCACTGGACCTGAAGAGGAGGAAAAACTAGAAGAAGTATTGGGTGGTATAATTCTTTGGGATAAGAAACACATCGTGTTTCCAGGCTCGGCACCAAGGCGGCCACCCTCTCCTCCGAGTCCTCGCAATTCACCACCTCCCGACGACGACAGGGACGACTACCACCATACCCCGAGTCCACATCGATCTCCACCTCAATGTCAGCCGCCTCTGCCACCTCCGCCGCCTCAGCCCACTCGTAAGTCCCAGAGTTATGGCAAGTCTGCTGCTATGTCCACTAGCAATGTCTCTCCAAAGAAACGGGCCAAGAAAGCTAAGGCGGTGCCGCCTCCTCCTATCGAGAAGACTGCTGAAGAAATTGAGGCGGAGGACAGAGCCAAAGTGAAAAGGAAGCTCGCAGCCCTACGCCCGATCCCTACACCAAAGCAGGTATATACTCTGGAACAGAAGGAGTGGGCCATTGATATGCTTACCCAACCTTCGCAATATGAATTGCGTAAGCCAGATGACTACAAGCGTTGTTTGGATAAGCAGGTAGATGCAAAAAAGAAGCTAATAAGACAAGCGCAACTGCAAGAGGGAAAAGAGACGTTGCCCAGCTTGGAGCACAGACCAAAAAATCGATCTCCCCGCTAAAGGTCTTTGCTAGTGATGCTGGTGGGAGTGTTGCTCAACCCAATCCCGCCGACTTTGCTGCTGAAGCTGGTTTGACTCTTTCTCAATTAATACATGAAGATATCCCAAAGGTGCCTATAGCACGGCAATATGAAAAGGGGAAGAGCCTGGTCCCACCTGAGATTGAAATGAATCTACCAACACAAATGCGAAAATTGCATAAGTGGTACCTGCAAGCCGCAAAGGGCACACAAGATTTTCTCCTTATGAAAATCACAAAGGACCATTTCTTAGGTGAAGACTTGGTGCATATTGAGTTTGATGAATTCTTTCAGCTATTCAATCAAGACGCGCTCGACAAATCTCTCGTCAGTGCCTATGTTCTGTAAGTGATTCATTATTTCTATAAGTCTCTAGCTCAACTCGTTCTTTGCATGTAATTATCCTCACTACGCTGTTTATTATGCAGAATGAAGAGTATGTAATGTAAGAAAAGGAATGACCTCCAACTTGGATTCATTGATCCAAATCGAGTTAACGGAGCGATGATACAGAGGAAACGCAAGGAGACGGAGGATATCTTACTAGAGTTCCTACTTACGCAGGAATACCGAGCTAGAATACTGTTTCCGTACAACTGCAGGTGAGTGTGACTATCTTATATACAGTTACTTTTCCTTACTCGATGTTATAAGTGTAATTGATGAGTTTATTAACTTATATAATTAAACTTGCACGTAGTTACCACTGGATTTTGCTAAAGATTGAACCTGACTATGGAAAGGTTCAAATCTTTGACTCGATGAATAAACCACTTAATGAATACCAAAGCATCATTGATATGATGGATAGGTAACTTCAATCATTACGGTATTATATCGGTCTCTTTCGTTCATCTATAACTCATCTATTTATTTTGTTTGCTCGGCAGTGTTTGGAAATGGTTTATACGCACAGTTAAAGGTGAATGGAAAAATGAGCTGATTTACCGTCAGATCGAGGTAAGTCGTACGAGCTAGGTCCACACATCCCTTTAATTCTAGTTTCAAATACCATTAAGTATATCAATCTTGATATATCACTGACTAAAATCTATTCTCGTAAAGTGTGCGAGGCAACCATCGGGGACTAATCTATGTGCATACTACGCTTGCGAGAACCTTCGTGCGCAGGTCACTGAAGGAATTGATTTTCAAATAGTAAGTAAATAATATACTGGCAAATTCATTTTATTGGCATCAATTTTGTTATGATGATTCATATTCATATTGTTCTTCTTCTTCGTAGTTCGAAGCAAAGCGGAATCAGCTCTCACCGACTGAACGCATAGTAGGAATTCAAGAGGAAATAGCCGAATTTCTGCTTGACCATGTCATTAACCGAAAGGGTGAATTTCATGTCAGTTTCGATTAGACAATGTGTATAATTAAACAGAAGTCGTGATCTTATGTGTGTGAACAAGTTGTATATATATACTTGTATGCATGTATATGCTCGGTGAACCAAATATATTATATATGTATCAGTTTATATATTATGTTGTAATGCTGTATGAATAAGTATATAAGAAAACTTGTTTGAAATTAATCAAACAATTGAATGGAGCAAAATACAAATATACCCTAAACCCTAAACCCCTAAATAACAATTGAAATCCAGAAAAATAAAGAAGCAGCAGAGGCTGCCACGTGTGGACACTTTAGTCCCAGTTCGTAACACGAACTGGGACTAAAGGTCCTACGCCCACGACCTCCCGGCCCCTGCTACATGGTCTCTCTTTAGTCCCGATTCGTATAGCAACCGGGACTAAAGATTGGGCATCAGTCCCGGTTGGTTAGTCCCGGTTGCGCAACCGGGACTGAAGGCCCAAACGAACCGGGACTGATGCCCTGTTTTCCACTAGTGTAGTCAGCGAGGCAATAGATATTCCCGGCTGGGATTCTTCTTTTTCCTGTTCTGCCAAATGGGCCTAAGGTTTAATTTAGACCGGGATTAAATAGTTTAGGGTACAAACGACAGGGATTTGAAGTTCAGGGTTTATTTTGCCGAACCACTACAAATTCAGGGTTTGAAATAGACTTTTTCCATATTTCTGGATGATCAAATGCTCGGTCGCTCCTCCACGATATTTTCCCAGCGAGGCCGCCGCGCTCTCCTCCGCCTTCCTTGCGCAGCGCCGCCGCCTCCTCCCCTTCAGCCGCCGCCTCCTCCCCTTTAGCCGCCGCCTCCTTCTCTGACCTCCTCCCCTACCCTCCTCCCTGTTCAGCCGCCGTGCCACCATCCGTCCCGCCACGCCGAGCTCCGATTCTCTGCGTGTGGCGCTTCGCAGCCTCCTCTTTCTGCAGCTGTCGCGCCCTTGTCCGCCCTTGTCCGCCCTCACGCCTAGCTCCACAGCCCCGACCTCATCCCCTTGCAACAAAGCGCGCCCTCGTCCGTCCCCACGCCGAGCTCCGCCGTTGCATGAGCTACAGTTGCCCGACGTGTGTGTTGCAGGCCGGCCTTGACACTTTGGTCGCTTGGCTTTGCTGCCTCGGGCGGCTGGCCTTGCTACTTTGGTCTCTCGGCTTTGTAGCCTCCGGAGCCCGATGTTTGCTGCTTCCGCCGGTGTTGCTTCTTTGGTCGACCGGCTTTGCTGCCTCGGGCGGCCGGCCTTGCTACTTTGGTAGCTTGGCTGTGCTGCCTCGGTTTGCTACTTTTGGTCGCTTGGCTTTGCTGCCATGGGCGCCCGGCGTCGCTACCTTAGACGTGTGGCGTCGCTACTTTGGTTCCTTGGCTTTGCTGCCATGGGTGCCCGATGTCGCTACCTTAGACGTCCGACGTTGCTACTTTAGGTGGCCGGATTTGATGCCTCGGGAAGCTAGAGTTGCTGCCAATCTTGGCGGCGCTGCTACCGGCAACAGGCATGTTGCTACTCGAGACATGGTCGTCTGTGCTGCCGGCGGCTGCCGGCGACGGCTAGTCGATGGTGCTGCCGACGATGCTCGGCACTACTAGACGATGCTGCGAGGGTCGGGACATGCCTCCAGGCTCCCGTTGCTGCTGCAAGTAGGAGGTGAGCTTTCTCGCTAGAGGCAGTTGTGGCACGGCGGAGCTCCTCTCCCCCAGCCATGCGACAGAGGCACGGAGCTGCGTGCCAGAGATACGATAGGAAGGGGAATTCTTTTGGCTGTCGATGCGACTGTCAGAACGGAGAGGAATGCTGGGCTATGATTTTTCTTCTCCACGTGAATGAGGGGCCCACGTAGACATGTGTCAGCAGCTGGAGGCGGGGGATCGGGGCATCCGATCCCCTGGGGGACGCTCAGCACGCCCCTATAAAAAAAAGGTGCCTTCTGAGTATACCTAGGGAATCAAATCTCCTAACCCTTGGGTCGCCAGTTGTACGATGGGAGTGATCAAAACCGTCTACCCGATCGACGCTCCACACAAAAAACAAAAAGAAGAAAAATTAAGAACAACCACGAGGGATTTGAAAGCGCCATCCTCTTAATACTCTTCGCCTGGGTCGGTAGCACCGCCATGGCTGGCGTTGCTGGAGAACCCATCATGGTGTCGTCAAAGAACACTGTCGTGGTGTCGCTATTGTAGAAGTAACGTGTTAGGCTCTTGTAACAATGCTAATTGCGGATTGTAGCAGGCTGTTGTACCTTGGAAGCAGCCCCGTCGTGCCATCGGAGCAACACGGGTGGCCGCTCACAGCAATGCTTACGGTTTCTCTTAGCACCACCGCCGCTCACTGTCACCAACGCCGCCAACTCCATATAGCAAGTCCGCCATCCCTTGTGGCATGTCCGGTCGCCCCGTGTAGCAAGTCTAACCACCCCTTGTAGCAAGACAGGCCACCGCAGGCAGCAACGCTCACCTCTGCGTCGATTATAGGCTTTGCAGCTCATCCATCAATGGCTCGGCCTTGATGGATTGTTATAAATTTTGCTCGATCGCCGTCGCGGTTGGCCCCAACGATCTGTTGACGTGTAGCGATGTGCTCATAGTCGTACGGCGTACTGGAACATAGGAGAGACCGCGCTTCTCCACTCAGCTCCACTTGCAGTATACTACTCGTATAGTGTACTCCAAGTAGTGCAGGTTATGATCAACTTTGAAGAATGTGCAAGTAACTCCAAGTGTCAACACCCCCCTTGGGGAAAGGATGAACCATGTGGGACACCCTCAACAAGCGGTACTCCTCCGATATATGAAACGACATGACATGACCACTAGTGGAAAAAGGGCCTTTGGCCTGGACCCTTTAGTCCCGGCCGCAATCTGGGCCGGGACTAAAGGCCCGGCCACGTCGCCCCAAAATCGCCTAGCCGCCCGGGAGGCTTTAGTCCCGGCCCGTAACTAGCATTTAGTTCTGGTTTTAGACACAAACCGGGACTAAAGGGTTATGCACTGAGCGGCCCGCATGTGCGCCCCCTTTAGTCCCGGTTTGTGTCTCAAACCGGGACTAAAGGCCTCTGCCTATATATATGGCAGTAGCCCCTCTCCCCTCTTCCTTGTATTTTTCTAGGATGAAGGAGTGTGGGTGTGTGCTAGTTCTCCATTTCATTGCTATGCACTAGAGATGTTTGTTGAAATGTGTGTTAGAGCGATGCCGCTTTAGTTTACCGAACATAACTACGATATGAGCTGTCCGAGCCACGCTTAAGCCTCTTCCTCTTTATTTCCACTTATTCTAAAAGGTTAGCAACTATATTTCCTCGTTTAGATCGTGCGGTACTAATTTTTAGGATCGTGATTGTGTTTGATATACTGTCGTATGACGCAGATGAGCCATCCATGGATGTACGGTGATCGACGCACAGCTGCTTACAGAGAAGGCGTGCATTCTTTTCGAGATGCGGCCTATGCGAACAAGCATGGTGGTGGCTATATGTTTTGTCCATGTGTTGAATATCGGAATGAGAAGGATTACACTTCCTCAAGAGTCATTCAGAGCCACCTGCTTTGGTCCGGTTTTATATCGGGCTATAATGTTTGTACCAAGCACAAAGAAAGAGGGGTTATGATGGAAGACGACGATGAAGAAGAAGAGAACGATGATGACAACTACCGATCTATGTTCCCTGAGTATGCTGATACCGCAATGGAAGACAATGAAGAAGAAGATCAGGGTGAAGAACAGGAACCAGATGACCTCGCTGATGATCTTGGCCGGGTCATTTCTGATGCACGGCGAGGCTGCGACATAGAAAAAGAGAGGTTGCAGTTCGAGCAGATGTTATAGGACCACAACAAATTGTTATACCCAACTTGTGAAGATGGCCAAAAGAAGCTAGGTAGCACACTGGAATTGCTGAAGTGGAAGGCAGAGACCGGTGTGACTGACTCGTCATTCGAAAAGTTGCTGGTACTGATGAAGAAGATACTTCCAAGAAAGAACGAATTGCCCGCCAGCACGTACGAAGCAAAGAAGCTTGTCTGCCCTCTAGGATTAGACGTGCAGAAGATACATGCATGCCCTAATGACTGCATCCTCTACCGCGGTGAGAAGTACGAGAATATGGTTAAATGCCCGGTATGCACTGCATTGCGGTATAAGATCAGAAAAGATGATCCTGGTGATATTGAAGATATTCAAATTGAAATTCAAAATTCATATTCAAATGAAATCTGAAAAAATATGCAGCATTGGCGCGCATTTATTACACTTTTAGTCCCGGTTGGTAATACCAATCGGGACTAAAGGTCTGGATCATGGACGCGAACCGCCCAAAGGTCTTTAGTCCCGGTTGAAGCCACCAACCGGGACTATAGACCCTTTAGTCCCGGTTGGTGGCTTCAACCGGGACTAAAGACCCCCCCTTTAGTCCCGGTTGAAGCCACCAACCGGGACTAAAGGGGGGGGTATATAAGCCCCGCGCCGCCCCCTTCTTCTTCCCCGGCCAGCACTTAGCAGTTTTCGATCGACCGCGCGAGGAGTTGTCGTCGGGAGCGTTGCGGTCGGTCGTTTCCGTGACCGCCGAGCCGCCGCCGCCGCGCCGGACGTCCGCGCCGCCCTAGCCGCCGCGCCGCCGCGCAACGCCCTAGCCGCCGCGCGCCCAAGCCCTAGCCGCCGCCGCCCTAGCCGCCGCGCGTCCAAGCCCTAGCCGCCGCCGCCCTAGCCGCCGCCGCCCGAGACGCCGCCGCCGCACGAGACGCCCAAGCCCGCACCGCCGCCGCCCGAGACGCCGAGCCCGCGCGCGCAGGTGAGCACCCCGCGGCCGGCCGGCCGGCCCCTGCAAAAAAAATTACAAAATAATGTTAGATTTTTTTTTAGAAAAATAGTTAGATTTTATGTTAGAAAATAAGTTATTTATGTTAGTTAGTAAAATGCAATTACTATTAGTTAGATTTTATGTTAGAAAAATGTAGTAATAGTAAAATGCAATTACTATTAGTTAGATTTTATGTTAGAAAAATAGTTGGATTTTATGTTAGAAAATAAGTTATTTATGTTAGTTAGTAAAATGCAATTACTATTAGTTAGATTTTATGTTAGATTTTATGTTAGAAAAATAGTTAGATTTTATGTTAGAAAATAAGTTATTTATGTTAGTTAGTAAAATGCAATTACGATTAGTTAGATTTTATGTTAGAAAAATGTAGTAATAGTAAAATGCAATTACTATTAGTTAGATTTTATGTTAGAAAAATAGTTAGATTTTATGTTAGAAAATAAGTTATTTATGTTAGTTAGTAAAATGCAATTACTATTAGTTAGATTTTATGTTAGAAAAATAGTTAGATTTTATGTTAGAAAATAAGTTATTTATGTTAGTTAGTAAAATGCAATTACTATTAGTAATAGTAATAGAAATGCTATTACTATTAGTAATAGTAATAAAAATGAGTAGTAATGCTATTTAGGTTAGATAATAGAAATGCTATTTAGGTTAGATAATAGAAAAATAGTTAGATTTTATGTTAGAAAAATAGTTGGATTTTATTTATGTTAGATTTTATTTATGTTAGATATATAGAGTTAGAAAGTGAATAGATCGAAATGTTGTTGATCTATGTTATGGATTTCAGTTATAGATTTCGGCGCCGGAAGAGAAGGTGAAGAAGAGATATTGAATATTATAGGAGAGGGTACCACCCGTGCACAAGGAGAGGGTACCACCCGTGCAGAAGGAGACGGCTCAGAATTTTTGAACGAGTCGGGTGACGGAATGGAGGAGGAGCAGCCGCATGAATCGGAAAATGATGATTGCGAGGACGGCTCACAAGGGACTGGACATGACTTAATAACACGGTCCGACGAGGTATATATATATATATGAAGACTAGCTCTATTCATGAATCAGTAGATGACGATGCATTATGTGGTATATATATTAACAACTGTTTTCTTATTTTAGACCTCGGAATCTTCTAGAAAGAAGCGAGGCCCGGCCAAACGGCTGGCATCGAATCAGCATTACACGATTGGGCGTCTCTCAAATGAAGGCGAACCGTTGGAACCCAAGAGTGTCGTAAATGCGTTCACACATCAATGTGGATGTCTTGTCAGGGACATGGTGCCGATAAGCATTCAGTATTGGTATAAGCCCAAGGCGGCAAAGGGAGAGCCTGCACAGCCAGAGCCAGAAGAGGGTGCAGCAGTCAATTATGTCACCAAGGTCTTGAAAGACAGACTTTGGGATTCCCTCATTCCACATTTCAATCTGCCGGTCACCGAGTCCCTGGAAGAAGCAGAAAAACAGAAGGAGAAAGTCAAGGAGTGGGCTCTCAAGAAGATGGCTGCACAGTTCAATAACCACAAGAAGAGGTTATGGAACGCCTATGTCAACGCCGATCGACAAGCTCCAGAATTTACTGGCCCCAATGAGTTCCTGCGGGATCACTGGGACGCATTTGTGGAGTACAAGGAGTCCGAACTGGGTAAGCTAAGGAGTAAGAAAAATCAGTTAAATGCTGCGAAAAAGAAATATCACCATAAGTTGGGTCCAGGTGGCTACAAAAGGGCCGAGCCTAAGTGGGATATGCAAGAGGCCGCCCTACGAGAAAAAGGCATCGAACCAGAAACAGAACAATGGCCCAGAAGGTCAAGAAATTGGGCACTTGCCCATGGGGCTGTCTATGATGAGAGAACAGGGAAATTAGTCGAAGAGAAGAAACAAATTGCTGAACCCCTGGGAGCACTTGTCAAGACAATCGCCGAGGTTCAAGAGGGGACGTTCAAGCCAGACAGAGAGAACGATGAGCTGACAAAGGCCCTCGGGAACAAAGAACACACAGGACGAACACGGGGTCTGGGTTCTACCATTCCGTGGAGGTCTGGGTTTGCCGAAGAGAGCCAGACTTATAGAAGCCGAGAGAGAGCGAAGAAGCGAAAGGCGCAGGAGGAGGCCTCACGGATAGAGAGCATAGAAAGGCAACAGGCTGAGCTGAGAGAGTTGTATTTACTGCAACAGAAGGCACTGGAGGAATTAAAGTCGCAAGGGGCAACTCAGCATCAGCAACACCTAGAACATGCATCAGGCGACCGATCTCAGCGGAGAAGCAGCGTGGCTTCCACGGAGGTACCGATGGAACACTACCCCGTGGATGATATCACCAAGAAGATAGACTGTGAGCTGCATGTTCCCATGAAGAACATATCGATGAAGGTGGCGGTTGGCTATGTGTTGCTATCTGGACCTGGACAAACCTGGCATGGCCGTGAGATTCGAGCTGGCTATGCTAAGGTCGGGGTGGATGCAATTGAAAGGGGGTATGAGTCCCTCAATCTTGACGTCACTGGACCTGAAGAGGAGGAAAAACTAGAAGAAGTATTGGGTGGTATAATTCTTTGGGATAAGAAACACATCGTGTTTCCAGGCTCGGCACCAAGGCGGCCACCCTCTCCTCCGAGTCCTCGCAATTCACCACCTCCCGACGACGACAGGGACGACTACCACCATACCCCGAGTCCACATCGATCTCCACCTCAATGTCAGCCGCCTCTGCCACCTCCGCCGCCTCAGCCCACTCGTAAGTCCCAGAGTTATGGCAAGTCTGCTGCTATGTCCACTAGCAATGTCTCTCCAAAGAAACGGGCCAAGAAAGCTAAGGCGGTGCCGCCTCCTCCTATCGAGAAGACTGCTGAAGAAATTGAGGCGGAGGACAGAGCCAAAGTGAAAAGGAAGCTCGCAGCCCTACGCCCGATCCCTACACCAAAGCAGGTATATACTCTGGAACAGAAGGAGTGGGCCATTGATATGCTTACCCAACCTTCGCAATATGAATTGCGTAAGCCAGATGACTACAAGCGTTGTTTGGATAAGCAGGTAGATGCAAAAAAGAAGCTAATAAGACAAGCGCAACTGCAAGAGGGAAAAGAGACGTTGCCCAGCTTGGAGCACAGACCAAAAAATCGATCTCCCCGCTAAAGGTCTTTGCTAGTGATGCTGGTGGGAGTGTTGCTCAACCCAATCCCGCCGACTTTGCTGCTGAAGCTGGTTTGACTCTTTCTCAATTAATACATGAAGATATCCCAAAGGTGCCTATAGCACGGCAATATGAAAAGGGGAAGAGCCTGGTCCCACCTGAGATTGAAATGAATCTACCAACACAAATGCGAAAATTGCATAAGTGGTACCTGCAAGCCGCAAAGGGCACACAAGATTTTCTCCTTATGAAAATCACAAAGGACCATTTCTTAGGTGAAGACTTGGTGCATATTGAGTTTGATGAATTCTTTCAGCTATTCAATCAAGACGCGCTCGACAAATCTCTCGTCAGTGCCTATGTTCTGTAAGTGATTCATTATTTCTATAAGTCTCTAGCTCAACTCGTTCTTTGCATGTAATTATCCTCACTACGCTGTTTATTATGCAGAATGAAGAGTATGTAATGTAAGAAAAGGAATGACCTCCAACTTGGATTCATTGATCCAAATCGAGTTAACGGAGCGATGATACAGAGGAAACGCAAGGAGACGGAGGATATCTTACTAGAGTTCCTACTTACGCAGGAATACCGAGCTAGAATACTGTTTCCGTACAACTGCAGGTGAGTGTGACTATCTTATATACAGTTACTTTTCCTTACTCGATGTTATAAGTGTAATTGATGAGTTTATTAACTTATATAATTAAACTTGCACGTAGTTACCACTGGATTTTGCTAAAGATTGAACCTGACTATGGAAAGGTTCAAATCTTTGACTCGATGAATAAACCACTTAATGAATACCAAAGCATCATTGATATGATGGATAGGTAACTTCAATCATTACGGTATTATATCGGTCTCTTTCGTTCATCTATAACTCATCTATTTATTTTGTTTGCTCGGCAGTGTTTGGAAATGGTTTATACGCACAGTTAAAGGTGAATGGAAAAATGAGCTGATTTACCGTCAGATCGAGGTAAGTCGTACGAGCTAGGTCCACACATCCCTTTAATTCTAGTTTCAAATACCATTAAGTATATCAATCTTGATATATCACTGACTAAAATCTATTCTCGTAAAGTGTGCGAGGCAACCATCGGGGACTAATCTATGTGCATACTACGCTTGCGAGAACCTTCGTGCGCAGGTCACTGAAGGAATTGATTTTCAAATAGTAAGTAAATAATATACTGGCAAATTCATTTTATTGGCATCAATTTTGTTATGATGATTCATATTCATATTGTTCTTCTTCTTCGTAGTTCGAAGCAAAGCGGAATCAGCTCTCACCGACTGAACGCATAGTAGGAATTCAAGAGGAAATAGCCGAATTTCTGCTTGACCATGTCATTAACCGAAAGGGTGAATTTCATGTCAGTTTCGATTAGACAATGTGTATAATTAAACAGAAGTCGTGATCTTATGTGTGTGAACAAGTTGTATATATATACTTGTATGCATGTATATGCTCGGTGAACCAAATATATTATATATGTATCAGTTTATATATTATGTTGTAATGCTGTATGAATAAGTATATAAGAAAACTTGTTTGAAATTAATCAAACAATTGAATGGAGCAAAATACAAATATACCCTAAACCCTAAACCCCTAAATAACAATTGAAATCCAGAAAAATAAAGAAGCAGCAGAGGCTGCCACGTGTGGACACTTTAGTCCCGGTTCGTAACACGAACCGGGACTAAAGGTCCTACGCCCACGACCTCCCGGCCCCTGCTACATGGTCTCTCTTTAGTCCCGATTCGTATAGCAACCGGGACTAAAGATTGTGCATCAGTCCCGGTTGGTTAGTCCCGGTTGCGCAACCGGGACTGAAGGCCCAAACGAACCGGGACTGATGCCCTGTTTTCCACTAGTGTAGTCAGCGAGGCAATAGATATTCCCGGCTGGGATTCTTCTTTTTCCTGTTCTGCCAAATGGGCCTAAGGTTTAATTTAGACCGGGATTAAATAGTTTAGGGTACAAACGACAGGGATTTGAAGTTCAGGGTTTATTTTGCCGAACCACTACAAATTCAGGGTTTGAAATAGACTTTTTCCATATTTCTGGATGATCAAATGCTCGGTCGCTCCTCCACGATATTTTCCCAGCGAGGCCGCCGCGCTCTCCTCCGCCTTCCTTGCGCAGCGCCGCCGCCTCCTCCCCTTCAGCCGCCGCCTCCTCCCCTTTAGCCGCCGCCTCCTTCTCTGACCTCCTCCCCTACCCTCCTCCCTGTTCAGCCGCCGTGCCACCATCCGTCCCGCCACGCCGAGCTCCGATTCTCTGCGTGTGGCGCTTCGCAGCCTCCTCTTTCTGCAGCTGTCGCGCCCTTGTCCGCCCTTGTCCGCCCTCACGCCTAGCTCCACAGCCCCGACCTCATCCCCTTGCAACAAAGCGCGCCCTCGTCCGTCCCCACGCCGAGCTCCGCCGTTGCATGAGCTACAGTTGCCCGACGTGTGTGTTGCAGGCCGGCCTTGACACTTTGGTCGCTTGGCTTTGCTGCCTCGGGCGGCTGGCCTTGCTACTTTGGTCTCTCGGCTTTGTAGCCTCCGGAGCCCGATGTTTGCTGCTTCCGCCGGTGTTGCTTCTTTGGTCGACCGGCTTTGCTGCCTCGGGCGGCCGGCCTTGCTACTTTGGTAGCTTGGCTGTGCTGCCTCGGTTTGCTACTTTTGGTCGCTTGGCTTTGCTGCCATGGGCGCCCGGCGTCGCTACCTTAGACGTGTGGCGTCGCTACTTTGGTTCCTTGGCTTTGCTGCCATGGGTGCCCGATGTCGCTACCTTAGACGTCCGACGTTGCTACTTTAGGTGGCCGGATTTGATGCCTCGGGAAGCTAGAGTTGCTGCCAATCTTGGCGGCGCTGCTACCGGCAACAGGCATGTTGCTACTCGAGACATGGTCGTCTGTGCTGCCGGCGGCTGCCGGCGACGGCTAGTCGATGGTGCTGCCGACGATGCTCGGCACTACTAGACGATGCTGCGAGGGTCGGGACATGCCTCCAGGCTCCCGTTGCTGCTGCAAGTAGGAGGTGAGCTTTCTCGCTAGAGGCAGTTGTGGCACGGCGGAGCTCCTCTCCCCCAGCCATGCGACAGAGGCACGGAGCTGCGTGCCAGAGATACGATAGGAAGGGGAATTCTTTTGGCTGTCGATGCGACTGTCAGAACGGAGAGGAATGCTGGGCTATGATTTTTCTTCTCCACGTGAATGAGGGGCCCACGTAGACATGTGTCAGCAGCTGGAGGCGGGGGATCGGGGCATCCGATCCCCTGGGGGACGCTCAGCACGCCCCTATAAAAAAAAGGTGCCTTCTGAGTATACCTAGGGAATCAAATCTCCTAACCCTTGGGTCGCCAGTTGTACGATGGGAGTGATCAAAACCGTCTACCCGATCGACGCTCCACACAAAAAACAAAAAGAAGAAAAATTAAGAACAACCACGAGGGATTTGAAAGCGCCATCCTCTTAATACTCTTCGCCTGGGTCGGTAGCACCGCCATGGCTGGCGTTGCTGGAGAACCCATCATGGTGTCGTCAAAGAACACTGTCGTGGTGTCGCTATTGTAGAAGTAACGTGTTAGGCTCTTGTAACAATGCTAATTGCGGATTGTAGCAGGCTGTTGTACCTTGGAAGCAGCCCCGTCGTGCCATCGGAGCAACACGGGTGGCCGCTCACAGCAATGCTTACGGTTTCTCTTAGCACCACCGCCGCTCACTGTCACCAACGCCGCCAACTCCATATAGCAAGTCCGCCATCCCTTGTGGCATGTCCGGTCGCCCCGTGTAGCAAGTCTAACCACCCCTTGTAGCAAGACAGGCCACCGCAGGCAGCAACGCTCACCTCTGCGTCGATTATAGGCTTTGCAGCTCATCCATCAATGGCTCGGCCTTGATGGATTGTTATAAATTTTGCTCGATCGCCGTCGCGGTTGGCCCCAACGATCTGTTGACGTGTAGCGATGTGCTCATAGTCGTACGGCGTACTGGAACATAGGAGAGACCGCGCTTCTCCACTCAGCTCCACTTGCAGTATACTACTCGTATAGTGTACTCCAAGTAGTGCAGGTTATGATCAACTTTGAAGAATGTGCAAGTAACTCCAAGTGTCAACACCCCCCTTGGGGAAAGGATGAACCATGTGGGACACCCTCAACAAGCGGTACTCCTCCGATATATGAAACGACATGACATGACCACTAGTGGAAAAAGGGCCTTTGGCCTGGACCCTTTAGTCCCGGCCGCAATCTGGGCCGGGACTAAAGGCCCGGCCACGTCGCCCCAAAATCGCCTAGCCGCCCGGGAGGCTTTAGTCCCGGCCCGTAACTAGCATTTAGTTCTGGTTTTAGACACAAACCGGGACTAAAGGGTTATGCACTGAGCGGCCCGCATGTGCGCCCCCTTTAGTCCCGGTTTGTGTCTCAAACCGGGACTAAAGGCCTCTGCCTATATATATGGCAGTAGCCCCTCTCCCCTCTTCCTTGTATTTTTCTAGGATGAAGGAGTGTGGGTGTGTGCTAGTTCTCCATTTCATTGCTATGCACTAGAGATGTTTGTTGAAATGTGTGTTAGAGCGATGCCGCTTTAGTTTACCGAACATAACTACGATATGAGCTGTCCGAGCCACGCTTAAGCCTCTTCCTCTTTATTTCCACTTATTCTAAAAGGTTAGCAACTATATTTCCTCGTTTAGATCGTGCGGTACTAATTTTTAGGATCGTGATTGTGTTTGATATACTGTCGTATGACGCAGATGAGCCATCCATGGATGTACGGTGATCGACGCACAGCTGCTTACAGAGAAGGCGTGCATTCTTTTCGAGATGCGGCCTATGCGAACAAGCATGGTGGTGGCTATATGTTTTGTCCATGTGTTGAATATCGGAATGAGAAGGATTACACTTCCTCAAGAGTCATTCAGAGCCACCTGCTTTGGTCCGGTTTTATATCGGGCTATAATGTTTGTACCAAGCACAAAGAAAGAGGGGTTATGATGGAAGACGACGATGAAGAAGAAGAGAACGATGATGACAACTACCGATCTATGTTCCCTGAGTATGCTGATACCGCAATGGAAGACAATGAAGAAGAAGATCAGGGTGAAGAACAGGAACCAGATGACCTCGCTGATGATCTTGGCCGGGTCATTTCTGATGCACGGCGAGGCTGCGACATAGAAAAAGAGAGGTTGCAGTTCGAGCAGATGTTATAGGACCACAACAAATTGTTATACCCAACTTGTGAAGATGGCCAAAAGAAGCTAGGTAGCACACTGGAATTGCTGAAGTGGAAGGCAGAGACCGGTGTGACTGACTCGTCATTCGAAAAGTTGCTGGTACTGATGAAGAAGATACTTCCAAGAAAGAACGAATTGCCCGCCAGCACGTACGAAGCAAAGAAGCTTGTCTGCCCTCTAGGATTAGACGTGCAGAAGATACATGCATGCCCTAATGACTGCATCCTCTACCGCGGTGAGAAGTACGAGAATATGGTTAAATGCCCGGTATGCACTGCATTGCGGTATAAGATCAGAAAAGATGATCCTGGTGATATTGAGGGCGAGCCACCCAGGAAGAGGGTTCCTGCCAAAGTGATGTGTGATACGTCTCTAACGTATCTATAATTTTTGATGCTTCATGCTTGTTTTTACACCATTTGCCTATTGTTTCGTTACACTTCGTGGCACTTTTATGCATTTTCCGGAACTAACCTATTAACAAGTTGCCACAGTGCCAGTTTCCTGTTTTCTGCTGTTTTTGTGTTTCAGAAGTGATACACAGGAAATATTCTCGGAATTGGACGAAACAAGTTCCTGAAGTCTTATTTTACCCAGAAGCTTCCAGAGATCCAAAGGAGAGTCGGAGGGGGGCCACCAGGGCCCCACACGCAGGGGTGGCGCGGCCAGGCCCCTGGCCGCACGGGCCCTGCGTGAGGGTGCCTGACTCCTCCTCTGACGACGCCCCTTCGCCTATAAAGACCCCCCAACGGAAAAAACCTAAGTACCCGATCAGATTTCTAGAACACATCGCGATCCGCCGCCACCGTCGACCCGAAGATCGGGAGGGTCCAGAAGGTCTTCTCGGCACCCTGCCGGAGAGGGGAATCGCCACCGGAGGTCTTCTTCATCGCCATGCTTGCCTTCGGAGCGATGAGTGAGTAGTCTACCTTGGACTATGGGTCCATAGCAGTAGCTAGATGGTTGTCTTCTCCACCATGTGCTTCATGTTTAGATCTCATGAGCTGCCCTACATGATTGAGGTCACCGTTATGTAATTCTACATGTTTGGTTTGTTGGGATCCGATGAATATTAGTGTTTATGATTAAGTTGTTGTACTGAATTATATCTTTTGTTATCTCTATGTTGTTTATGATCTTGCATGCTCTCCGTTGTTAGTAGCTATCTTGGCCGAGTAGTTGCTAGTGACTCCAAGAGGGGGTATTTATGCTTGATAGTGGGTTCATGCCTCTATTTCACCTGGGGGAGTGACAGAAACCTCTAAGGTGGTAGATGTGCTGTTGCTACTAGGGAGAAAACAACATTCATATGCTCAAGGGCATATTCTTTGTTTACATTACACACTTTGCTTAATGCAATTATCTGTTGTTCGCAACTTAATACTTGTGGAGTTCTCGGATTGATTCACCACAAGTGGATTATTAGTCATAGATGCAGTTGGATGGCGGTCTATGTATTTTGTTGTAATGCCCAGAGTAAATCTCATAGTGATCTTCTTGACATATCACGTTTATCTTTATTCTATCAATTGCCCAACTGTAATTTGTTTACCCAGCATTCAAGCTGGCAATCGGGTCGGGTTTGATCGGGTCGAGCTCTGCAAAACCCATGCCCGATTAACAAATGGGCGAAGTTCTCTGCCCGCGACCCTGCCCATGGGTCTCAAATCAAACCCATGCCCGAACCCATCGGGTCGCCCGACCCGACGGGTTGCCCATCGGGTCTCCAAACAACAGTGCCATTCCTAGAGATGGTGGTCGTCGGCGTGCAGGAAGATGGCGGTCGTCAGTGTCCGGGAACATGGCGGTCGTTGTCGTCCGAGGAGACACGGCTCATTGCCTCATCGGCGTCCGAGGAGACATGGGTCATCGGTGTCCGAGGAGACGCGGGTCATCGTCGTCCGAGATCTTGCGGTTACGCAGCTGCGAGCAGACGACAGTGGCTAGCATGCCGTCGATGGGATAGCAGCAGCGCAACACCTAGCTACGTCTAGACGAGGAGCGAGGGAAGAGCCGAGCCAGCGGGCGGCGGTGCATCTTGGCGTCCTGCGTGTGTGCGGCAAGGTTCTGTCCTGTCAGCTAATCGGGCGACCCATGGGTACGAGTCTATGCCCATGCCCTACCCACGACTAATCGGGTTGCCCATGGGCATGACCCAAGGGTCAAAACAGCGACCCATACCCTGCCCATTAGGGTCGGGTGCCCATGGGCGAGCGTGCCCATGGGTCAAATTGCCGGGCTTACCCAGCATGTGTTATTTTATCTATGGAGAGACACCACTAGTGAACTGTGGACCCCGGTCCTATTTCCATCATATTGCTATCACCTATTTACTTTACTCGCACTATTTACTTTACTCGCATACTATATTGTTTTCCACTCGATACACTCATAACCTTTGTTTCAAGCAAACCGGTGAGATTGACAACCTCATCGCAAGTTGGGAACAAAGTACTTGGTTGTGTGTGTGCAGGTTCCGCATCACCTTTAGTCGTTTGCCTCTCCTCTCCTGATCGATAAACCTTGGTTTCTTAAACTGAGGTAAAACTAGGACCGTCTGCTCGCACGTCAACCACACGCCAGCAGCTTATTTTCTGGCGCCATCAACCGGTAGCAGGTTCTTTTCTGGCGCCGTTGCCGGGGAGGAAGAAAAGACTTCTGCGAGGGGAGTTTTTCGCGCACACATCCTTTACTTTGTTATTGTTTTGCTTTACTTTATTTATTTTACCTGCATTGCTTTTTTATCAAAAACCCAAAAAAATTAGAATCCTTGGTAGTTGTTTTTACTTGTTTACTTTCGTTTTGCTGAAATGGCCAATCCTGAAAACACCAAGTTGTGTGACTTTACTAGCACAAACAATAGTGATTTTATCTGCACTCCTATTGCACCACCTGCTCCTGCTGCAAACTTTTATGAGATTAAGCCTGCTTTATTGAACCTTGTTATGAAAGAGCAATTCTCTGGTGCTAGTACTGAAGATGCTGCAGCTCATCTCAACAATTTTGTTGAGCTATGTGAGATGCAGAAATATAAGGATGTTGATAGTGATATTATTAAGCTCAAGTTGTTTCCTTTTTCTTTGAGAGGAAAAGCTAAAGATTGGTTGCTGTCTTTGACTAAGAATAGTATTGATTCATGGGCTAAGTGTAAGGATGCTTTTATTGGTAGATACTATCCTCCTGCTAAGATTATATCCTTGCGTAGTAATATTATGAAGTTTACTCAGTTTGATAATGAACATGTTGCTCAAGCTTGGGAAAGAATGAAATCTATGATAAAGAATTGCCCCACTCATGGACTGACTACTTGGATGATTATCCAAACTTTTTATGCAGGACTGAATTTTTTTTTCAAGGAACCTACTTGATTCAGCTGCTGGAGGCACTTTTATGTCCCTTACCTTGGGCGCCGCATCAAAGCTACTGGATAACATGATGGTAAATTATACCGAATGGCACACCGAGAGAGCTCCACAAGGTAAGAAGGTAAATTCTGTTGAGGAAACCTCTTCCTTGAATGATAAGATTGATACCATTATGGCTATGCTTGCTAATGATAGGACTCATGTTGATCCTAATAATGTTCCTTTGGCCTCTCTGGTTGCTCAAGAAGAGCATGTTGATGTGAATTTCATTAGAAACAATAATTTTAACAACAATGCTTATAGGAACAATTTTGCTAGTAACAATTATAGGCCGTATCCTTCTACCAATGGTAATGGTTATGGTAACTCTTATGGTAATTCCTACAACAACACTAGGGCCGCGCCCTCCGAGCTTGAGGTAATGCTCAAGGACTTCATCGGTAAGCAAACTGCTTTTAACAAGTCTGTTGAGGAAAAGTTAGGCAAAATTGATATTCTTGCTTCTAAAGTTGATAGCCTTGCTCATGATGTTGAACTTCTGAAATTAAAAGTGTTTCCTAATGATGTGAAAGAGAGCAATGTTTTTGCTACCGCTAATGCTATTCAAGTTGGAATTGATGAAAATATTAGATTGTTAGCAGAATTGCATGCCAGGTGGGAAAGAGAAGATGAGATGGCTAGAGAGATGAAGGTATGTACCATTACTACCTCTAATGATGTTGCTCCTAATTCTAGCAATCCTCTTACTTTGATTGGTGTAGAGAAAACTCCCACTCCTTGTGTTAAAAAGCCTAAAACTGCCAAAACTTTTTCTCAAAAGAGTGCTGAAATTTTTCGGAGTGTGGAAGATGATAGCTCTACTTCTTTTAATGATTTTGATGTTGATGGCTGCAATATATCTGAAGTAATTTTGTTCTTATAAAAGATTGCTTTGACTCCCAATGCTAGTTCTCTAAATATTGCTTTTACTAAGCATATTACCAATGCTCTTATAAAAATTAGGGATGAAAAGTTGAAGCAAAAAGCCTCTATTCCCAAGAAGTTAGAAGATGGTTGGGAACCCATCATTGATATGCATGTTAATGGTTATGATTGCCATGCTTTATGTGATCTAGGTGCTAGTATTTCTATCATGCCTAGAAATATTTATGACATGCTTGATTTACCATCACTTGAAAAATGTTATTTTGATGTTCCTATTGCTGATGTTGCTAAGAAGTAACCTTTGGGAAGAATTAATGATGTTCTTATTGTGGTTAACAATAACCTTGTTCCCGTTGATTTTTTTGTTATGGACGTTGAATGCCATGCTTCATGTCCTATTATTTTGGGAAGACCTTTTCTTCGAACTGTAGGTGTCATCATTGATACGAGGGAAGGCACCATCAAATATCAATTCCCACTAAAGAAAGGTATGAGCTTGATGCTTCATCACTTGATGTTACTTGATTCGCAATTTTCCGCGCCTAGCTCAAAGGCGCTAAAGAAAAGCACTCTTAGGAGATAACCCAATGTTTTCTTTTCAGTACTTTTTCTTTTATTTGAGTCTTGGAAGTCATTACTACTGTAATGACCGCTCCTTATCTTGTTTATTTCGTTTTTGTGCCAAGAGAAGCTTCTAATTTGAGTGAGGTAAAGATTTGGGGATGTTGCTGTCCTGAAACTGTTTTCGGTGCTGCACCGTAAAAATTCGTATAAATTCTCTGTATATCTTTTGGACCTGAAATTTCTTGTGTATATGCCCCAGGTTATATCCAAACTTCTGTTAGTTGAACACTTTTTGATTTGAGCAACAGAAAATCCCTCAAAAATTCGACCTTTGTCAGCTGTTCAGTTTTGACAGATTTCTGTCAATATTTGTGTTTGCCACTTTATCGCTTTCTTTTGAGTTCTTTTGATCACGGAACTTTTGGGGAGGTTGATACAGTAGTATTTGCTATATATGTGGTGGTTTTGAGTTGAAACCTGAAGCAAATAGAGGATTGATTATATGTTATGCTTACACTAATGTTGCTAATAGAATTGTGTTTAGTTTTGTATGAAGGAAGTTTTCAAGTGTAGGGATTGGAGAATGATGAGATGAGTTGAAGAATGGACAAAAGCTCAAGCTTGGGGATGCCCATGCATCACCCCAAGAAATATCCAAGAAGTACAAGCGTCAAAGCTTGGGGATGCCCCCGAGGCACCCCTTCTTCATCGGTAAAAATCAGGTCACCTTTCAAAACACTATATTTTTATTGCTTCATGCACTATGTGTTTTTCTTGGAGCGTCTGATACCTCTCAAACGTATCTATAATTTTTGATGCTCCATGCTTGTTTTTACACCATTTGCCTATTGTTTCGTTACACTTAGTGGCACTTTTATGCATTTTCCGGAACTAACCTATTAACGAAGTGCCACAGTGCCAGTTTCCTGTTTTCTGCTGTTTTTGTGTTTCGGAAGTGATACACAGGAAATATTCTCGGAATTGGACGAAACAAGTTCCTGAAGTCTTATTTCACGGGGAAGCTTCCAGACATCCGAAGAAGAGACGGAAGAGGGCCACGTGGGCCCCACACGCACAGGCAGCGCGGCCAGGCCCCTGGCCGCGCCAGCCATGTGTGAGGAGGCCTGGTCCCTCCTCTGACATCGCCCCTTCGCCTATAAAGACCCCCCGACGAGAAAAACCTAAGTACCCGATCAGATTTCCAGAACACATCGCGATACGCCGCCGCCGTCGACCCGAAGATCGGGAGGGTCCAGAAGCTCTTCCCGGCACCCTGCCGGAGAGGGGAATCGCCACCAGAGGTCTTCTTCATCGCCATGCTTGCCTCCAGAGCGATGAGTGAGTAGTCTACCTTGGACTATGGGTCCATAGCAGTAGCTAGATGGTTGTCTTCTCCACCATGTGCTTCATGTTTAGATCTCATGAGCTGCCCTACATGATTGAGATCACCGTTATGTAATTCTATGATGTTGGTTTGTTGGGATCCGATGAATATTGGTGTTTATGATTAAGTTGCTGCACTGAATTATATCTTTTGTTATCTCTATGTTGTTTATGATCTTGCATGCTCTCCGTTGTTAGTAGCTATCTTGGCCGAGTAGTTGCTAGTGACTCCAAGAGGGGGTATTTATGCTCGATAGTGGGTTCATGTCTCTATTTCACCTGGGGGAGTGACAGAAACCTCTAAGGTGGTAGATGTGCTGTTGCTACTAGGGAGAAAACAACATTCATATGCTCAAGGGCATATGCTTTGTTTACATTACACACTTTGCTTAATGCAATTATCTGTTGTTCGCAACTTAATACTTCTAGGGTGTTCGGATTGATATCCCCGGGAGTGGATTATTAGTCATAGATGCAGTTGGATGGTGGTCTATGTAATTTGTTGTAATGCCCAGAGTAAATCTCATAGTGATCTTCTTGACATATCACGTTATCTTTATTCTATCAATTGCCCAACTGTAATTTGTTTACCCAGCATGTTATTTTATCTATGGAGAGACACCACTAGTGAACTGTGGACCCTGGTCCTATTTACATCATATTGCAATCACCTGTTTACTTTTCCCGCACTGTTTACTTTACTCGCATATACTCTACTGTTTTCCACTCGATACGCTCATAACCTTTGTTTCAAGCAAACCGGTGAGATTGACAACCTCATCGCAAGTTGGGAACAAAGTATTTGTTTGTGTGTGTGCAGGTTCCACAACACCTTCAGTCGTCATTGTCTCTCCTCTCCTGTTCGATAAACCTTGGTTTCTTAACTGAGGGAAAACTTGCCGCTACACTCATCATACCTTCCTCTTGGGGCTCCCAACGGGCTGGTCATCACCACGCACAAGGACTTACTGCTCCCACGTCAACTACACGCCACAGCTCTTTTCTGGCGCCATCATCACCGAGTAGCAGCACTTTTTCTGGCGCCGTTGCCGGGGAGGAAGAGAAGACTTCTGCGAGGGGAGTTCTTCGCACACACATTCTTTACTTTGTTATTTGTTTTGCTTTACTTTATTTATTTTTACCTGCATTGCTTCAAATCAAAAACCCAAAAAAATTAGAATCCTTGGTAGTTGTTACTTCTTTGCTTTTAGTTTATTATGTCTAGTTCAGTTGCTACTACTATGTCCCCCGAGGACATAATTTTTACTTTTAAGCAGAAAGATGAGGAAAGCTTTAAAGAAGCTTGGTCTAGAATTTATGATTGGCATGGAAAAACTGAACCTAAAATGACTTTGAGTTTGCTTCTTAGTAGCTTTTACTTTGGACTTTCGCTTCGTTATAGATATGCTTTGGATGCTACTGCAGAAGGAGATTTCCTTCATTGTGATGGAGATCAAGCCTTCAATATTATAAAAAAGTTGATTACAATTTATAGCATGCCAACCTATTTTGATTCCTCTCTTGTGAGCATTTTTAATAGACTTAATACTCTTGAGACTCACACTGCTAGCTTGAGTTCTTGCTACAATACTTTGCGCCAGCATTTTGATTATGTGCCAACAAATACTGAACCTTCGAGCTGGTATCCTACAATAAAAATCACCATTAGTGGTGAAACTTTTCATGCTCGTTGTGATATTATGTCTGAATTTTGTCTCATGCCAAAGGATGTTTATGAATCTTTGAGCCTTTGGAAGCTTTCTGAGGGAGGAGAAGAAATTTTTCTTACTAATAATGCCACCATATTTCCCCTTGGAATAGCTGAAGGAGTCTTTATAAAAATCCTAGGAAGAATGATATCTACTGATTATCTTGTTATTGAATGTGTAGGAAAAGGACAAATCACACTTGGAAGATCCATTCTGAAGCTCCTGGGCGCCGTTATCGATGTGGGAAAAGGCAATATAACATTTACCTCTCCACCTTGAAATAACCATGTCTTTCCTAGAGTCAAGAGCAAAGGTAAGAAAGGGAGACGTAAGGCACGTGCTGATCCTAGCGCTTCATCTAATATTACTTGATTCGCAATTTTCTGCGCCTAGCTCAAAGGCGTTAAAGAAAAGCACTCTTGGGAGATAACCCAATATTTTCTTTTCAGTACTTTTTCTTTTATTTGAGTCTTGGAAGTCATTACTACTGTAATGACCTCTCCTTATCTTGTTTATTTCATTTTTGTGCCAAGAGAAGCCTCTAATTTGAGTGAGGTGAAGATTTGGGGATGTTGCTGTCCTGAAACTGTTTTCGGTGCTGCACCGTAAAAATTCGTGAAAATTCTCTGTTTATCTTTTGGACCTGCGATTTCTTGTGCATATGCCCCAGGTTATATCAAAACTTTTCTTAGTTGAACACTTTTTGATTTGAGCAACAGAAAATCCCCCAAAAATTCGTCCTTTGTCAGCTGTTCAGTTTTGACAGATTTCTGCCAATATTTGTTTTTGCCACTTTATCGCTTTCTTTTGAGTTCTTTTTTATCATGGAACTCTTGTGGAAGTTTCTACAGTAGTATATACTTTATATGTGGTGGTTTTGGGTTGAAACCTGAAGCTAAAAGAGGTTGAATATATTTTATGCTTACACTAATGTTGCTAATAGAATTGTGTTTAGTTTTGTATGAAGGAAGTTTTCAAGTGTAGGGATTGGAGAATGATGAGATGAGTTGAAGAATGGACAAAAGCTTAAGCTTGGGGATGCCCATGCATCACCCCAAGAAATATCCAAGAAGTACAAGCGTCAAAGCTTGGGGATGCCCCCGAGGCACCCCTTCTTCATCGGCAAAAATCAGGTCACCTTTCAAAACACTATATTTTTATTGCTTCATGCACTATGTGTTTTTCTTGGAGCGTCAGTTGTTTTAGTTTTCTTAGTTGGTTTAGTTTGTTTGTTTGCTGCAATAAATGGTTGGACCCCAACAAATTTCCTTTGGAGGAGATGTACTCGTTTTCATTTGCAAAGAACGCTCTAGTTTTCACTCTTATCAAAAATCGAGCGTTCTACTTTTTCTGCTACTGCTTTTGGTTTTCGTTTTCGCCTTGATTTGCGTTCAGATCTTGTCATATCTTTTTATCAAGGTGTATTTTTGCCTCTGATCTTTATTGGTTTTCATCAAAAGAGGTGTTTATAAAAATTTCAAATGGTGTTGGAAAAGAGAAAAAGCTTTGTGCAAAATAGTGGTACAAGAAGGAGCTTGTGTAGACTGCGGCTTAGGCTTTTTCATGTCATGCTTGATGTCTTTTTGATAGTATGCTTAGTGGTTTTGCTGTAGCATGACTTGTCTCAAATAACTGAGATTGCTTAATGAGCCTTTGAAAAAATCATGCGTTGTTTTTATTGTATGGAAGCATTATTTTGGTTTTCTCCTTGATGCTTTATTTGGGTTGACTTGGCGCATGCTCACACATGTTAGACTCTTACAAAGTCGCCATTAGCCTTCATGATCATTTAGTTTTTGACTTTTGATGCCATCTTATGCTTCTTTTAATGTCGCTTTGTCGCTTTGCATGATTATGGCCATTATTGCTCTCTTAGTTGGTCGCTCCCAGTCTTTTGCTAGCCCTCGCCTTGTACTAAGTATGAGCTCTACTCGTGCATCCAACTCCTAAAAACCAAGTTTGCCATTGTGTCCACTATAAATTCCTATGCATGGTATTTGTAAGCCATTCCAAAGTAAAATTTTCATGTGCTACCTTTCAAAAACCTTCAAAACACTTCTCGTTTTGTGACACTGTTTTCAGCTCATGGGGACGTAGTGGTCGGATTTGCTATCTTCCATATTGCTTATTCCAAAAAGAAAAAAAAGAGAAAAAAGAAAGAAAAAAGGCACTCCTCCAAAGAATGTGAATGTTGGTGGGCACCCGATGGAATCGGTTAGCCATGGTATGTGAAAGGAAAAGGTGGGGAGGAGTGCCAAGTTTTATAAAAAGAGCACAAAAGTGCCAATCTCTCTCTCAAAAACTTGCTTCATTTTTGTATGGAAGATAGTAAGAACCCCATTGCCAGTCGTTGACAAAGACAACCACCTCTCAAAATCAAGTTTTATCTCTCTGTTTTACAAATGAAAAGCTCTAGCACATGTTTAAATCACTGCTTCCCTCTGCGAAGGGCCTTTCTTTTACTTTTATGTTGAGTCACCACCTTCTTTCTTTATGCACCATTAAGAGAGCATAGTTGTCATTCTTAGTGTGATATGCATTGTCCCAAAGTTCATTGATTGATTCATGATGATTGGTTTCACTTGTTCTTAAATTATTTGTATCTAGTCGCCCTCTTAAACTTTGAGGTGTCCTATGCATTTATGTTTTGCTCTCTTTGAAGGACAAGCTGAAAACCATTTGTATGTTTTTCCTTATGATTTGAACACACGTTTGACTTTCATTGTTTCATTATCATGATCTTTCGTTTGTGTTCATTTGCATGTTTACAACATGGTTGCTAAGTTTCTTATTGTCATGATTATATCTTTCATGCCCATGTTTTAAGTTCTATTGATCCCAGCTCACCAATGCTTGCATATATGATCAAGATTGTGTAGGTGCATGTCACCTCAAAAATTATTCTTTGTTATCACTTACCTACTCGAGGACGAGCAGGAGTTAAGCTTGGGGATGCTTGATACGTCTCAAACATATCTATAATTTTTGATGCTCCATGCTTGTTTTTACACCATTTGCCTATTGTTTCGTTACACTTAGTGGCACTTTTATGCATTTTCCGGAACTAACCTATTAACGAAGTGCCACAGTGCCAGTTTCCTGTTTTCTGCTGTTTTTGTGTTTCAGAAGTGATACACAGGAAATTTTCTTGGAATTGGACGAAACAAGTTCCTGAAGTCTTATTTCACGGGGAAGCTTCCAAACATCCAAAGAAGAGACGGAAGAGGGCCACGTGGGCCCCACACGCACAGGCGGCGCGGCCAGGCCCCTGGCCGCGCCAGCCATGTGTGAGGAGGCCTGGTCCCTCCTCTGACATCGCCCCTTCGCCTATAAAGACCCCCCGACGAGAAAAACCTAAGTACCCGATCAGATTTCCAGAACACATCGCGATACGCCGCCGCCGTCGACCCGAAGATCGGGAGGGTCCAGAAGCTCTTCCCGGCACCCTCCCGGAGAGGGGAATCGCCACCGGAGGTCTTCTTCATCGCCATGCTTGCCTCCGGAGCGATGAGTGAGTAGTCTACCTTGGACTATGGGTCCATAGCAGTAGCTAGATGGTTGTCTTCTCCACCATGTGCTTCATGTTTAGATCTCATGAGCTGCCCTACATGATTGAGATCACCGTTATGTAATTCTATGATGTTGGTTTGTTGGGATCCGATGAATATTGGTGTTTATGATTAAGTTGCTGTACTGAATTATATCTTTTGTTATCTCTATGTTGTTTATGATTTTGCATGCTCTCCGTTGTTAGTAGCTATCTTGGCCGAGTAGTTGCTAGTGACTCCAAGAGGGGGTATTTATGCTCGATAGTGGGTTCATGTCTCTATTTCACCTGGGGAAGTGACAGAAACCTCTAAGGTGGTAGATGTGCTGTTGCTACTAGGGAGAAAACAACATTCATATGCTCAAGGGCATATGCTTTGTTTACATTACACACTTTGCTTAATGCAATTATCTGTTGTTCGCAACTTAATACTTCTAGGGTGTTCGGATTGATATCCCCGGGAGTGGATTATTAGTCATAGATGCAGTTGGATGGCGGTCTATGTATTTTGTTGTAATGCCCAGAGTAAATCTCATAGTGATCTTCTTGACATATCACGTTATCTTTATTCTATCAATTGCCCAACTGTAATTTGTTTACCCAGTATGTTATTTTATCTATGGAGAGACACCACTAGTGAACTGTGGACCCTGGTCCTATTTACATCATATTGCAATCACCTGTTTACTTTTCCCGCACTGTTTACTTTACTCGCATACACTCTACTGTTTTCCACTCGATACTTTCATAACCTTTGTTTCAAGCAAACCGGTGAGATTGACAACCTCATCGCAAGTTGGGAACAAAGTATTTGTTTGTGTGTGTGCAGGTTCCACAACACCTTCAGTCGTCATTGTCTCTCCTCTCCTGTTTGATAAACCTTGGTTTCTTAACTGAGGGAAAACTTGCCGCTACACTCATCATACCTTCCTCTTGGGATTCCCAACGGGCTGGTCATCACCACGCACAAGGACTTACTGCTCCCACGTCAACTACACGCCACAGCTCTTTTCTGGCGCCATCATCACCGAGTAGCAGCGTCAGTTGTTTTAGTTTTCTTAGTTAGTTTAGTTTGTTTGTTTTCTGCAATAAATGGTTGGACCCCAACAAATTTTCTTTTGGAGAAGTTGCCTTGCTTTTCATTTGCCAAGAACACTCAGTTTTTCACTCTTATCGTTTATCGAGAGTTCTTCTTTTTCTGCTACTGCTTTTAGTTTTTGCTTTTGCCTTGATTTGCGTTCAGACCTTGTCATATCTTTTCATCAAGGTGTATTTTTGCCTCTGATCTTTATTGGTTTTCATCAAAAGAGGTGTCTTTAAAAATTTCAAATGGTGTTGGAAAAGAGAAAAAGCTTTGTGCAAAATAGTGGTACAAGAAGGAGCTTGTGTAGACTGCGGCTTAGGCTTTTTCATGTCATGCTTTATATCTTTTTGATAGTATGCTTAGTGGGTTTTCTGTAGCATGACTTATCTCAAATAACTGAGATTGCTTAATGAGCCTTTGAAAAAATCATGCGTTGTTTTCATTGTATGGAAGCATTATTTTGGTTTTCTCCTTGATGCTTTATTTGGGTTGACTTGGCGCATGCTCACACATGTTAGACTCTTACAAAGTCGCCAATAGCCTTCATGATCATTTAGTTTTTGACTTTTGATGCCATCTTATGCTTCCTTTAACGTCGCTTTGCATGATTATGGCCATTATTGCTCTCTTAGTTGGTCGCTCCCAGTCTTTTGCTAGCCCTCGCCTTGTACTGAGTATGAGCTCTACTCGTGCATCCAACTCCTAAAAGCCAAAGTTTTCCAAAGTGTCCACCATACATACCTACTAGCAATTTGCTATTCCAAGTAAATTTGACTTGCTTTTATTTTCTCTTCAAATTAAACTCTTACCAGTGTTATGCGAAATTCAGTCAGTAAAGCTCTCACGAACCGGAAGGCACACTTTACTTTTTCCTGTTCTTAAAAATTTGACATTGTGGTCTCTTATGTTGAGTTGTTATGCTTGCAAGTTGTAAGTTGGATTCTAGCCCATCCATGCTGTCATGGGGCAAGCTTTCAACATTGCACTTCTTATTTGAGTTGATATCGTGATCTTTTGTTTATGGATGCCCGCGGTGTGAAATGAATTGGGAATCTTGTGGGGATCATGGAGTTTGTATATGTGTTAGGGAAACGCCGGGCCGCCAATCTAAGCCATGCATAATTCATGGTGGAAATTTGCAGCATACCCATGGTGAACATTCGACGACGCATCTCACAATAAAAAGCTAAACAAAAGGCAAATAAAAGAGATGTCGAGGTGTTCATTGTCTGCTTGTCCTGTCATTTTGGTGTGGGCTTGTTCCATGTCATCGGGCACGGAGGTACCCCATTGGCGGTTCTCAATGATATGCATATACTTACAATGACAAAAGCCTTGCTTGGGACTCTAAGTAAAGTAGCATGAGGTTTGGGTACTCGTATTCACGGGGCACGAGGTTTTCAACTTATGATTTGTCAAGCATATGCATCATAATTGTTCTCGCATTAACTTTAACCATTCAAGATGCTTATGATGGGGGCAATGAGAGCTCAAAGCCGGTAAGTACCATAATTTTTGAAGGTTATAAAACTTGCAATCACTGCTTCCCTTTGCGAAGGGCCTTTCTTTTACTTTTATGTTGAGTCACCACCTTCTTTCTTTATGCACCATTAAGAGAGCATAGTTGTCATTCTTAGTGTGATATGCATTATCCCAAAGTTCATTGATTGATTCATATTGTTGATTTCACTTGTTCTTAAATTATTTGTATCTAGTCGCCCTCTTAAACTTGAAGGTGTCCTATGCATTTATGTTTTGCTCTCTTTGAAGGACAAGCTGAAAACCATTTGTATGTTTTTCCTTATGATTTGAACACACGTTTGACTTTCATTGTTTCATTTTCATGATCTTTTGTTTGTGTTCATTTGCATGCTTACAACATGGTTGCTAAGTTCTTATTGTCATGATTATATCTTCATGCCCATGTTTTAAGTTCTTATGATCCCAGCTCACCAATGCTTACATATATGATCAAGATTGTGTAGGTGCATGTCACCTCAAAAATTATTCTTTGTTATCACTTACCTACTCGAGGACGAGCAGGAGTTAAGCTTGGGGATGCTTGATACGTCTCCAACGTATCTATAATTTTTGATGCTCCATGCTTGTTTTTACACCATTTGCCTATTGTTTCGTTACACTTCGTGGCACTTTTATGCATTTTCTGGAACTAACCTATTAACGAGTTGCCACAGTGCCAATTTCCCGTTTTCTGCTGTTTTTGTGTTTCAGAAGTGATACACAGGAAATATTATCGGAATTGGACGAAACAAGTTCCTGAAGTCTTATTTTACCCGGAAGCTTCCAGAGATCCGAAGGAGAGTCGGAGGGGGGCCACCAGGGCCCCACACACAGGGGTGGCGCGGCCAGGCCCCTGGCCGCGCGTGCCCCGCGTGAGGGCGCCTGGCTCCTTCTCTGACGACGCCCCTTCGCCTATAAAGACCCCCCGACGGAAAAAACCTAAGTACCCGATCAGATTTCCAGAACACATCGCGATCCGCCGCCACCGTCGACCCGAAGATCGGGAGGGTCCAGAAGCTCTTCCCGGCACCCTGCCAGAGAGGGGAATCACCACCGGAGGTCTTCTTCATCGCCATGCTTGTCTCCAGAGCGATGAGTGAGTAGTCTACCTTGGACTATGGGTCCATAGCAGTAGCTAGATGGTTGTCTTCTCCACCATGTGCTTCATGTTTAGATCTCATGAGCTGCCCTACATGATTGAGATCACCGTTATGTAATTCTACATGTTTGGTTTGTTGGGATCTGATGAATATTGGTGTTTATGATTAAGTTGCTGTACTGAATTATATCTTTTGTTATCTCTATGTTGTTTATGATCTTGCATGCTCTCCGTTGTTAGTAGCTATCTTGGCCGAGTAGTTGCTAGTGACTCTAAGAGGGGGTATTTATGCTCGATAGTGGGTTCATGCCTCTATTTCACGTGGGGGAGTGACAGAAACCTCTAAGGTGGTAGATGTGCTGTTGCTACTAGGGAGAAAACAACATTCATATGCTCAAGGGCATATGCTTTGTTTACATTACACACTTTGCTTAATGCAATTATCTGTTGTTCGCAACTTAATACTTGTGGAGTTCTCGGATTGATTCACCACAAGTGGATTATTAGTCGTAGATGCAGTTGGATGGCGGTCTATGTATTTTGTTGTAATGCCCAGAGTAAATCTCATAGTGATCTTCTTGACATATCACGTTTATCTTTATTCTATCAATTGCCCAACTGTAATTTGTTTACCCAGCATGTGTTATTTTATCTATGGAGAGACACCACTAGTGAACTGTGGACCCCGGTCCTATTTCCATCATATTGCTATCACCTATTTACTTTACTCGCACTGTTTACTTTACTCGCATACTATATTGTTTTCCACTCGATACACTCATAACCTTTGTTTCAAGCAAACCGGTGAGATTGACAACCTCATCGCAAGTTGGGAACAAAGTACTTGGTTGTGTGTGTGCAGGTTCCGCATCACCTTCAGTCGTTTGCCTCTCCTCTCCTGATCGATAAACCTTGGTTTCTTAAACTGAGGGAAAACTAGCTGCTATACTCATCATACCTTCCTCTTGGGGTTCCCAATGGACTGGTTATCCACCACGCACAAGGACCGTCTGCTCCCACGTCAACCACACGCCAGCAGCTTATTTTCTGGCGCCATCAACCGGTAGCAATGTGGTATGCTCCTATAATACCACGGTTAAAACGTCTGTTCAGAAATAAAGATCATGCGAAGTTGTTGCGATGGCACATGGAAGATCGTATGAAAGACGACAAGTTGAGGCACCCCGCTGATGGTCGGCAGTGGAGAAAAATCGAGAGAGAGTTCCCGAGATTTGCAGGTGACGCAAGGAACTTATGGTTTGGTCTAAGTACAGATGGCATGAATCCTTTTGGGGAGCAGAGTTGCAGTCACAGCACCTGGCCCGTTACTCTATGTATCTACAACCTTCCTCGTTGGTTGTGCATAAAGCGGAAGTTCATTATGATGCCAGTGCTTATCCAAGGTCCAAAGCAGCCCGGCAACGACATTGATGTGTATCTAAGGCCATTAGTTGATGAACTTTTACAGCTGTGGGCCAAACCAGGTGTACGTGTGTGGGACGAGCACAAATAAGAGGAATTTGACCTTCGAGCGTTGCTTTTTGTAACCATCAATGATTGGTCTGCTCTTAGTAACATTTCAGGACAGTCAAACAAGGGATACAATGCATGCACGCACTGTTTGGATCAAACAGAAAGTATATATCTGGACAAATGTAGGAAGAATGCGTACCCATACAATCATCGTTTACTTCCGCCCAAGCATCCCTTAAAGAAAAAAGGCAAGCATTTCAATGGCAAGGCAGAACCCCGGGGGAAGCCTATCACCCGTACTGGTGCTGAAGTATTTTATATGGTCAAAGATTTAAAAGTAATCTTTGGAAAGGGTCCTAGCAGCCAACCTGTTCCTAACGGCCCTGATAAGCGCGCACCCATGTGGAAGAAGAAATCTATATTTTGGGAGCTACCCTATTGGGAAGTCCATAAGGTCCGCTCCGCAATCGACGTGATGCACCTGACGAAGAATCTCTACGTGAATATTCTAGGCTTCCTGGGCCTGTATGGGAAGTCAAAAGATACACCGGAAGCACGGGAGGACCAGGAACGTCATAAAGGAAGAGATGGCATGCATCCAGGGCAGTTTCAAGGGCGTGCCAGCTACGCTCTTACCAAGGAAGAGAAGGAAATCTTCTTTGAAGTCCTTTTCAGTATCAAGGTCCCGACTGGCTTCTCGTCGAATATAAAGGGAATCGTAAATATGAAAGACAAAAAATTCCAAAACCTAAAGTCTCATGACTGCCACGTGCTTATGACGCAATTGCTTCCGGTTGCATTGAGGGGAATTCTACCGGAAAATGTTCGCCTGGCAATTGTGAAGGTATGTGCATTCCTCAATGCAATTTCTCAGAAGGTAATCGATCGAGAAAGTCTATCAGGGTTACAGATTGATGTGGTCCAATGTCTGGTCAGCTTTGAGTTGTTGTTCCCGCCATCCTTCTTCAATATAATGACACACCTCCTAGTTCACCTAGTCGAAGAGATTAGAATTCTCGGTCCTGTGTTTCTACACAATATGTTCCCCTTCGAGAGGTTCATGGGAGTCTTAAAGAAATATGTTTGTAACCGTGCTAGGCCAGAAGGAAGCATCTCCAAGGGCTATGGAACAGAGGAGGTCATTGAGTTTTGTGTGGACTTTCTTCCTGACCTTAAGCCGATTGGTGTTCCTGAATCTCGATATGAGGGTAGGCTGACAGGAAAAGGCACACTAGGAAGGAAAGCAAAAGTATGTATGGACGGGCATTCTTTCTCTCAAGCACACTACACAGTTCTACACAATTCCATCGTGGTGGCTCCGTATATCGTGAGACACAAGAATATTCTATGCTCCAAAAACCTGGGGAAGGCTGACTCTTGGATTAAAGGGGAACACGAGAAGACTTTCGGCAGTTGGTTGCAGACACATCTCATGAATGACGACAACGTTGAAGATCAGCTGTACTGTTTGGCCAGGCCACCATCTTCGACTATATGTACTTTCCAAGGGTACGAGATAAATGGGAATATATTTTACACGGTTGCCCAAGATAAAAAGAGCACCAACCAAAACAGTGGTGTCCGCTTTGATGCAACAGACGAGAATGGGCACTGTTTGGAAACATATTAGGGTACATAGAGGAGATATGGGAACTTGACTACGGACCTACTTTTAAGATCCCTTTGTTTCGGTGCAAATGGGTGAAGCTGACAGGAGGCGGGGTAGTTGTAGACCAAAAGTACGGCATGACAACAGTGGATCTCAACAATCTTGCGTACATGGATGAACCATTCGTCCTAGCCAACGATGTCGCTCAGGTTTTCTATGTGAAGGACATGTGTACAAAAATGAGAAAAAGAAATTAGCAAAAGAAGACATCGTCCGATGAGCCAAGGCGCCACATAGTTCTTTCAGGGAAAAAAACATCGTGGGAGTAGATGACAAGACAGACATGTCAGTAGATTATAATAAGTTTCATGAAATTCCGCCCTTCAAAGTGAAAACTGACCCAAGCATCCTACTAAATGATGAAGATTCTCCATGGCTACGACCCAGAAGAAAACAGAAATAATAGATAGGAATTTTGGTGCAATAATGTAATAATGTATTAAACCTTTTATGTAATGCATGTATGAAATATACTAAACCTTTATTTAAGGAGCATGCATGTATGACAACCTTTAGTCCCGGCTGGAGGGTGCAACCGAGACTAAAGCTGTCGGCAATATAAGGACGCATGGGTAACCTTTAGTCCCGGCTGGTGGGTGCAACCGAGACTAAAGCTGTCGGTAGGATAAGGATGCATGGGTGGATGCACTGCTCGATGAGATAAAGCATGTAGCACACGACGCCCCTGTCAGAGGAACAAGATAAAAGTAGAAGCGGCGCCGTGCCTATAAAAGGAGCATCGATACGCCATGGCAAGCACAGCTCGAAGGCAGGGAGAGTTTCATCCCCATGGATGGAGGAAACGGTTGGAAAATCTCCCGTGGCAGAGCTTCTCAAAGATGTCGTTGGTGCTCACGCCCTACGGTATCTTTGGAAGCTCTGCCTCGGAAAAATTTCCCTGCAAGCCCGTGAAAGACTCCATCTCCTCTACCAGTATTGCGTAAAGGGTTGGGAAATCTCCCGTGGCGGAGCTTCTCGAAGATGTCGTTGGTGCTCACACCCTACGACATCTTTGGAAGCTCCGCCTCAGAAAAATTTCCATGCAAGCCCGTGAAAGACTCCATCTCCTCTAACAGTGTTGCGTAAAGGGTTGGGAAATCTCCCGTGGCGGAGCTTCTCGAAGATGTCATTGGTGCTCACGCCCTACGGCATCTTCGGAAGCTCCGCCTCGGAAAAATTTCCCTGCAAGCCCGTGAAAGACTCCATCTCCTCTAACAGTGTTGCGTAAAGGGTTGGGAAATCTCCCGTGGCGAAGCTTCTCGAAGATGTCATTGGTGCTCACGCCCTACGGCATCTTCGGAAGCTCCGCCTCGGAAAAATTTCCCTGCAAGCCCGTGAAAGACTCCATCTCCTCTAACAGTGTTGCGTAAAGGGTTGGGAAATCTCCCGTGGCGGAGCTTCTCGAAGATGTCGTTGGTGCTCACGCCCTACGGCATCTTCGGAATGTTCGTCTCGAAATTTTTTCCCTGCAAGCCCGTGAAAGACTCCATCTATAGTTAAAATAATTGAAAATGGCAAAATAGTTAATAGTTGGATAGTTAAAATAATTAATTTTGAAAATAGAAAATATTTTTGAATTAGTTATTCAATTTCAAACACTTTTCATATTCATCGTTTTGTCAAATTCTAAAATATACAAAAAGAATATTAATCAATATAGTTTTAATTGAAAATGGCAAAATAGTTAATAGTTTGGATAGTTAAAATAATTAATTTTGAAAATAGAAAATAGTTTTGAATTATTTATTTAATTTCAAACAATTTTCATATTCATAGTTTTGTCAAATTCCAAAATATACAAAAAGAATATTAATCAATATAGTTTTAATTGAAAATGGCAAAATAGTTAATAGTTTGGATAGTTAAAATAATTAATTTTGAAAATAGAAAATAGTTTTGAATTAGTTATTCAATTTCAAACACTTTTCATATTAATAGTTTTGTTAAATTCTAAAATATACAAAAAGAATATTAATCAATATAGTTTTAATTGAAAATGGCAAAATAGTTAATAGTTTGGATAGTTAAAATAATTAATTTTGAAAATAGAAAATAGTTTTGAATTAGTTATTCAATTTTAAACACTTTCATATTCATAGTTTTGTTAAATTCTAAAATATACAAAAAGAATATTAATCAATATAGTTTTAATTGAAAATGGCAAAATAGTTAATAGTTTGGATAGTTAAAATAATTAATTTTGAAAATAGAAAATAGTTTTGAATTAGTAATTCAATTTCAAACACTTTTCATATTCATAGTTTTGTCAAATTCTAAAATATACATTAGTTATTCAATTAAAAATTAAAAATTCATATTTGAAATGAAAATCTGAAAAAATTTCAGCCTTTGCCGCGCATTTATTACCCCTTTAGTCCCGGCTGGATCCACCAACCGGGACTAAAGGGGGGAGGGGGCTCGGGCGCAAACTGAAACCGCCCCCCAAACCCTTTAGTCCCGGCCGGTGGCTTCAACCGGGACTAAAGGGGGGCCTTTAGTCCCGGTTGGAGCCACCAATCGGGACTAAAGGGGGGGGAGGGGGTATAAAAGCCCGCCCCTCCTCCTTCTTCCTCCTCTCACGCACTTAGCGAAAATTTTGACGGCGAGCGCGAGGAGTAACCGACGCCAATCGTTGCGGTCGGTTGAATCCGTGGTCGCCGTCGAGCCGCCGTCGAGCCCGCCATCGCCGTCCGAGTGCCGCCGCCTCCCGAGCTCACCGCCCCCGTGCGCGACTCGCCACCCCCGTGAGCCCCCGGCCTGAGCTCACCGGCCGCCCCCGCGCGCGACTGGCCGCCCCCGAGCGAGCTCGCCGCCGACGCCGTCACCGCCCCCGATCGAGCTCGCCGCCGACACCGTCACTGCAAGCCGGCCGCGCCTTCCGTAGGTAAGAAAATTAGTTAGAATTAGGGTTAGAATTTAGTTAGTATTTAGTTAGAATTAGGGTTAGAATTTAGGGTTAGAATTTAGTTAGAATTAGTTAGTATTTAGTTAGAATTAGGGTTATTTAGTTAGGGTTAGAATTAGTTTGTATTTAGTTAGGGTTATATTAATTATTTAGTTATTAGGGTTAGAATTTATTTAGTTAGGGTTATTTTATTTAATTAGTTAGGGTTATATTAGAATTTAGGGTTAGTATTTAGTTAGTACTCCCTCTAACCCATAATACTCTTCGCCAATACAGATGTATCTAGACACATTTTAATAATAGATACATTCATATTTGCGAAGAGTAACATGGGTCGGAGGGAGTATTTAGTTAGGGTTATATAATTTAGTTAGTATTTAGTTAGGGTTATATTATTTAATTAAGGTTATATTATTTAGTTAGGGTTAGTATTATTTAATTAAGGTTATATTATTTAGTTAAGGTTATTTTCTTTAGTTAAGGTTATATTATTTAGTTAAGGTTATATTATTTAGTTAAGGTTATATTATTTAGTTAGGGTTATATTATTTAGTTAGAGTTATTATTTTGTTAGGGTTATATTATTTAGTTAGGGTTATATTATTTAGTTAGGGCTATTATTTAGTTAGGGTTATTATTTAGTTAGGGCTATTATTTAGTTAGGGTTAGAATTTATTTAGTTAGGGTTAGTATTTAGAAAAAAGTGTTAGGGTTATTATTTAGTTAGGGTTAGAATATATTGACCAACTACTTAGTTTCTTTTCGAATCGTCTTTTCGAATTTTGTTAGGTTAATTGTTAGCACTTTAATTGTTATGGTATTTTGCAGAAACTACGGATCCACATAGCAGGAACCTAGAAGAGGAAGAACTTCTCGAAGATATAATCAAAGACGCCCCCGACGTTGAACCAGCTGAATCTCCGTCGTCATATCTAAACCCCTCCAGAGATGGAATGGAGGTCGACCAATACGTAGATGAAGCCGACGGGGCAGGAGATAGCTCCGATGACAGAGAAGGTGATAGCTCCACTGATGGAGAAGCCGGTGGAGAAATAACAAAGTCCGGCGAGGTATATATATGAAGTTCGATAATCACTTGTAATATGTGAAAAATATTGGAGATAGCTCTATATTGTATACATATACATTAATTTGACGAATGTTTCTCCCTCTTAGGCCTCCACATCGAGCAAAGCTACGAAACGTGGTCCGACTAAAAAGTTGGATGCACGGACGCATTACACCTTTGAGGTGATATTGCCTACGGGCGAACCCAAGCTTCCTAAGAATGCTGCTGACATATTCAAGAAGCAATGCGGAGTTCTCGTTAGGGATCACGTCCCGATCAGCGTTCGGGAGTGGAACAAGCGCAAAGGGGCAGCCGATAGTGACTATGTCGCCGAAAGGTACAAAGATAATCTTTGGAATGATCTCATATCACATTTCAACCTGCCAGAATGTGAGAATGAAGACGCCGCAAAAAAACTGAGGGCCAAAGTCAAGCAGTGGACTCTAAAGAAGATGGCCGAACTGTTCCGTAGCTGGAAGAAGAAACTATGGAAAAACTATCTGAAGACAAAGAAAGTGCCAGTATTCGAGGGGTATCTAGCCAAGCAGGCGAATCACTGGAAGGCATTTCAGGAGTACAAGCAGTCAGAAGATGCCAAGGCATTATCAGAAAAGAACAAGAAAAATGCCGACAAGAAGAAATATCACCACACGCTGGGGCCAGGGGGCTATGAGACTGCCATCCCAAAGTGGGATAAGAAAGAGCAAGATATGCTAGCTAAAGGGATCATACCTGAACCCATCCGTGATGAGTGGGAATTGAGAGCAAGAAATTGGTTCCTTGCGCATAGTGGTTCGTACGACGAACTAACAGGGGACCTTATCTGCAGTGATGGTCTTAGGATACCCAGGAAAAATTAGAAAAAATAGTGAAAGAAATTAAAGAGGAAAAAAGACAGTTCACTCCAGATAGAGAGAACGATTTGCTCACACTGGTCCTCGGCAATGATGAACATGGAGGACTGATACGTCTCAAACGTATCTATAATTTTTGATGCTCCATGCTTGTTTTTACACCATTTGCCTATTGTTTCGTTACACTTAGTGGCACTTTTATGCATTTTCCGGAACTAACCTATTAACGAAGTGCCACAGTGCCAGTTTCCTGTTTTCTGCTATTTTTGTGTTTCAGAAGTGATACACAAGAAATATTCTCGGAATTGGACGAAACAAGTTCCTGAAGTCATATTTTACCAGGAAGCTTCCAGAGATCCGAAGGAGAGAAGGAGTAGGGCCACCAGGGCCCCACACACAGGGGTGGCGCGGCCCAGCCCCTGGCCGCGCTGACCCCGTGTGAGGGAGCCTGGCTCCACCTCTGACGACGCCCCTTCGCCTATAAAGACCCCCCACGAGAAAAACCTAAGTACCCGATCAGATTTCCAGAACACATCGCGATACGCCGCCGCCGTCCACCCGAAGATCGGGAGGGTCCAGAAGCTCTTCCCGGCACCCTGCCGGAGAGGGGAATCGCCACCGGAGGTCTTCTTCATCGCCATGCTTGCCTCCGGAGCGATGAGTGAGTAGTCTACCTTGGACTATGGGTCCATAGCAGTAGCTAGATGGTTGTCTTCTCCACCATGTGCTTCATGTTTAGATCTCATGAGCTGCCCTACATGATTGAGATCACCGTTATGTAATTCTATGATGTTGGTTTGTTGGGATCCGATGAATATTGGTGTTTATGATTAAGTTGCTGTACTGAATTATATCTTTTGTTATCTCTATGTTGTTTATGATCTTGCATGCTCTCCGTTGTTAGTAGCTATCTTGGCCGAGTAGTTGCTAGTGACTCCAAGAGGGGGTATTTATGCTCGATAGTGGGTTCATGTCTCTATTTCACCTGGGGGAGTGACAGAAACCTCTAAGGTGGTAGATGTGCTGTTGCTACTAGGGAGAAAACAACATTCATATGCTCAAGGGCATATGCTTTGTTTACATTACACACTTTGCTTAATGCAATTATCTGTTGTTCGCAACTTAATACTTCTAGGGTGTTCGGATTGATATCCCCGGGGGTGGATTATTAGTCATAGATGCAGTTGGATGGCGGTCTATGTATTTTGTTGTAATGCCCAGAGTAAATCTCATAGTGATCTTCTTGACATATCACGTTATCTTTATTCTATCAATTGCCCAACTGTAATTTCTTTACCCAGCATGTTATTTTATCTATGGAGAGACACCACTAGTGAACTGTGGACCCCGGTCCTATTTTAATCATATTGCAATCACCTGTTTACTTTTCTCGCACTGTTTACTTTACTCGCATATTACTACTGTTTTCCACTCGATACACTCATAACCTTTGTTTCAAGCAAACCGGTGAGATTGACAACCTCATCGCAAGTTGGGAACAAAGTATTTGTTTGTGTGTGTGCAGGTTCCACAACACCTTCAGTCGTCACCGTCTCTCCTCTCCTGTTCGATAAACCTTGGTTTCTTAACTGAGGGAAAACTTGCCGCTACACTCATCATACCTTCCTCTTGGGGTTCCCAACGGGCTGGTCATCACCACGCACAAGGACTTACTGCTCCCACGTCAACTACACGCCACATCTCTTTTCTGGCGCCATCATCACCAAGTAGCAAGGACGAACGCGAGGCTTCGGTCCCTCTTACCCGTGGTGGCTTGGGTTTGCCAGAGACCAAGACACTTACAGAAGCCGAGCGAGAGCAAAGAAGCGACAGCAGGATGAGGAAAATGATAAGTTCAACCAGTTGCTTGCCAGGCTTAACGAGCAACAGAAGCAGATTGACGAGCTTAGAGGAGTAGTGCGCCAGGAAGATCCTGCACTCGATATTATCGCCGCCCCATCTAAGTGGAAAAGCAGCGTGGCTGAATCTGAGGCCCCGACCGACGATGCACGAAGAATGATAGAGGGCGGTTCCGGCTACCCCGTGGATGGAATCAAGGAGTCAACATCATGTGAACTCCATCAGAGAATCAAGAACATATCCATGAAGGTGGCCGTCGGACAAGCTTTACCTTCTGGCCCTAATGTACGTTGGCATGGCCGTGAGATTCCAGCTGGCTATGCTAAAGTCGGGGTGGATGAAATTGTGTCGGGGTTTCATGATATGGAGCTCGACATAGCTGGACCCGAAGATGAGAGGACACTCGGAGAAGTACTGGGTGGAGTCATCCTATGGGACAAGAACTACATCAAGCTTCCAGGCTCGGCCCCAAGGACAACACCGCCTCCGAGTCATCGCAGGTCACCTACACCTCCATCACCTCCAAGCCCTCCACATGATGACGGCCACCACAACACGAGTCCATCTCGATCACCGCCGCCGGACTTGGGTTGGCCGTCTCCGCCGCCGCCCGCTAAGGACACTAAGCGGAAGCGTGCCAGCAAGAATGCTCCATTGATGAGTTCTAAGCGACGGAGGTCCCCAAAGCGCAAACTGTCGCCCCTCCCAAAGGTACCTCATGCTAATCTTCCCATCAGACCTTATGATCGTACCCCCGAGGAAAACGCCAGGATAGCAAAGGAACATTATGATGCGCAGATGAAAAAGAAGGAACCCGAGCCCCGCCCGGAATACACCGAGAAGCAAATAGCATATGCAAAATACTTACTGACCCTTCCATCACAGTATGACTTGCACCATAAGCCTGACGACTATACACGCGCATTGCAGAAGGAAGGGAAAAAGAGCAGATCACGTGCAAGTGCAAGTGGGAGCAAATCAAGTTCAACTACAAGCAAAAAAAGATCAGACGTTCCTCAGCTTGGACAATAGGCCAAACAGTCGATCCCACCCCTCAGGGTGTTACCCGAGAATGTTCCCTCTCTGGTGCAGGGGCAAGATTTGGAATTAGCAAAGAAGTGGGCGGCTGAATGGGGTATAAGTGTTGAAGACGTTCTGGCTTCCCAAGATGGCAGGTTACCCAAGGCTGTGGTAGCCCCTAAGCCGCAGTTTGTCATGGGAGCGCCTTTGGTCAGCAAAGATAAGTTTGATGATCTCCCAACAAATATGCGTTACTTGCATACATGGTACTTAAGTGAAGCAAAGAATGGGAGAACGATGATCGTGGCGCATGTCCCACGGGAGTACTACGGCCGTCCCGAAGACATCCATATCGACTTTGATGAACTCTTCCAAATATACAATGGCGATGCCCTCGACAAATCGCTTATGAGTTGCTATTGTCTGTAAGTTTTTCAATTCGTTGTCTACATATAACTTGTTCAGTTATTTCAATTCATTGTCTACATATAACTTGTTCTGTTCTAACTTGTACTCTATTATGCAGAATGAAGATTATGGAATGTAAAAGTAGGAACATCCTAAATATTAGGTTTATTGACCTAGATAAAATACATATAAAGACGCTAACTGATAACCTCAAGGAGACGGAGGAAAACCTTCTAAGGTTTCTAACAGATCAAAATTTCTGTGACTACATACTGTTTCCATACAACTTCAGGTGAGGGTCTTACTCTGTTGTGTCCATTCACTTATAAGTGTAATTGATAAGTTACTGACATATATATATATATATATATATATATATATATATATCAACGCGGATTTGCTACCACCGGTGGTAGCTATGCATGCATGCATAGTCCTTGGATTATGTGAGCATGGTATTCCTCCGCATGCGATGTAGAGAGCAGGAGATGACGGTGATAACGGATGAAATTCTTCCGTTTGTTGCATGCACATGGTACTCTTGAATGGCTACCTAGCATGGCAACTGTGGATGGCTAGAGCATGTGGTGATTTTAGACATACCATGCCTAGTTGCCATGCGTAGTAGCCATGCACACTCTACTAACCAAGTAACCTGCAGAGTTGCCTTGTATGATTTCCTAACCGATCAAGGTGGTGATTTTAGGAATGCCACACCTAGTTGCCATGCACACTCTCCAAACACACTAACCACCTAGACATGCCATGTGATGTAGCCGTCTTGCCTAGCCATACGTGTGGTTTTGGCGAGATTTTTTTGTTGGCGCGAATGTTAATTATGGTCTTCCTTTTCCCTCCATTATCTCACTGCTGCCACTACATATATAGATGATAATGCTAGAGTGGAGCAGCGGAAGGCTGGACAGAAATCCTAACAGTGAAGAAGCTCAAAGAACAAACAAAAATGCGACGGAGGGTAAGAACTAATTAAAATAAGTTCATAAATCCTATCGAGAGAAAAAAGATATTTATGAAATGAGCTCTACTTGATTAAGTAGCGGCGCTCTCAAAATCAACAAATCAATTAACCGCTGATTTTTTTGGATCAAGGTGTTCGTCCTAATGAGCTATGGTATGAATCCGATTATGTATCAGGGAAATGCTAAATAGAAAAGGATACGACAGCTATGAGTACACAATGTGAGTGGTGAGATGAGATGATTTGTTTGCATGGTTCCACGGTGTGGTGGCTTTGGATGGATAGGTTGAGTGGATGGTGTAGTAGGTGTGTGTGTGTGGTTAGTTGGAGTGGATAATCCAATAGGTTGCATGGTGTGGTGTGTTGGTGTGGTGTGTTGAGGTGGTGTGTTGAGGTGGTGAGAGATAGGAATATGCATGTAAACACCGTCGCTTCCGTCTGTTAACTCTTGTGCTCCTGGTAGAAAATCACATGCTCCCTATAGAGAATCTAATGGTGGATGGTGGGTGCATAGCTACCACCGGTGGTAGCAGGCTATTTTGCATATATATATATATATATATATAGGAAGCTGATATGGGGCACCTTGGTGCCCGGGCACCATGCTTCAAATACATACATTTTGCTTACAATTATGCATACCCAAGGGTATACATACTCAAGATACATATACCCAACTCATATATACCCAAAATATGCATACCCAAGATACATATACCCTAGATACACATACCCAATATATATATACCCGGAATACGTATATCAACGCGGATTTGCTACCACCGGTGGTAGCTATGCATGCATGCATAGTCCTTGGATTATGTGAGCATGGTATTTCTCCGCATGCGATGTAGAGAGCAGGAGATGACGGTGATAACGGATGAAATTCCTCCGTTTGTTGCATGCACATGGTACTCTTGAATGGCTACCTAGCATAGCAACTGTGGATGGCTAGAGCATGTGGTGATTTTAGACATACCATGCCTAGTTGCCATGCGTAGTAGCCATGCACACTCTACTAACCAAGTAACCTGCAGAGTTGCCTTGTATGATTTCCTAACCGATCAAGGTGGTAATTTTAGGAATGCCACACCTAGTTGCCATGCACACTCTCCAAACACACTAACCACCTAGACATGCCATGTGATGTAGCCGTCTTGCCTAGCCATACGTGTGGTTTTGGCGGGATTTTTTTGTTGGCGCGAATGTTAATTATGGTCTTCCTTTTCCCTCCATTATCTCACTGCTGCCACTACATATATAGATGATAATGCTAGAGTGGAGCAGCGGAAGGCTGGACAGAAATCCTAACAGTGAAGAAGCTCAAAGAACAAACAAAATGCGACGGAGGGTAAGAACTAATTAAAATAAATTCATAAATCCTATCGAGAGAAAAAAGACATTTATGAAATGAGCTCTACTTGATTAAGTAGCGGCGCTCTCAAAATCAACAAATCAATTAACCGCTGATTTTTTTGGATCAAGGTGTTCGTCCTAATGAGCTATGGTATGAATCCGATTATGTATCAGGGAAATGCTAAATAGAAAAGGATACGACAGCTATGAGTACACAATGTGAGTGGTGAGATGAGATGATTTGTTTGCATGGTTCCACGGTGTGGTGGCTTTGGATGGATAGGTTGAGTGGATGGTGTAGTAGGTGTGTGTGTGTGGTTAGTTGGGGTGGATAATCCAATAGGTTGCATGGTGTGGTGTGTTGGTGTGGTGTGTTGAGGTGGTGTGTTGAGGTGGTGAGAGATAGGAATATGCATGTAAACACCGTCGCTTCCGTCTGTTAACTCTTGTGCTCCTGGTAGAAAATCACATGCTCCCTATAGAGAATCTAATGGTGGATGGTGGGTGCATAGCTACCACCGGTGGTAGCAGCCTATTTTGCATACGTATATATATGTACTTTCACATACCTTAGGTATATATTCCAAAAAAATAACATACCTAAGGTATACATACCTTATTTATGTCTACTAAGTATGTGCAAAGTCATACATACCTTGGGGTATGTACAAAACATCACGTATTTTATACGTATTGAGCATGGTGCCCGGGCACCAAGGTGCCCTGGTTATTTTACCTATATATATATATATATATATATATATACATGTGCAGCTACCACTGGATTTTGTTGGACATTCAAATTGATAAGGGAAGAGTTGATGCCTTCGACCCATTATCGAGACCCTTGGAACAGTTCCAAAGCCTGCAGGACATGCTCCAAGGGTAATTTCAATCATTCTTGCGCTCTATCGGTCTCTTTCGATGATTTTCTGATATATCAATTAATGAAAAAACTTAGCAAATCATTTTCCTTATCGGGCAGGGTTTGGAAGCGGTTCAAGTGCGTGACTGATGGTATCGAGCATGAGAAGCTGACCTTTAGAGCGGCTCAGGTAAGTAGTAGTATAATATACTTCTATTTTCAATACATTTATGATGCTAGATTATTATTTTGATTATATTCTATTCTCGTAAAGTGCGACCAGCAGCCACGGGGGACGCATCTATGTGGATACTACGTTTGCGAGTCCATTCGCACGTTTATCTCTGAGCACAAGAATTACAGATACGACGTAAGCAATAAACATTTACACCTCTATTTTTACCCGGCATTCTTTGTTATCATGATTGACATTCATATTCATCTCCTCTCTTATATAGTACACGGCCATGCGGGAGAAGTACCTACCAGAGCAACGCGCGATTGCTGTTGCAGAGGAGCTAGCGGCCTTTCTGAGGACAGAAGCTATAGACGACAAATAACGATTTAGTGTAGCTAGGGGCCATTACTGATGTTGGTCCATGTAATCGAATAGACGGGCTCTAGTCCCGATAATTCTGATCTCCATATAATTGTATATATATGCTCGCTTATAAGATAAGTTAATCTTATATATATATAGCCCAGCTATTCTACAACCGGTTGTAGATTAAGGATCTATAACCAGTTTTGAACTTCCATGGTAAACACGATTGAACTTCTCGCTATTTGTTTAGATGAACATTGTTGAACTTCTCGCTATAATACATAAGACTACAATGTTTTGATTATAATTTCCTAACCGTTCATCAGATTTGAGCAAATGATATACCGTTAAAAAGCTTATCAAATTCCAAAACTTTTATGTTTTAACAGTTTTTTGAAATTTTAAATATTTTTCAGGTTATTTTTAAAAAACAATAATCGGATTTTCGCGTCATTTTGTATGGGCGGACAGTAATTTGGCCACGGTTTTCACATCGTTTATTGGAATAACGCATACAATATACCGTTGGATTCGCAAGAAAATTGCCCAACTTATTGATCTTAAGTGTTTTTCAAAATTCGGAGCAGTTTAGAAGTAATTTTAAATATACGAAACATTTGTTTCGCGGATTTTTTCATATCAAGCAGTATTTTGCTCTTCATTTTTCAACCGTTTATCTGATTTATGCACATGATATATCATTGGAAAGCTGTGAATTAGGCGCAACTTTTCCATTTTGATCATTTTTTCGGATTTCCTACCATTTAAGAGCATTTTTGAATATAGTTGATTCGGATTTCCCAATTTCTCGATTTTGCATGAACTGTTTTTGCAATTACTTCTAAATGACTAATCGGAATGAAGTAAATGATATACCGTTCGAAAGATATTAAAATTGCGCAACTTTTTTGTCAAGGTGATGTTTCCAAATTTTGCAAGGTTTAGAAATCATTTTCAAGAATAGTAAATAGTAGGAATGACGCCCATATGCGAGCGATTTGAATTTGGCATGGCTATGGTGGTTGAGTGGGGCATGACACCATGTATAAGTGAAAGTAGACTCATATCATTGTATATTAAGTATTTATGTGGTTTACTTGTGCAACCGGGACATATAGAAACGATTTTAATGGGTAGGATTTCCGCTCGAAAAAAACAGAGTAGTTGAACTGCTTCTCACATGCAGCTGAACTGCTCTGGATGTGTAACTGAACTTATTTTATGATTAAATTGAATGTTGACAAAATTTAACTTTTTAATTTCTTGCAATCGAACTTTCCTCTTGTTCAAAGTAAACTTTCGCTTAGTATAAGCAGAAATTTCCATAGTGGTAAAAAAGAAATTTGACAAAAGTTAAAATTCTAGCGTGTTCAAGGTGAATTGATGCGTTTAGTGCATCCAAACTTCTCAGAGTTGCTTTCCTAAACTGTCTTGTCAATGCGCCTGAACTGCCCTGAGTCATCCCTATAGGTCAATTTCTCTGAACTGCTGCGTTAGTGCACCTGAACTGCCCGAGTCAAGTTGCTGAACTGCGTCGTTGGTGCGGCTGAACTTCTTGAAGTTTCGCTAGCATGTACTTCCCTCGTTTGTACGCCTGAACTTCCCGGAGTTGCGGTCCTAAACTTTTCGAGCTAGTGCAGCTGAACTTCTTGGAGTCGCGCTCCGCGGTCGAGTTTTCTAAATTGCCTCGTTAGTGCACTTGAACTTCCCAAAGTTCTGCACACCTGTACTTCTCTCGTTAGTGCACCTGAACTTTCCGCGGTAGCGTTCCTGAACTTACCGCGCTGGTGCACCTGAACTGCTTTGAGTCATGTATCATGGTCATGTTTTCTAAAATGCCTTGCTAGTACACCTGAACTACCTCTAGCCACCACCTGCACTTCCCTCATAAGCCCACCTGAACTGCCTTGAGTAGCACACTTGAACTGCTTTGATTAGCGCTCTTGAACTGTCCATAGTCATAAAAAATAATTCTAATTTAAATAAAAATTGTAGCATGTTCAAGCTGAACTGCCGCGTTTGGTGCGCCTGAACTTATACCACTCGCACTCTTGAACTTCCCGTAGTGATAAAAATTAAATACAATTTAAATAAAAATTCTAGCATGTTCAAGGTGAACTGCCGCGTTTGGTGCGCCTGAACTTATACCACTCGCGCTCTTGAACTGCCCGTGCTGGTAAAAATTAAGTTTAATTTAAATAAAAATTCTAGCATATTCAAGCCGAACTGCCGTGTTTGGTACGCCTAAACTCCCCCACTTGCATTTCTAAATTGCCTATGATGGTAAAAATTTAAACCGATTTAAATAAAAATTTAGCATATTTAAGGTGAACTCTTAGTTTGGTGTGTCTGACATGCCCTGAACTTCTTCCACTCCCACTCCTAATTTACCGTACTAGTCCATCCAAACATCTATAGTCGTGCCGCCTATTACTTTCTCACATGCACTTGAACTTCTCGGGATGTGTAACTGAACTTATGCTTTGCTCAAATTGAATCATGAAAAAAAGTAACTTTTTAGTTCATTGCAATTGAACTTCCCTCTTGGTCAAAGTGAACTTTTCGTAAGTATAAAGAGAAATTTCCACCAAGGTAAAAAAAAATCCGACAGAATTGAAAATTCTAGCGTGTTCGAGGTGGACTGCCATGTTTGGTAGGTCTGAACTTTTCCTACTCGCGCTCCTGAACTTCCCCCACTCGCACTCCTGAACTGCCTTTGGTGGTAAAAGTTAAATCCGCGGACTATTCGCTTAGAAAAAATAGAGCACCTGAACTGCCTATTACATGCAGCTAAACTTTTCTGTATCTGCAATTGAACTTATTTTCTTAAACTAAAACCCTTCAAGAAGTGACGTTTTTATTTTCTACAATTGAACTTCCGTATTGTTCAAGGTGAACTTCCACTCGAAAAAAGTGAAATTTTGGCCATGGTAAAAAAAATCCGACAAAAATAAAACTTCTAGCGTGTTTTTGAGATGAACTATTGCCTTTAGTGCATCTAAATTTTTCGTAGTAGCGTTCTTGAACTGCTGTGTAAGCGCACCAGAACTGCCTGCACACTCCCCTCGTAAGCACACATGATCGCCCGTGCACTTCCTGAATTGTCGCATAAGCGCACCAAACTGCCTGTTCACTATGCAAACTGCCATGTAAGCGCACCTGAACTGCATGCACACTTGCCTCATAAGTGCAACTTAAATACCTGCGCACCTGCTGAACTATCGTGTAAAAGCACTCCTTGAACTTCTACGTAAGCTAACAGTGCACTTCCCTCATAATTTTACCTGAACTGTTTGGGGTCATGATTCTGAACTGCCTGGTTAGTGCACATGAACTTTTCGGAGTCGCGTCCACATGTACTTCCCTTGTTAGTGTGCCTGAACTTCCCGTAGTTTCGGTCCTGAACTGCCCGCGCAAGTAAGATTGAACTGCCAGGAGTCGTGCTCTGCAGTCTCTTTTTTTTGAACTGCCTCACTAGTGCACCTGGATTTCTTGGAGTCGTGCCCGCCTATACTTCCCTCTTTAGTGCACCCGAACTTCTCAGGGTTATGGTCCTGAACTTCCCGGAGTGGCGCCCACATGTACTTTCCTCGTTAGTGCGTCTGTACTTCCCGTGGTTGCGGTCCTGAACTGCCCATGCTAGCGTAACTGAACTGCCAGGAGTCACATCGGTAGTCGCGCTTGCTAACTGCCTCGTTAGTGCATCTAAAGTTCTAAACTTTGTAAAGTCGCGCCGCCTTTACTTTCCTCGTTAGCGTAGCTGAACAGCCCGATGTACTCACATAAACCAAACCGGACTGCCTAGGTATTTTTTGCTAATTCTCATGAGTATAAGTGCTTAGATGCATCACACTATATATATCAACAAGTACAAATTAAGATAGGAATAATTTTGTTTCCATAGACATAACACCAAACAAGATATGGGCATCGGCTAACAACCAAAGCAAATAGTATTTTTAATCTATCTACAGCATTGCCGGTAATGACTATAGGAGCTTCCTACTTAATTACTACAAGTACGCTTCTAGATAGTAGAGCAGCGCACACCATGGCGGACAAAATAAACTGATTTTAACTCAGGACAAAATAAACTGCTCGGCAAAAGTGAATTGTCTATGAGGACGAAATGAACTTCCTATGTAATGAAAACAAAAAAATTCCAAAATAAGAGAACATAAAGTCAGCTTGAACTGTTGTCCGCTAAAGAAGCAAACTGAAAGAAAAGATAAACTGAACTGCTGAAGTTCACAACTAAAGCGCTGCCTCTTCTGTAAAAGAGCAGCACTATCTCTGCACAAAGGCAGTAAACACGTCTCTGCACAAACATTACCGGGGCTCTAGTATTACTCACATGCTATTTGGAGCACTACCGGTGATTTGGACTAGCATGGGCAGGAGGAATCGACCTAGGCAGTTCAGTTCGGGGAGCTTGACAGGAGGAATCGCGGACCAGCATTCCACTCGCGAGCTGGCGGCAGTACACCCGGGCGACATGCGCCGAGCTGCTTGGCAGTTGTCACCACCGCGGAGGGAGCCGGGCCTGGCGGATGCAGGGTATGTCGCAGGGGGAGCAGAGAGCCATGCCCTGCAGTGTGCATCAGAAGTGGCGGCGGTGCAGGGAGGCTTGAATGGCGGCACATACAGGAGGAAGCGGCGGTGTGGGCAGTCGTGGGGTGCCGTTCCCGGCTGCATGAAGGGGAGTACGCGGTGGTGCAGGGAGCCGTTCCTGGCGGCGCACAGGGGAGGCCAAGGCGGCGCGGGGAACCATTCCGAAGCCGCGCAGGGGAGCGCCTCCGTCAGCGTGAGAAGCCGTTCCCACCGGCGGGGATCCTGTTCAGAGGAGGAACGCGGGGTAGTTGGAAGCCGGAGGAACGGCAAGAACATGGCCGGCGGCGGCGCGGCGAGCACGGGGCCTCATCCGAAGTTCTAGTGGGCGGCAGCGACTGGTGAAGTCTGCAGCTGCGGGAGGGCACAAGTCCAAGTTCACTGGGCGGCGCCGGCGCGGGGCAGCATCCAGAGTTCCTGTTGGCAGCGGTGGCGGGGTGCAGGGCCGGCGGCGGTCGGGATCGAGGGCCGGCGGCCGGTCGGGAGCAAGGGCCGGCGACGGACGGGGGCAAGGACCGCCATGGAGGTAGTTTGTGACTGCGGGCTGGAGGTTAGATTTTTTGCCAACGCATCGCGTTCTTATAGGGCCGGCTGGTTGTAGATTAGTAATCTACAACCAGTTTTAGAATAGATCTATCCTATATATATGCATAAACATGTATATTTAGAATTAGATGAAAACTAATTCCCGAACACCAAACAATGCACCAAACGAGGCATCACGTTAATCCCCCGAACACCTAAACCCTAAAACCCTAAAACGATAAAACAAAAAACAAGATCTGCAGAAAATCTTTAGTCCCGATCTGTGTTACGACCCGGGACTAAAGGGCCTGCCCCTGAGGGCGCTCCCAGGCGCCCACGTGGAGCTCCTTTGGTCCCGGCTTAGAACAAGGCCGAGACTAAAAGTTATGCCTTTAGTCCCGCCTGTTTGGTTCTGGTTGGGGAACCAGGACTAAAGCCCCTTACGGACCGGGACTATAGGCCCTGTCCCCACTAGTGGACGCTCTTCCTTTGACTTTTGGCCAGTACACTAGTGCGTGTCACTTCACTGCTCCTATGCGGGCAACAGAACCGGACGCGCAGTCCATACACGACAAGCTTTGCTTTGCTGTAGATACCGTGCGTGCGTGCGCGACGCCAGACGTCCGGGGAGGTGAGCGAGCCGGCATGCGTCGGCCGCGCGCTCCTGTCTGCCAGCCTTCACCCGGTCCCGCCGACCCTCCCCAGTTTCCAGGGCAACCTAGCCTGATGAAATGCGTAGCTGCACTGCACCCCTGCCACTCGGCATGCGCACGCACGGGACGTGTCGAAACCTCGCCTGAAAGCCCACGTTAGCCACGCCTGAAGAAAGAAAGGCAGAGTCAGTCGATTCTATCGAAACCAAACCACCAACCGACCGCACCCCCAGTCCTCCACTTCTTCCGAGCGAATTTGACAGTTTTCCACGCGCGGCGCGGGTAGCTATCTGTGTATCCGGTCGTCCTTGGTGCCTCTCTTGCCGGTAAGCACACAGGCGCGTCAACGACTTGAGAGCCGTAACGTGAAGATGGTACGCCGTGTGGTGTGGCACGGTCCGGTGCTCCGGCGTAAGAGCCGGCCGGGACTGGTCCTGTACGCGTACATCTGTCCACATTTCTATCTGTGTCCTAGAATAATTGTCAACACATTACACATGATCTGACTGAGCGCTGAACGCACTAGTGTAAACGTAGTCAACAGCTTTACTTATTTTGAGGTGAATTGTTGGATCAAGTTGACCAAAAAAGAGATTAGTGGTGCAGTACCGAGTCGTGCCCTCTTCTGTCCTTTCGTGGTATTTTTCCACTGGGAACCACATGATACACATGATTAATTGTACGTTAAACGGCGCCTGGAATTGTCTTCCTAGTAGTATCACGTAAGTTAATTGACTCTCGTGGCCAGGGCTGCAAACTAGACAAATTGGAGATGGTTAAATCTGGCTAAGCTAAGCTTATATTAAAATTCAAGCGACCTTATACTAAGTCGAGGTAAATGTTAAGCCGTAAAAATTGATTCGTACTTAGCCTGTAACAATCTCGAGTCAATCTCGAGCTACTTGCCAGCTAAGAAAAATACTAAAATTAATTTCTAGACTTGCTTGTATATAAAGGGAACAAAAATAATATCCATACCAGATATATAGAAGGAATAAATTAATATTTCCATATTGGTTTAATCAAATCTCATCCACAACATATAAGGTTTGAATTTTAACATTTTTTAAATATATAAGAGATTATTAAACATTGATTATATTATTTCAAGCTATCAAGCTAAATCGAGCGATCTAGCGTTGGCTCAAGATCAACTCGTATTTCAGTTAAGCTATATAAGACACTTATACTCAGCTCATTTATATTCAAGTCAATCACAAACCGCTCACAAGTCTTGAGCTTTCTTACACAGCCTCACTAGTGGCTCATCTGAAGGTTTTATAAGTGGCTGATGTAGGTAGCCGTAAGCGTTTTCACATAGGGATGAATGGATGATCAACATGAACAGGGGATGCGCTGGCTCCACAAAACTTGCCGTATTGCCACGGCTAACTGACAGCTCCGGCGGCGTCGATCTCAGGTAGCCCTGTTGGTTGGCGACAGCATCATCATGATGAGTATACATTCTCTTGTTTCCTGTGGGGACAGAGCGAAGGGTTGAGAAGATCATCGCCATTCAACGCGCGCGAGACAAGATCAGAATCTGAACTAGGACCCTCCAAAAACCTATGTCCTGGAAGGAAAGATAGGCAAAAGAAAAAAAAGGCTTTATCGTGGTGCGCAGGCCACGACGCTGGCCACACACGGGTACGTGCATCGCTAGCTAGTCGATCGGTGCACGTTTTGCTGCCGCCGGAGAAGTCGTCGTCTCTGAATCTGAAGTCTGAACTAAGTGAGCGAGGTTACGGGTAATGGGTGTACACCGCGAAACCATGCCCATAATCATGTTCTATCATTTCTTTTTCCACGAGGTACTAGCATTTTATAACAACGTTAGAAAAAAAAACTATTGGAAAGAAATGATGGTCACGGCAGGCACGATCCGGGACGCGTAGATGTGTGCCGTCCTAGTACAAACTAGATCCTGGCGTGCTCTGTTGTGCCGTTCTTAGCTTCTATCGTTGATTGTTTGCAACCTATTTATTATTTCGTGTCATGTCTTTGGTCTTGTCATTGCCATGATGAGCTTGCATACAATGCTTGTTTCGCACGTTTGTCTATCCGACGGTGTTTGAAGAAGAGAAGAAGTATCAGATCCACGATCAAAACAGCGGTGAGACAAACCGGTACGTGAGCTCCAAGGATATACGCGATAATGCTTCTAGGATTTTGTCCCCTCGCCAACGAAGTCACCAGTATGCTCCGTCTCCGGTGGCCTTGGGCCTTGGAGGCGGACCACGGTCCCTCGCTAGCGGGTGGTTTCATGTTTTTTTGTTTAGCTTGTTTTTCAATGTCTTTTTCAAAATGGTGAGGTGGCAGCGATATCTTGAAGTTAGAATAAGGTTCTCTCTGCCCTATCCTCGTTTCGGGATCTGTCTAGCGCCAACCGAGGGCGTGTGGAGGTGTGTGTCCTCCGGGATCTCCTCGGATCCAATCGGCTTTTGTGTTCGTTGGTTCGGTTTCAGGTCAAACTCTTCCATGGTTACCATCATTGGTGATGGTTGGTGCGTTATTCTTTTATGGCCTTAGGACGACGACTTCACGTTAGTCTACTACAACAAGCTCTACTATGATAAGCTTTGCCTGGCTCCGGCAAACGGAGTGTCGAGAATCGCGGCGCGCCTTCGGCTCATGCTAGTGTTCGTAGTCATTGCTAGGTGGTCGAGATACATATTTGTATTTTTTTCTTAGTTTCCAGGATGCTTGTACTATTATTGATAATTATTAAAAGATCAACTTTTTTTTAAGAAAAAAGCCCAACAAAAATCAATACCATAAGCAAAATCCTAATTCCCTAGCAAGTGGGATCAATAATAGTGACATGCTACTCATCCTAAGGCTTTCAATTCTAGGAAGCTTAGAGCTCTTAGAGGATTTAGAGACCCAGGCCAGCAATATGAGCGTAAGGTATAATTACAATGCATTATAGATTTAGATAAAAATTTTAAAACTAAATTTTAGCAAACCATATAAAAAATATCAACATCTTTAATAGCGAAAACATATATAAAATATAATTAATGAAGATTCTAATAACATTTTTTCCATATTGTAGAAGTTAATATTTTTTATACTTGGTTAGTCAATGTTAATAAAATTTTACTTGGACAAAACCTAAAAGGGGTGTAATTATGGACAAAGGGAGTAGAAGAATTGGTTGGATAAGCCTTTGTTTGAGTTCGGTACAGTTAAGGGTGGATAAAACTAAAAGCGTGTAAACCGGCTAGTGAGAGGTAGTTTATTCCACTTAGAAATAAAATTCTAACTTCCACTTTAGTATGAAAAGTTAGACTAGTTTAAAATCGTGACACCATGTTTGCCACCCTTAGGTACAGTGATGCACATGAGTAGAATATTTCTAGTCATCTTGCAAACCTCTCAACAGACGAGCACCTCATTGTCTCGGCTTAAGAATCCGGCCGAAGCTCACTAGAATATCCTTTTTTTTCCCACCTGATCATGGGCTATTCCAGCAACCTCCAAAATTATCGAATAATTTATTAAGTTCAATTCCTCTATATAAATTCAGCGCAACACTTCCGATAAATCTTAAAATACATTTTCTCAACTTCGGGACCTTTCTAGCAGTTCTCTGAAACTCTTTTGCACTCTAGAACCCTTCCAATAGTTCTATGAAACACGTACCATAACTTTGGAATGATTCTAAACGTTTCTCTTATACATATAGAAGTTTTGGAACATTTCTAAAAACTCATCGACATTAAATCAATGATGCCGAAACAATTTTGACGCTATTCTCTCAACCACATACTATACTAAACCCTCATAACAGACTAAATTACTTTAAGCATGTGAGCCAACAGGTTTAGTAATGCACATACATGACTTTGAAACTCCTTTCTGGTCAATAACCAACATTGGAACCTGAACATCCATGATCGCTCCTTTGCATACACAAATAACTTCGAGCGAACGTTGTGTTAATATAAATGCTTACCCTTTGTTTCGCGATACTAGTGACATCCCGAGGCGAGACTTTGGTATCTCCGTGATTCAACACTTGATAACTATACCTGTTATCAACGTTCCGGTTTCATTCTCTTTTCTCGTTCTATATTCCGATATCACACTTGATAACTATACCTTTCATCCTCTTGCCGGTTTCACTCTCTTTTCCCATTTTGCATTCCTGATATCCTCATGATCATCATCACTATATGTGATTTGTCAGTCAATAAGGTGACATTGTAATTAATACCGAGAAGACCCAAAGCTTATCTCCAACGCTAGGAGGAGCAATATCTCTCAATCTAAGTGCAGAAACAATAATAAGATCGTAAGATATATAAGAATTTTAGTTGGATGTGACTTTGTTCGGTCACAGCCTGTATACGCGGATTGTTTTGAGTCCGGTACAGTGACGCGCGCGGCATAGAATATTTCCGGTCAACTAGCAAACATCTCAATCTCAACAAACCAATACCTCATCGTCTCGGCCAAAGAATCCGGCCAGGATATCCTTTTTCCGTTTTCCACCTCACCCCAACGAACCCGTTCCAGATCCCAAACATGCAAGACTTCTCCCGTAGCCAAGTCAATCGCTACGCCAGAAAACAAAAAACAAACTGTAGAGTCCCAAGCTGCAGGTCGTAACCGCCATACTGGTAGTCCTCATCTGAACCCAGATCGCCCCTCCCTGGCCGCAGCCGCATTGCCGGAACCCAAACCGCAACACATCGCACCGCCCGACGCCCGACACCCAACCCCACGAGAGGTCGGTCACTAGTCCGGTTCGGGTCGGGTAACGGAGACGGGAGGCAAACGGCCTGTATCAGGGCACCAACCTCGCACCGCCCAGCGGCTATAAAAAGCGTCGCCTCCCCTCCTCTTCTTCCTCCCTCGACAATCATCATCAGAAAACAAGAAGCACAATCAACCATGTCCAACGTGCCCACCTCCCTGCGCGACTCTTCCCTCACCGTGTTCCGCCTCGCAATCTCCAGCTCCGACCCCTGGCCCTTCTCTTCCTAACCCAAACTCCCCGAATCTCCTCAACCCCTTCGATCTTCTCTTCACCACAGCAGCCAAGAAAGTCCCGTCCGATCTTCGGCCCCTTCCCTTCCGATGCCGCACCGGGAGATGGCGGTGGCGCCCAAGGGGTGCGTGACGGTCCGCGTGGGCGCGGAGGGCGAGGAGCAGCGCCGGTTCGCGGTCCCGCTGGGCCACCTCAAGCACCCGCTCTTCGTGGCGCTGCTCGAGGAGGCGGAGCGCGAGTACGGCTTCAGGCACCAGGGCGCCGTCGCCATCCCCTGCCGCGTCGACCGCTTCGTCCAGGTCGAGCACCAAATCGACCGCGACCTCGGCGACCACCACCACCACCTCGTCGACCTCGACAACTGCGGCGCCGCCGACAGTCACGGTCACGGCCACATCCACCTGCCGCGCTTCGTCGGATGCTTCCGCGCCTGATGATGGGCCGCAGATCGATCTGGGTGCTCGATGGTTCGGATTCCGATGTCTGCTGTTTAGGGTTAGTTGCTTAATCGAGTTGTTCTTCCGTGCTGGTTTGCTTCGCCGACCGGTTCTCTCCCGTTGGTTTGTCATACGGTTGTTGTTGTTTCCGTTGGTTTGGTGCGGGGAGATATCGGATGAAGACTTCGATTATGATGATGATGAAAATTTGTGATCTCAAGTGTAAAGACAGAATATTAGTGATTTTTAGTTTTATATTAGACCCTTTTACTTTGTCTATATACTTTGATTTTGATGCTCTTTGCAGAAAAGGTTGCTTGTTAATTAATCTGGCGAGTTGTATGTGTATGCACGATTAGAATCAAGGACGAACCGAATTAATCAGCGTTTACTAATCAATATAAGCTGTGCCTTGATCGAGCCTTTGACTTTAAATTATCATGGAAACTTATCATGCGCGAATGATGTTTAATTCTTGAAGAGATCTAGGAAAGCTGAAAAATAAATCTCTATCTATTGTTTTACATGAGTAATTTCATTGTATCTTGCACAAAATCATTAATAGATCGGACGGCGCAACTGAAATTGACGTGCACCCTTTATATATTCCCCTCTCCACCTTGTTGAGCATATCCTAGCATTATACCGACTTGGCTTATGTTCTTTTAATAGAAGTAGTTTTAGCACCACCTCTTTCTAGCTTATCAAAATTAGTTAAAGGACAATAATAGGTGTTGCCGTCAATGGATTACTGGATGATCAATTGGTATACTTCTGAACCAGAAGCATGGCAATGTATGAAAAAGGAGCCTGATAATCGATATTCTAAATTTAGAATCAATTATTGGTTTTACATGACCATGGAATTTGGAAAGTATGGACATGTGCTTAGTTTGGAGGCCTAGAAAAGGACGATTGTTCATATGTGTTCCGTCCAAGCTACCCTCCGCCAGCTTCCCCCAAAAGCCGCTCCTCAGATACTTTTGGACTTCCAGTTTACTTCCTCCTTACCAGGTGGAAAGATGGATCCATTTGGATCGGATCGATAGCCAAAAGATAATAATAATAATAGTGGCTATCGTCAATGGATTATTGGATGATCAATTGGTATATTTTTGAACCAGAAGCATGGCAATGTATAAAAAGAAGCCAGATAATCAAAATTCTAAATTTAATCAAGTATATTTGTCTTAAATGACCACATAATTTGGATAAGTATGCAATATGCTTAGTTTGGATGCCTAGAAAAGAATGTTTGTTTATATGTGTTCCGTCCAAGTTGCTTCCATTAGCTTCCCCTAAAAGCCGCTCCTTAAATATTTTTGGACTTCCAAATATACTTCCTCCTGAACAGTTAGAAAGACCCCTTAAAAAATTAGACCGGGTCAATAGTTAGAAGACAATAATAGTGTTTGCCGTCAATGGATTATTAATGATCAATTGGTATACTTCTGAACCGGAAGCACGACAATGTATAAAAAAGAAGCCCAATAATCAAAATTCTAAATTTAGAATCAATTATTTGTCTTAAATGACCCCAGAATTTGGATAAGTATGCGATGTGCTTAGTTTGGATGCCTAGAAAAGGACGATTGTTTATATGTGTTCCGTCCAAGTTGCCCTCCAGTAGCTTCCCCCAAAAGCCGCTCCTTAAATATTTTTGGACTTCCAAATATAGTTCCTCCTTACCATTTAGAAAGACATGTTCAAAAAAAGGTAGAAAAACGGAATCATTTTGATAAGTATGTGATGTGCTTAGTTTGGATGCCTAGAAAAGGACGATTGTTTATATGTGTTCCGTCCAAGTTGCCCTCCATTAGCTTCCCCCAAAAGCTGCTCCTTAAATATTTCTGGAATTCCAAATATACTTCCTCCTTAACAGTTAGAAAGACCCCTTCAAAAAAAGTTAGAATTACGGAATCATTCGGGATAGTCAAAAGACAGTAATAGTGTTTGCCGTCAATGGATTATCAGATGATCAATTGGTATATTTCTAAACCAGAAGCATGACAATGTATGAGAAGCCTACTAATTAAAATTATAAATTTTGAATCAATTATTTATCTTAAATGACCACGGAATTTGGATAAGTATGCGATGTGCTTAGTTTGGATGCCTAGAAATGGACGATTGTTCATATGTGTTTCATCCAAGTTGCGCTCCATTAGTTCCCCCAAAACCTGCACCTCATATATTTTTGGACTTCCAAATTCCTTCCTCGTTACGATTCATTTGGATCGTATCGATAGGCAAAATGCAATAATATTGGTTGCCGTCAATGGATTATTGGATGATCAATTTGTATACTTCTAAACCGAAAGAATGACAATGTATAAAAAGAAGCCCGATACTCAAAATTCTAAATTTAGCATCAATTATTTGTCTTAAATGACCACGGAATTTGGATAAGTATGTGATGTGCTTAGTTTGGATGCCTCAAAAGGACGAGTTCATATGTGTTCCGTCCAAGTTGCTCTCCATTAGCTTCCCCCAAAAGCCGCTCCTCAAATACTTTCAGACTTCCAAATTTACTTCCTTCTTACCAGTTAGAAAGACTGATTCATTTGGATCAGATGGATAGTCAAAAGACAATAATGGTGGTTGCCATCAATGGATTACTAGATGATCAATTGGTATACTTCGGAACCGGAAGCATGACAATGTATAAGAGAAGAAGCCCAATACTTGAAATTCTAAATTTAGGATCAATTATTTGTCTTAAATAACCATGAAATTTGGATAAGTATGTGATGTGCTTAGTTTGGATGCCTAAAAAGGGACAATTGTTCATATGTGTTCTGTCCAAGCTGCCCATCACCAGCTTCCCCTAAAAGCCGCTCCTCAAATATTTTTGACCTTCCAAATTTACTTTCTTCTGACCAGTTTGGAAGGCAAAAACAAATTTAGGAGACAGCTTATGGAGAAATCTGTGGGAGTCGGCTTGCCGAAGAAGCCAAGAAAAAGCTGGGCCTATATGTGTACCCGAAAAAACATCTTGAGTTAGTCCAAGCTAATTAAAGTATGCTGGTCCATTCATGTTGAAAGATGATCTGCTAACTGCTAGTGCTGCCAGGCCAGATATATTCAGCGTAAATGGGGGCAGTTGTGCGTAGTAGTTGAAGGTTGACGTTCGCATACGCGCTGTTGGAATCCACAAAATTATGGTGGAAATTAAGGTTTACACACTCTTAGTTTCAACTTATGATCCAAGTGCTAGAAACAAAACGGAGCTAAACAAAAAACAAATCCAACCAGCTGTTATTTTTCAAAGAATATTCAAATGGTTACGTATTTGTTTTCTTCTGAAATTCCAAAAGTAGGCATCATGGGATGTGTTGAGGATATACCAAATAGGTATACCAGCGACGTAGTCCTAAATCAGCAAGCCAGGGTGGCCCATCAGGGGTGGTATGGCGGATTGCCTAACGGGCGGCCCAGTTGCTGAAGTTGCCACGGCGGTACTGGATGCAGGTGCTTATGGCGGATCCGAAGACAGGCCCATGGCGGATTGCCTTGTAGTACACGCATAGGACTTAGTCTAGGACTCCAAGTTGTATCTGCTCCGGTACCAATGTTTAGCCCACGCCAGGCACCTTTATAAGCCCGACGTGGAGCAGCCCTTGAGGCACCAGACAACACAATAGCTAGGTTACGGCGGATCGCATAGCGAGATAGCCAACCTCCTCATTGTAATCGAGCACTTATTGCCATATAGTGAATTATAGCAGCACGTAGGGTCTCGCCACCGTTGCGGGATCTGAAGCTGGGTAAACTCGTGCTACCACCGTCCCGGATCGCTCCGCCGTGTTCACCCCCTTCCACAAACTGCCATACCCCTACCTCTATGGCAGATCTGTTGACGAAACCACGACAGTTGGCGCCCACCGTGGGGCTAAGCGCGTCTGGAGCGCGGATCCAGGCGGGATCCGCCTTCGCAGGCATCGGCGACACCATCGCCATCGGGCGCGTCCTCTACGATTCCGGCTTCCCCATCGTTCCAGCGGATAACCTCTGGGTGGCGGCTAGAGAAGACCCTGCTCGATTCACCGTCGTTCCGATCGGAGATATCCATATCTTCATTGGAGAGACGAACCCTACCCCCGCTACGGAAACCAATTTCCGGCGGATTGGTATGGCTAAAATCCCCAAACGGACCGCTTTCGAGCTGGATACGGAGGAGGACTCATCTGATCTGGAACTTTCCAAGTTGCCTAGATCGGATCTGAAAAACAATCCCACCCAGCCCGCCCTAGAGGTAGAGGAAGTGGTGGCAGACCGCTGTGAATCCGCCATGAGCAATCTGGCGTTAGAGACACCGCGGTATTGCCTTGTTGCGTCCGCAGGCATCACTTCGGGATCTACCTCCAATGGAGAAGATAGCCCAGGTGAATCCATCCTTGAGGCACTTAACGAAAGTGGTGAATCGGATGACTGGGACAGCAAGGGCTATGATTCTGACCATTATGACGCCGCCATGAGAAAAATCGAGGCGGAATTAGCGCAGCAGGCACTTGAAGAACAGCAAGCAGCGGCCAAGCAGGTGTTCGTGACCAACAAAGGAGATGATGCTGGGCAGACAACCGGTGATCCGTCATCTCAGGCAGTCCATGACGGAGATGCCGGCAAAGAGCAGGGTAACCCGCCACCAGTCGCCGATCCCGCCACAGAACAACTTCCTGAGATCCACGGTGGACCCAGGCCTCCACAACCCGCCATCCCCGAGGACCAGCACCCAGAAGACTTCACGACCCCGCTGGATAAGGTCGTCTACGGAACTCTAGCAGATCCAATCACCCCTGACTATGTCAGGGATGTGAACGATCTCGAGAAGAAGAGGCGAGCACTCCTCAAGGAAGCAAAGTGAGTCGAGAAGATGGGCCAGCAGCTTGATGGCGACATTGCTAAAGCTCAAGACACGCTGAAGTGCGCAAGGAACATGGAGGAGAAGTATGTTACTCTCATCCAGAACCAGATGACCGAGGGAGGCGACCCGCAGTTGGTACGAAACTTTGAGTTCACCGTACCAACCGCGGAAACTCTGGCCAAGATTTATATCAAGAATCCGCCATATGTGGACAGGAACCGCGATGAAGTTGGGGCTACGCCCATTGAGAACATCATGGCTGCAAAGGAGCTATTGGAGCATAATAAGAGCCCAGCAGCCCTTGAGATGGCGGTGAAACTGATGACCAAAGCATTAGTGCAGCAGGAGAAGGCTACGTCGTCACGACGGCTCGAATCTGATCCCGCGCTATGCAGGTCCAGCACTGCCTCTAAAGCTCGGGGGGCTGGCAACTATGGTACGCGCCCTGATAACGAATCTCATACCGGATCCTCAGAAATCCGAAGAAGAGAAGCTCGCAACCGGGCGAACGACATCCCAATATCCTCCGATGACAAACCAAATGGCAAAGGCCCACAGAGAAATCCATCGCCACCCCACAAGAACTACCCCACTTACGGATACCAACAAGACAATGCTGCCCCCGCCATAAGACCAACATGCCGCCACCAAAGTATAAGATGTTCGAAGTCCCAAAGGGAGGAATCGTCATACCCGACAATGATGGCAAGCGAGGGCGAAGCCGTGACGCTGGACGCAGAGACGATCCGCCACGATGGGAAGCCAGCAGAGACGGCGGATCCAAGCGAAGGGAAGGATCTCGCCATGACGACGGCGCACACCGTGGCGGTGACAAGGATAAGCATCGCTCCGCTCACCACCACGATGACAAAGAGCAAGGCCCCCGCCGCCATGACGATGACCCATCTCCACAAAGAACAGAGGGAAGCCGTCGTAGCTGCAGAGATCAGTTGCAGGACGACGAGAGTAAAAGACGACGTGACCCTTCGCCATCCCCACCAGGCAGCCCTCATGGCGGCGGCGGTGGTGGTGGCGGACCAGCCAGGTCACGCAACTCTCGCAAGGATCCGCCAGACCAGAAGCCCTACGACGCCCGTACCCATCTAAACGAGATTGCCAAGTCTCAAACAGCCTTCTTCCTCGGCCCAAAGTGCTTTGGACAACGGATTCGTGATGAGCCCATCCCGCATGGGTTCAAGATCGAGAAAAATATCCGCCAGTACAATGGAGTCGATAGGCCTTTAACTTGGCTACAAGACTACTTCAATGCAGTACAGTTCACCGGGGGATCACCCAACGTTGCCGTCCGCTATTTGCCCCTGATGCTATCTGGCACTGCGCGGCAGTGAATCAACGACTTGGCAGAAAATTCCATCCAAACCTGGTTCGATATGCAAACTGCGTTCACCGAAAACTTCGAGGGGACTTACAAGAGACCTCATAACATTGGTGACCTCCAACGGTGCCGACGGGCCGACGACGAGACCTCCCAAACTTTCCTCATGCGATGGCTAGATATGAAGAACTCCTGTGAGGGGGTTACCGACGAATCCACCATCCTCGCGTTCATCGACAGTTTGGAGAGAGGCCAGCTACTCCATCATCGCCTGTTGCGGGAAAGGAACGAAGGGAAACTAACCCTAAATTCCATGATCACCATTGCAAGCAACTACGCGGCCACCGACGACGACGCCCGTGAATCTCTGAAGGCTTCCGCCATCCAGAATTCTGGAAAGCGGAATAATAGCAACAAACGGAAGAATCCGCTAGAAGAGCAGCAGGCTCCGGATATGGTGGCCACAACCTTCGCTGATAAGGGCCAAAGCAGCCAGCGCGGCAGGGGACACGGTACTAGCAGTGGCCAGCCGTGGAGTTCTACAACTCCCGCTTCGGTGCCATCTGCCCCCGTGTCCTACGACGAGTACCGCGATATGCCTTGTTTCGCCCATTGCGAGGCTTCAGGAAAGTGCAATCACACCAACCGGAACTGTAAATTTGTCAACGACCTCAAGGCGGATCAAGAAGCTGGCTTCAAGCGCAGCCAGCGACAACGGCCTCGTGGCAAAGGAAAAGCAAACAAAGACAAGGAATCCAGGGATGACAGTGATATGGATGAAGACCCCGCGCCCAAACCCGCCGAAAAGGCAGAGGGGGACGCTGGCAAGGCTAATCCAATCAAAAACAAAAAAGGAGCCTTTCACATGTTCCTTGGACCCCCCCACGGCTAAGGCACAAAGAGCCGCCATGCGCTCCCTCAACGCCACCGTGCCAAAAATCCACCAGTACGTCTGATGGTCCGAAGTACCGGTGCACTGGAGCCGCGATGATCATCCAGAGCATATCCCAGATGGATATTATGCCATGGTGGTATGCCCTGTAATCCACGGCTACGAGTTCTCCAAATGCTTAATGGATGGCGGCAGCAGCCTGAACATCATGTACGTGGAAACTCTGACAAAACTTGGCCTTACTAAAACCCAACTCCGCCACAGTGCTGTCACTTTTTACGGAGTGGTTCCTGGTCGCCAAGCTAAGTCCCTCGGGTCCATCACACTCAAGGTTGCCTTTGGCAGTGAAGAAAATTACCGCGAAGAGCCTATAACCTTCGAGGTAGTCCCGTTCAAAAGTACATACTACGTGATCTTCGGTCGCCCCGCTTTCCACAGCTTCCATGCCAGGCCATGTTACATCTACAACCAGCTAAAGATGCCAGGACCGGATGGCATAATCACCGTTTATGGCAGCTTCAGAAAGGCAAAGGAGTGCGAGGAAGGAGAAGCTGCCTTCGCGGAAGTAGTGTTCTTCGGTGAGGAGTTCAAGGAAATCCATGCCGCCATAGACCCCGCGGAAATGCCGGCATCCAAGCAGGAGATTTCCGCCTCCCGCCCACCTTCAAGTCTACAGTTGATACCAAACAGGTGGAACTTGTCGCTGGCGATGCCGCCAAGACCACCTCCATTGGAACAAATATGTCCCCCAAATAGGAAAGCGCGCTCGTCGAGTTCCTCCATGAGAACCAGGACATCTTCGCATGGCAGCCATCTGACATGACAGGTGTACCTAGGGAACTCGCCGAGCACGCTCTGCAGATAATCCCTGGCTCCAAGCTAGTAAGACAAGCCATGAGACGCTTCGGAGATGAAAAGCGCCGCGCCATAGCAAAGGAAATTTCCAAACTACTGAAAGCAGGCTTCATCAAAGAAGTGATCCATACCAAGTGGGTGGCAAATCCTGTGCTAGTTCCTAAGAAAAACACAAAAGTTCTGCGCATGTGTGTAGATTACACTAGCCTGAACAAAGCGTGTCCAAAGGACCCTTTTCCCTTGCCTCGCATTGACCAAGTCATTGACTCGACGGCGGGATCAGAGCTACTGTGTTTCTTAGATGCCTACTCAGGATACCACCAGATCAAGATGAAAAGGTCCGATCAGCTCGCTACGTCGTTCGTAACACCTTATGGCACATATTGCTATGTTACAATGCCATTCGGTCTAAAAAAAATGCAGGAGCAACGTATCAGCGCACCATGCAAAAGTGCCTGGCAAATCAAATTAGACGAAACATCCACGCATATGTGGATGACATCGCCGTTATGTCTAAGAAGCAAGATGGCCTTATAGCGGATTTGCAAGAGACCTTCGACAATCTAAGGAAGTACAACATGATGCTCAACCCCACGAAGTGCGTCTTCGGGGTGCCAGCCGGACAACTTCTGGGATTCATCATCTCCCACCGCGGAATTGAGGTCAACCCGGAGAAGATCAAGGCAATCCTCGACATCTCCCGGCCCATAGATCTAAAAGATGTACAGCGACTCACAGGCTGCGTGGCAGCAGTGAGCAGATTCATCAGTCGTCTTGGCGAGAAGGCTTTGCCACTCTACAAGCTGATCAAGAAATCAGACGAATTCGTCTGGACCAACAAGGCAGACGCTGCACTTAAGGATCTGAAGAGAGTGTTATCCACTGCACCAGTCCTAGCGGCTCCCGAAGACTAGGAACCCATGTTACTATACATGGCGGCAACTAACAGGGTGGTCAGCATCGTCATCGTGGTAGAGAGTAAGGAAGAAGCGCAGGAGCATGGCGTACAGCGACCAGTCTACTATGTCAGTGAGGTCCTGACGGAATCCAAGCAGTGCTATCCTCACTACCAAAAGTTGGCATACGGAGTTTTCCTAGCTTCTCGTAAGTTAAGGCATTACTTCTATGACCATAAGATCACAGTGGTGAGCAAAGCCCCACTGAAGGACATCATCAACAACAGCGATGCAACAGGACGAGTTGCGAAGTGGGGCATTGAATTGGCCTCTTTCGACATCGACTACAAGCCTCGCACCGCCATCAAGTCTCCGGCTTTGGCGGAATTTATGGCGGATTGGAAGGAAGCGCAGGAGACTACGCCCGTCCCAGAACCAGAGCATTGGGTGATGCACTTTGATGGATCAAAGCTGCTACACGGCTCGGGGGGCTGGAGTGACACTCAAATCTCCCAAGGGAGATGAGCTCAGCTACGTTCTCCAGATCCACTTCCCCACCACCAACAACATCGCGGAATATGAAGCTCTACTGCACGGGCTACGTGTCGCAAAGGAGATCGGCGTACAACACATTATGTGTTGCGGAGATTCTGACCTTGTCGCCCAGCAGGTGGCTGGCATGTACAAAGCTCGAAATGAAGTTATGGCAGCATACAGAGACGAAGTGGACGAGATGGCCAAAAGTTTCCTCGGGTACGATATCAAACACGTATGACGAGAAGATAACATGGCGGCCGATACCTTGTCCGAACTAGGATCTAGCCGCAAGGCAGTTCCGCCAGGCGTATTCCTCGAGCATCTGCGCGACCCATCAGTCAAAATGGTGGATCCAGAAAATCCGGAACTAGCAAGATCCCCCATCATGGCGGTTTTGCCCAGCAATCCGCCATGGGCAGAGCCCTTCCTGGAATATCTGACGAACAAGAAGCTACCCGAAGATGAAGTCCAAAAAAGACAAATCGAATGTAGAGCCAAAGCGTACACCATCATAGATGGCCAGCTCTATAAGCGAAGCACCTCGGGAGTCTTTATGAAGTGCATATCCCAAGTGGACGGAATCGAAATACTAAGGGAGATCCACGAAGGCGAATGTGGGCATCACGCCGCCGCCAGATCCCTAGTAGCTAAAGCATTCCGCCATGGATTTTACTGGCCAACAGCCAATGCAGATGCAGACCGTATCGTGGAGCTCTGCCACGGTTGCCAGATGTACTCCAAGCAAACCCATATGCCCGCCACAGCACTGCATACGATCCCTATAACCTGGCCTTTTGCAGTCTGGGGGCTGGACATGGTGGGTCCGCTAAAAACAACACCTTCGAGATTTACGCACCTCCTGGTAGCGGTAGACAAATTCACGAAGTGGGTGGAAGCTAAGCCCATCAGAAAGCTTGATGGCAAAACCGACCTCAAATTTGTCAAGGACATTGTGGTTAGATTCGGCATCCCACATAGCATCATCACCGACAATGGCACTAACTTGTCTCAGGGAGAAGTTGAAAAATACTGCCATCACAACGGAATCCGCCTTGACCTAGCATCTGTGGCACATCCACAGTCTAATGGCCAAGTTGAGCGGACCAACGGACTAATCATGTCAGGGATCAAGCCACGCCTAGAAGCACCGCTACATAGAGCAGCTGGAGCCTGGGCAGAAGAGTTGCCATCTGTGCTATGGAGTCTACGGACCACGCCAAACAGATCAACTGGCCTTATCCCTTTCTTCTTAGTCTACGGAGCAGAGGCAATCTTGCCAAGTGATGTTCAGTACGATTCTCCAAGAGTCGAGGCCTACAAGGAGGAAGATGCAGAAGCGTCCAGACAACTATCTGTGGACCTGCTGGAAGGAGAACGAGACCTAGCAGCCCAGAGATCCGCCATCTACCAGCAGAATCTCCGCCGCTATCACAGCCGGCGAGTTCGCCAACGCTCGTTCAAAGAGGGTGACGTAGTGCTACGCCTCAAACTGCAGAAGTCTCACAAGCTATCCCCACCTTGGGAAGGACCCTTCATCATCAGCAAAGCTCTACTGGATGGTTCCTACTACCTCGTTGATATTCGCTAGCTAGATAAGCGACCCAGTAAGAAGCGCAAGCGAAGAGACCCTGACGATATCTACGATGAAACAGATCGTCCATGGAACATCACAGCTACGTCCTTTCTACACTTAGCACTTATCTAGCTATGTAATAGGCACCTCTATATGATCAATGAAATAAAGCATTTGGTTCACTCTTGATTTTCTCTGAGTCTTTTACCTCCTTTATTATTCATTTAGATCATATGGAACCTTTTTGCGCAATTGTGCTTTGCACTTGCGTCTTTTTTAAATCCGCCATAAGCGGTCCGCGTGGCTTTTTTATGTTTTGATCTCCATTCGATGTTCTCTGTGTGGATTCCCGAGTAGTGACTTTTTGACGATCTAAGCCGCTATCTGCTAAGGGTTCTGGACGGTTGCTATTAAGTATCGTCGCCCTAGCGGATTGTTCGTGCGAAGATTTCACCATCTCACGAAAAGTCAAGAACAGAGAGCCGGATGGCGGATCGCATAATCCTACGCGTGATTTTTTTTTTCAAAGTGTTGTTTTTTGGGCATGTCAAAAACTGCAAGTTGCATAAAACTAGGCCTGGCAGTTTCTTCGCACAATTAAACCACTTCATAAAAACTGAACTGCAAAATTCAAAAGCATTCCACTGATCCGCCACAAGCAGATCAGTCACAGTGCAGAAGCATTCACACGCAGTTTAAGTTTAATTTACAGACCCACTCAGGGGCCGAATTGATGCAAAGTATTTTTTCTGCCATATTGCAGGGCACTTCCTAAGAAGACAGCGAAACCTTGGAGGACACCTCTTCACCGCCCTCACCACCTGCAGTAGCCGCGGAGACCGATGCTGAAGCTTGGCTTGGCGACCCTGGCAGCTCGTATGCTTCATAGTATACATTCAGCTGAGTGCCCAGGGCACACAGTTGATCGTATCCAAGCACACTTTGCCGGATGGCGGCCTCGTCCACCGGTGCACCGTCCTCGCCACTCTCCAGGATGCTGGAGGTGATCAGGTCCATCTCGGGGTAGTGGGCCTTCGCCAAGGTTAAAGCTGTCCTGGCACCACCTCGAGCAGAGGACTGTTTCTAGTCCGCCACTAGCCCCGGCACCAGCAGCAGCTTCTGAGTGAGCGCAATGGCGGAGAGGTTGGAAGAACCCGCTATCTGCAGGCTACCGCATGCCTGGCGACCAGCGTTGAGAAGGCCATCAAGCTCCTTCTTCGCTGCGTCGGTGGCCATGTGCAAGCCCTCGGCAGTATCCACCTCGCCTTGCTCCAGAGTTGCTGCATAGCGGAAAAAGAAGATGCATCATATTCGGCATAACAAAAATTGCAAACTTCACAGTATGGAAAGCCACTGATACCTAGCAGGGTCTCTTGGAAGTGATGGAGGAGCTTGTTAAAGCCTTCACGCCACTTTTCAAAAACAGCAATGGGTTTGCGGAGATCCTCTATCTCCTTGTCCTTTTTCAGGGCCTGGCGCTCCTGGTCCTTCAGCTGCTCCTCGAGGACGGTGTTTGCAGCCAGTGATTTCTGGAGTTGCTGCTGCAGCCCATCCATCGCAATGGCGTGGCCCTTCTCCACCCCCTCAAGTGTGGACTTGAGCTTGGCAGCATCTGCATGGCGGAATTATCAGCGCAGCACTGATCGAATAAGCATAAAAGGGACTCAAACTTGTTAAGGGAAATTACCGCTATTCTCAAGCTGCTGCTGCAAGTCCGCCACAAGAGCACTTTTGTTTGCCAGCTCCTTCTCTTGCGAGCTGACAACTTGGACCAGGTCCTCTACCACTTTCTTGTAGTTCTGGCAAAATAATTTGAAGTATTAGTCACTCTTAGAGCTTTATGCCAGATAATCATCCGCCATAACGCTCGGGGGCTACTCACGATGATTTTTTAGTCACTCTTAGAGCATTATGCTGGATAGTATCCGCCATAACGCTCGGGGGCTACTTATGCTAATTTTTGTCTTCCTAAGAGCTTTATGCCGGATAGTTATCCGCCATAACGCTCGGGGGCTACTCAGTATGAAATTTAAAAGTTCTCTATAGAGCACTGTATGAACTACCAGAGCTCGAGGGCTATGCTATTCAAAAATTTACAGAAGTTTCTCTTGAAGCCCCATAGCGGATCGAATATGAGAATCCGCCATGCCGCTCGGGGGCTACTGGGAGTACATACCTTCTTCATGGTGGCTGTTTTCTCAACAAAAGCGGCGATGCCGCTGGACAGCTGGTTGCTGGCATCCTCCTGGCTGGAAATAAGATTGACGACTTCAAGTTTCTTTTGTCTCCAGAACAAACTGCCCCCCGCTGGAGCATCCGCCACTTGACCCTGAAACGAGCCAGAAGCCTTTTTGCTTTGGACGGCATCATTAGCCGCAGCTTCAGTCGTTGGGTTGGCTTCTAGCATCGGGTCAAACTGACCACCAGCATCCTCCATATCGATATCGATACGAGCGGGGGAGGGAATTGGTACGTCAGGGGTGTGCGGGATAGCGGCAGGGGAGGGCTTGGCTCGCTTGGATGACGGCTCCTCGACAGTAGGTTTCTTCCTTCTGAGTAAAGGAGGATTAGAAGTGAAAAACAGCAATAGTGAAGGAGGATATCGAAAGGTTACCTTGACTTGGGCAGATTGATAGTGGCGGTATTCTCGGATGGCATTTCTAGCTCCGCCCTGCGTTGAGCTTCAAAACGACAGGAATCGACAAATTTCCCGCTACCACCGCGAGTTTTCCCGCTACCAACCCGCTTCCGAGGGATCACCTTCTCCTGGGTCTTGAGGGCTGTGTTGTCTACATCCCCCGCCATCTCCTCTTTGTTCCCGCTGGAGTGAACAACTTCCTCCTGAGCGGTAGACTTGGTGTTGGAGCGGCGAAGGGGATGAGCAAAGTGCGCGGGTCCAAGCGATTTGAGCTGATAAGAGAAAAAAGTTAGTTCTTGTGAAATGCAAAGGTTTCATGCTATCTTGTGGCGGAAAGGGAACTTACCAAAGGGAGCTGCCATTCTCAAACATAGCCATGCCGAACTTCAAAGGCTTCTTCCTAGGAGACTTCAATAAAGAACGGATGCGCTTCTCGACCACTTTAGGGTCCAGCTCCTGGTCCGAACAACGCATGCCGTCATTTGCACCAGTATACTCGTGCATCAGGCTATCGCGGTGTTGGAGTGGCTGAATCCGCCGGGATATCCAGCAGTTGATGGTGTCAATTCCTTTCAAGCCATCCACAGATAGCTTGGCGATCCGCCGAGCCAAGAGCTTGACATAGGGAGTGGTGGATTCGTTGTTGACAGCCTTCCAGGAGTCGTGGGATTCAGCAGCTATGTTCTCAAAGGGAGGGAGGCCACGGGCTTGAGATGGTGTGGGCTTATCCGCCATGTAGAACTAGGACCCTCTCCATCCTATGGCGGAATCCAGTGGCATGATGAAGGGGTATTCCTTCGACCTTCGTGGAAGGAAGCAAACCGTTCCGCAGGTTCAAAGGAATCCGTCATCTTCATAATTGGCCCGCACGGAGAAGAAAAGTTGGAAGAGGTCTACCCTGGGGCAGATCCCGAGGTATCCCTCGCACAAAGCTGCATAGCCCGCCACAGACACCAAGCTGTTTGGTGATATGTGGTGGAGCTGCAATCCATAGAATTTCAGAAGATTGGTAAAGAAAAGAGATATACTGAGACCCCTCTCCACGTGAGATTTAAGCATCACAATTTCGAAGGGGTTAGGGACTGGCACCGGGGCCTTGAAGTCAGTCTGCCATCTAGATTCGGCTTGAGGAGCCACGGTGCCCTCGCTTTCCAGGGCTTGGACGTCAGTGTCCTTGACATGGGATTTTTGCCAATACCCATGGAGATTCTGGGGGATATGCTCTTCTTTATCCTCAGCTCCTTCCTCATGTTCCTCCCCAGCCTCGCCATCCGCTTCCCTGTCTGCGGGATGATACGTCTCCAACGTATCTATAATTTTTGATGCTCCATGCTTGTTTTTACACCATTTGCCTACTGTTTCGTTACACTTCGTTGCACTTCGTTGCACTTTTATGCATTTTCCGGAACTAACCTATTAACGAGTTGCCACAGTGCCAGTTCCCTGTTTTCTGCTGTTTTTGTGTTTCAGAAGTGATACACAGGAAATATTCTCGGAATTGGACGAAACAAGTTCCTGAAGTCTTATTTTACCCGGAAGCTTCCAGAGATCCGAAGGAGAGTAGGAGGGGGGCCACCAGGGCCCCACATGCAGGGGTGGCGCGGCCAGGGCCCTGTCCGCGCGAGCCCCGCGTGAGGGCGCCTGGCCCCTCCTCTGACATCGTCCCTTCGCCTATATAAAGCCTCGGGACAGAAAACCCTAGAGGATTCGGCAATTTTCCAGAAAGAGTTCCGCAGTTCCGCCGCCGTCGAAGCCAAATTTCGGGGGACAGAAGTCTCTGTTCCGGCACCCTGCCGAGACGGGGAAGTGCCCCCGGAGCCACCTCCATCGGTCTCCATCGCCGTCTCCGCCGTCTCCATCGACCTCACCGCCATCTCCATCAACCTTGCTGTCTCCTATGATGAGGAGGGAGTAGTTCATCCCCGGGGCTGAGGGCTCTACCGGTAGCTATGTGGTTCACCTCTCTCTCCCATGATGTGATCTTTATGTGATCGTGAGCTTTGTATCATGTTGAACAAGTATATGTTATTATTCAGATATTATGTGTACTCTAGTGGTATTATTAAAGTAATCTATTCCTCCTGCCATGGTGTAACGGTGACAGTGCGTGCATCATGGTGGTACTTGGTTTAGGCTATGATTGTGATCTCTTGTGGATTATGAGAGTAATTATTACTATGATAGTATTGAAGTGATCTATTCCTCCTTTCATGGTGTAATGTTGACAGTGTGTGCACCGTGTTAGTACTTGGTCTAAGTTGCAATAATATCTATCTTGAGTTGTGCTTTGATTTAGATATCTCTATGAGTGGTGTTTGTCAAGTACTTGATGAACTTTAAGGGGTGCTTCTGTAGCCACTACACAATGATTAGTGTTATTCAATAGGAGAGTAATTCAGAGTACCATAGTGGAGAGAAGTTATTTATTTGTTCATTCATGTTATATTGTTGGGAGTGTGTCCACTAGTGAAAGTATGATCCCTAGGCCTTGTTTCCAAGCAGTGCACACCGTTTACTTGCTATTTTGTTACTTGTTTGCTCGCAGCGATATTTATTTCAAATCACATTTGCTACTTATAATCATCACTACTACTTGTATTTCACTATCTCTTCACCGAACTAGTGCACCTATACATCTGACAAGTGTATTGGGTGTGTTGGGGACACAAGAGACTTTCTATATCGTAATTGCAGGGTTGCTTGAGAGGGATAGCTTTGACCTCTTCCTTCCTGAGTTCGATAAACCTTGGGTGATCCACTTAAGGGAAACTTGCTGCTATTCTACAAACCTCTGCACTTGGAGGCCCAACAAGTGTCTACAAGAATAGAAGTGCGTAGACATCAAGCTCTTTTCTGGCGCCGTTGCCGGGGAGGTAAGGTAAAAGGTACTCGCATCCTCCTGTGTGAGTGCTCGGAGTTATTTCCTTTAGATTCTGCAATTACATCTTTTTGTTTCTTGTTTTTATTTTCACTAGTTAGGCTTAATGGAAAACAAAGAGTTCTTTAGTCTTTTTCCTGATTTTAGATTTGAAGAGAAAATTGAAAATCCTTTGGAGCTTATTTCACATAGCAATGTTATTAGTACGAATGCTTTGAATACTGTTAATGCTAATGCTATAGAAAAGTCTAAGCTTGGGGAAGCTGGTTTTGTTAAGTATGATATTTTTAGTCCCCCAGCTTTAGTGGAGAAAGTTTGCTCTGATGATATTTTATCTCCCATATGTGATGTTTCTAATGATGCTTGTGCTCCTCATCCTTTTAAAATACCTATGAAAATTGTTGATCATGTTAAGAATAACTGCTATTTAGGAGATGGAACTGTCCATCCTGGTGATCATTTGCTTTTTATACATGAATTATGCGAGTTGTTCCAGTGTGCAGGTATTTCAATGAACCAAGTTAAGAAGAAGCTATTCTCTTTGTCACTGAAAGGCAGAGCTGAGGAATGGTATCGGCTGCTTGAAGATGGTCCATCTATTGCATGGGAGGAAATTGTGTCTCTCTTTTATTCCAAGTTTATCCTCCAAGTGAAATTCATAAAGATCGTAATCGGATATATAACTTTTGGCCTCATGAGGGAGAAAGCATTGCCCAAGCGTGGGGAAGATTGAAGTTACTAATGCATAAATGTCCTATTCATGATCTTCCCCGTAATATTATTATTATTAATTTTTATGCAAGGCTTTCAGGACATTACAAGGACTATCTAGATGCATGCTTTGATGGGTCTTTTACAAGCAAGGATGTCGACACCAAGTGGGGTCTGCTTGAAACATTTCAAAACAATATTGAAGGTTGGGATAGCGACAAAGGTAAAGGATCAGGTATGAATTACGAGTTTGATTGCATTAAGTCTTTCGCTGAAACTGCTAATTTTCAAGAGCTTAGTGCTAAGTATGGTCTTGATCCTCAAATTATGGTTGATTGCTTTAAAGCCTTTGCTTCCCATATAAATGTTCCTAAAGGAAATGGGGACGTGTATCATAAACCTTTTAAGGATACTTGCATAGAAAGTGATATTGTTATTGATGATTGCAATAAACATGCTCAAACTTCTAAAAGTACTATTTCTTATAAGCATGTTAATTTTTGTGGAATACATAGACCTTGTGAACAGAGTTACAACAAGGAAGATTATTGCATCACCCACGCAAATGAAGAAACCAGCATGTGGCTCAAGGATCTAGATGTGCTTGGTAAATGGGTTTGTGAGCTTTATCCTTTTCTTTGTGAATTTTGCGGTGAAAAGGGGCACTTTAATTTTCAATGCCCAATTAATCAAATGAGTACCGCATATTTGTATTGTGATGATAAGATTACTTTCAATCAGTATGATGAGCTTACTTTGTTTTTGAATTGTGAAGAGATATCTAGAAAGATTGCTTTGGTAGACATGAATGATGTTGATCTTAATAGCACCCTTCATGGTTGTCATCTCTATTGTGCTAAAGATTACCTCGCAAATACTTACTTACAAGATCTTATTAAACATGATGTTTTGCCAAGCTATGATAGGACTAATAGATGTTTCGATCTTATTAATAGAGAGGAGGAATCCTCCAAAGTTTCTTCTGTTGTTTCTGTCAGCAAGCCAGATTATGTGGAGAAGATGCCTTTCCCTCCTAAAGAATATGTGGAGAAGATGCCCTTCAAGTCTCTCCCTCCTAAAGGAGAGAGTAAGAAGAGTAAGAAGAAGAAGAAGAAGAAGAAGAGTAAGAGGCGAGAGGACACGGTATCTTCCCCTAAGCGTTATGATCCTGCTATAGATTATGATAATTCTGATTGGGATGATGTTCCTATGCCTGTTACCTATGTTAGTGATCATGGTTGGGAAAAGCACTCTACTTTTGATATTGAAAATCTTTTTGGTACCAATTCTAAGGTTAATAATTGTTGTACCATTAGTGCTATCCATGTTCCTTCTTATAATGATATGTTTGATGAGTATGCTTTGCGACATAGTAGTTCTCTAGCTTGTGATGATGGGTATAATATTTTCAGTTCACCTACTTTTGAGGAGAAAATTAGTTATGATTACAATATGCCTCCTGTTTTTGATGATTATGGTGATGAGAATAATTATTCTGTTGAATCTGCTCCTACTACTATTGTTCATGTAGGGAGTATTAATCCTTTTATACATGTGGCTCATGATAGGGATGCTTTATGTGATAGTTATATTGTTAGTTCTATTCATGATGCTACTGAAAGTTATTATGAGAGAGGGAAACATGGTTTGATGGATCTCAACAATATTAAGTTTCCCCTCTTTATGTTGCAAATCTTGAAGTGGCACTTGTTTTATCTATCCATGCTTGCTACTATGTGCCTCGTTGATTTATTTTCTTACAAGATTCCTATGCATAGGAAGTGGTTTAGATTTAAATGTGTTCCATACTTGCTTTTTGATGCTCTCTATTGCTTTAAGTTCCTATATGGCGCCTTTGCCTCAAGCTCTTATATGGCGCCCACATGAGCATCTTTGCAAATTACTGCGCCTAGCTCAAAGGCGTTAAAGAAAAGCACTCTTGGGAGATACCCCAATGTTTTATTTCCAGTACTTTTTCTTTTATTTGAGTCTTGGAAGTCATTACTACTATAATAACCGCTCCTTATCCTTTTTATTTCATTGTTGTGCCAAGAGAAGCCTCTAATTTGAGTGAGGTAAGATTTGGGGATGTTGCTGTCCTGAAACAGTTTTCGGTGCTGCACCGTAAAAATTCGTATAAATTCTCTGTATATCTTTTGGACCTGCGATTTCTTGTGCATATGCCCCAGGTTATATCCAAACTTTCGTTAGATGAACACTTTTTGATTTGAGCAACAGAAAATCCCTAAAAAATTCGACCTTTGTCAGCTGTTCAGTTTTGATAGATTTCTGCCAATATTTGTGTTTGCCACTTTATCGCTTTCTTTTGAGTTCTTTTGATCACGGAACTGTTGGGGAGGTTGCTACAGTAGTATTTGCTATATATATGTGGTGGTTTTGAGTTGAAACCTGAAGCAAAAAGAGGTTGATTATATGTTATGCTTACACTAATGTTGCTAATAGAATTGTGTTTAGTTTTGTATGAAGGAAGGTTTCAAGTGTAGGAATTGGAGAATGATGAGATGAGTTGAAGAATGGACAAAAGCTCAAGATTGGGGATGCCCATGCATCACCCCAAGAAATATCCAAGAAGTACAAGCGTCAAAGCTTGGGGATGCCCCCGAGGCACCCCTTCTTCATCGGCAAAAATCAGGTCACCTTTCAAGACACTATATTTTTATTGCTTCATGCACTATGTGTTTTTCTTGGAGCGTCAGTTGTTTTAGTTTTCTTAGTTAGTTTAGTTTTGTTTGCTGCAATAAATGGTTAGATCACATCATGTTTCTTTTGGAGGAGATGAACTCGCTTTTCATTTGCCAAGAACACTCTAGTTTTCACTCTTATCGTTCAACGAGTGTTCTCTTTTTCTGCTACTGCGTTTAGCTTGCATTTTTCGCCTTGATTTTTGTTCAGATCTTGTTTTATCTTTTCATCAAGGTGTATTTGGACCTCTGGTATATGTTGGTTTTCCTCAAAAGAGTTTTCTCAAAAAGTTCGAATGGTGTTGGAAAAGAGAAAAAGCTTTATGCAAAATAGTGGTACAAGAAGGAGCTTGTGTAGACTATGGCTTAGCCTTTTTCATGTCATGCTTGATATCTTTTTGATAGTATGCTTAGTGGTTTTTGCTGTAGCATGACTTGTCTCAAATAACTGAGATTGCTTAATGAGCCTTTGAAAAAATCATGCGTTGTTTTTTATTGTATGGAAGCATTATTTTGGTTTTCTCCTTGATGCTTTATTTGGGTTGACTTGGCGCATGCTCACACATGTTAGACTCTTACAAAGTCGCCAATAGCCTCTATGATCATTTAGTTTTTTACTTTTGATGCCATCTTATGCTTCTTTTAATGTCGCTTTGCCGCTTTGCATGATTATGGCCATTATTGCTCTCTTAGTTGGTCGCTCCCAGTCTTTTGCTAGCCCTCGCCTTGTACTGAGTATGAGCTCTACTCGTGCATCCAACTCCTAAAAGCCAAAGTTTTCCAAAGTGTCCACCATACATACCTACTAGCAATTTGCTATTAAAAGTAAATTTGACTTGCTTTTATTTTCTCTTCAAATTAAACTCTTACCAGTGTTATGCGAAATTTGGTCAGTAAAGCTCTCACGAACCGGAAGGCACACTTTACTTTTTCCTGTTCTTAAAAATTTGACATTGTGGTCTCTTATGTTGAGTTGTTATGCTTGCAAGTTGTAAGTTGGATTCTAGCCCAGCCATGCTGTCATGGGGCAAGCTTTCAACATTGCACTTCTTATTTGAGTTGATATCGTGATCTTTTGTTTATGGATGTCCGCGGTGTGAAATGAATTGGGAATCTTATGGGGATCACGGAGTTTTTATATGTGTTAGGGAAACGCCGGACCGCCAATCAAAGCCATGCATAATTCATGGTGGAAATTTGCAGCATACCCATGGTGAACATACGACGACGCATCTCACAATAAAAAGCTAGACAAAAGGCAAATAAAAGAGATGTCGAGGTGTTCATTGTCTGCTTGTCCTGTCATTTTGGTGTGGGCTTGTTCCATGTCATCGGGCACAGAGCTACCCCATTGGCGGTTCTCAATGATATGCATATACTTACAATGACAAGAGCCTCGCTTGGGACTCTAAGTAAAGTAGCATGAGGTTTGGGTACTCGTATTCATGGGGCACGAGGTTTTCAACTTATGATTTGTCAAGCATATGCATCATAATTGTTCTCGCATTAACTTTAACCATTCAAGATGCTTATGATGGGGGCAATGAGAGCTCAAAGCCGGTAAGTACCATAATTTTTGAAGGTTATAAAACTTGCAATCACTGCTTCCCTCTGCGAAGGGCCTTTCTTCTACTTTTATGTTGAGTCACCACCTTCTTTCTTTATGCAACATTAAGAGAGCATAGTTGTCATTCTTAGTGTTATATGCATTGTCCCAAAGTTCATTGATTGATTCATATTGTTGGTTTCACTTGTTCTTAAATTATTTGTATCTGGTCGCCCTCTTAAACTTTGAGGTGTCCTATGCATTTATGTTTTGCTCTCTTTGAAGGACAAGCTGAAAACCATTTGTATGTTTTTCCTTATGATTTGAACACACGTTTGACTTTCATTGTTTCATTTTCATGATCTTTTATTTGTGTTCATTTGCATATTATAACATGGTTGCTAAGTTTCTATTGTCAAGATTATATCTTTCATGCCCATGTTTTAAGTTCTTATGATCCCAGCTCACAACGCTTACATATATGATCAAGATTGTGTAGGTGCATGTCACCTCAAAAATTATTTCTTTTGTTATCACTTACCTACTCGAGGACGAGCAGGAGTTAAGCTTGAGGATGCTGATACGTCTCCAACGTATCTATAATTTTTGATGCTCCATGCTTGTTTTTACACCATTTGCCTACTGTTTTGTTACACTTCGTGGCACTTTTATGCATTTTCCAGAACTAACCTATTAACGAGTTGCCACAGTGCCAGTTCCCTGTTTTCTGCTGTTTTTGTGTTTCAGAAGTGATACACAGGAAATATTCTCGGAATTGGACGAAACAAGTTCCTGAAGTCTTATTTTACCCGGAAGCTTCCAGAGATCCGAAGGAGAGTAGGAGGGGGTCCACCAGGGCCCCACACGCAGGGGTGGCGCGGCCAGGGCCCTGGCCGCGCGAGCCCCGCGTGAGGGCGCCTGGCCCCTCCTCTGACATCGCCCCTTCGCCTATATAAAGCCTCGGGACAGAAAACCCTAGAGGATTCGGCAATTTTCCAGAAAGAGTTCCGCCGCCGTCGAAGCCAAATTTCGGGGGACAGAAGTCTCTGTTCCGGCACCCTGCCGGGACGGGGAAGTGCCCCCGGAGCCACCTCCATCGGTCTCCATCGCCGTCTCCGCCGTCTCCATCGACCTCACCGCCATCTCCATCAACCTTGCTGTCTCCTATGATGAGGAGGGAGTAGTTCATCCCCGGGGCTGAGGGCTCTACCGGTAGCTATGTGGTTCACCTCTCTCTCCCATAATGTGATCTTTATGTGATCGTGAGCTTTGTATCATGTTGAACAAGTAGATGTTATTATTCAGATATTATGTGTACTCTAGTGGTATTATTAAAGTAATCTATTCCTCCTGCCATGGTGTAACGGTGACAGTGCGTGCATCATGGTGGTACTTGGTTTAGGCTATGATTGTGATCTCTTGTGGATTATGAGAGTAATTATTACTATGATAGTATTGAAGTGATCTATTCCTCCTTTCATGGTGTAATGTTGACAGTGTGTGCACCGTGTTAGTACTTGGTCTAAGTTGCAATAATATCTATCTTGAGTTGTGCTTTGATTTGGATATCTCTATGAATGGTGTTTGTCAAGTACTTGATGAACTTTAAGGGGTGCTTCTGTAGCCACTACACAATGATTAGTGTTATTCAATAGGAGAGTAATTTAGAGTACCATAGTGGAGAGAAGTTATTTATTTGTTCATTCATGTTATATTGTTGGGAGTGTGTCCACTAGTGAAAGTATGATCCCTAGGCCTTGTTTCCAAGCATTGCACACCGTTTACTTGCTATTTTGTTACTTGTTTGCTCGCAGCGATATTTATTTCAAATCACATTTGCTACTTATAATCATCACTACTACTTGTATTTCACTATCTCTTCGCCGAACTAGTGCACCTATACATCTGACAAGTGTATTGGGTGTGTTGGGGACACAAGAGACTTTCTGTATCGTAATTGCAGGGTTGCTTGAGAGGGATAGCTTTGACCTCTTCCTCCCTGAGTTCGATAAACCTTGGGTGATCCACTTAAGGGAAACTTGCTGCTGTTCTACAAACCTCTGCACTTGGAGGCCCAACAAGTGTCTACAAGAATAGAAGTGCGTAGACATCACGGGATCCTCTGTGTTGTTTCCCACCATCTCTTCTTCGGCTTCGGAGGTAATGTCCTCTGGATATAAATCCGCCATTGAAGGGTGTGTTCCCTGAGCTGATTGCTGCAGAGGGGAGTCCTCCTCCTCAGCTTCGGAATGGTGGCGGGAAGGAGAACCGGAGTTCATGATGTTGAGCGAAGGATGGATTCCGCTATGAAGCGCTTGGAGTTCTTGGACAAGCTATTCCGGCGGAAAAAGCTACCGGCGGCGAGGATGTTCCGCGGTGGCTCGTTGGAGATGGCGTAGCTCTCGTGGAGGCGCTGAGGAGAGAGAATGCGACAGGGGCGAATGAGGGGTGACCGGCCGGGGGTGAGAGGCCGGGGTATATATAGACCCCGGACCTCGAGATTCATGCCCACCATCACCACCGCTCGTCCTGATCGCAGAAACCCTAATCCGATGACACGTGTCCAGGGGTAAAAAAGTAACTTCGGTGAAAAACAGTGCGTGCACTGTAAGTCTTGCCCTAGAAGGAACTACGTGCCAGAATTTATGGCGGATTTCCATGGTATGATCCAACGGATCCTGGAAATCTCGCTAAGATAACTACGTCGCCTGATCCGTTATTTACGGCGGATTAATAGATGGAAGAAGGAACATCAAGATGACCGCCATCCCAGCACAGAAGAAAAGCAGAGCTATGGCGGAAGTATCTCACCAAGAACATGCATGGCGGATGTAGATGGCAATCTTGAAGTTCCCTGGGGGCTACTGTTGAGGATATACCAAATAGGTATACCAGCGACGTAGTCTTAAATCAGCAAGCCAGGGTGGCCCATCAGAGGTGGTATGGCGGATTGCCTACCGGACGGCCCAGTTGCTAAAGTTGCCACGGCGGTACTGGACGCAGGCGCTTATGGCGGATCCGAAGACAGGCCCATGGCGGATTGCCTTGTAGTACACGTATAGGACTTAGTCTAGGACTCCAAGTTGTATCCGCTCCGGTACCAACGTGTAGCCCACGCCAGACGCCTTTATAAGCCCGGCGTGGAGCAGCCCTTGAGGCACCAGGCAACACAATAGCTAGGTTACGGCGGATCGCATAGCGAGATAGTCAACCTCCTCATAGTGAATTATAGCAACACGTAGGGTCTCTCCACCGTTGCGGGATCTGAAGCTAGGTAAACTCATGCTACCACCATCCCGGATCGCTCCGCCGTGTTCACCCCCTTCCACAAACCGCCATACCCCTACCTCTATGGCAGATCTGTTGATGAAACCACGACAGGATAGTACCACGTAACTCTGCTCTGTGGAGGCACGCGATGCGCTACTAGCCTGCAACTCTTCCCACTAGCCTATCACGATGACGCCAGTGCTGTTTAGCTAAATACTGCTTGAGTCACTCTTGATATTTATGACTTTTCTGGCGTTTATTTGGTCGGTGATCCGTGGAGTCTACCGAAGCATGTGGGATGGGGACATGAGGTGGGGTGGGGAGAATCCATTTAAACAAACCCAATCGCTAGGGTTTAAAATATTGTATTTTTGGATAATTAAATTATTATTTTAAAAAGCTCTTTTACGGTGATTGGCATGAAACCTAGGTCTCGTCTAGTTCCGTTAAGTTTAAATTTTATAAGCGCTGATTAAAACCTCTTATTCATCACACATCAGCGTCTCTCCTCCCGATCAAGCCCTCCTAATTACTGGCTCTTTCCCCTAACACACGCCACACTCTCATTCCCATCAAAATCAACCTAGAGTCCTCCCAATCGCTACACCATCTCAACTATGAGAGCCTCCGTATGTATCTCTTTTGGCCTATTGGCTATTCATCAGACGGTGAATCAAGAGCCCTTTTTTGTGCGTGAAATACCACCAGATCTAATTAAAATGAGCGGATCTTGATTTTGTATGAAAATTATGGCCTCCTCCATGTAAATTAAGTCGATTCCATGAGGTTCAGTTCTGTGTACTATGATATCAATTCAGGTATTTTGTCTGATGGACTGAGTTGCGCCAACGGAGGTGCAGATCCCGGCCATGCGCCTCATGTCGCTCAAGATGAACCTAGAGAGGCCGATTCACCATGCCAGAGAGGAGCCTCGTCCCAGCTCCTCCTCAACATTTTGTGATTCTGGCCACATCCCAGCTCCGGTCGCCGGCGTCCAGTATACTTTTTAGAATCGAAATATTTCAGACGTTCAGTGCACATCCTTGGCGGTAATGAGAAAAAATTTCCGCACCAAAAATAGTAACTGTTTTGGTTTCGGTCCTAACTAAATTTGGTTCCGGTCCCGCACTTTTGGTAGTGTTGGGTTCCATCAGTTTGGTTCTATCTATTTTAATACCGTCAGATCGAGGTAGATAGACGATCCCTAAAAATATCAATCACTATAAAACATGTATATTTCAGAACATACTATATTTCAAAATAAAGGTAATATTTGTACTATCTCCGTTCCAAAATATAAGCCTTAAAAAAAACTAATTTAGCTTTCTATAAAATGCTTACAATTTGGGAACAGAGGTAATATTTTTTCTTAAAAGGCTAGCATTGGATGAGGCTAGCTCGTGTTTGTTTCCGAGATTTAAACATTAGTTCTTGCTAGCTAGTAGGTTCCGAAGTAGATTTCAAATTGAACAATATATCAACTAAGACACGTTAAAGGTCGTCAATTTTGCAGCTTACTTTGACCAGAGACTCATTTAAGTCCATCATTGTACACGAAAACGTTTTGTCAAACCCTAATTTGAGGTCACCATAATTTGAGTGTTCTGTCGGAACAGCTGCCATCGGGTCATGACTTGCGGCACCAGACTGGTTCGTTCCTGTCCATGGTGCGTGCGGTTAGCCGTATCTTTCAAGCATGGCACACCAGGTCGTGGCATATAATGACAAGCATCTGCTTTTTTCTTTACCACTATCTTGGCACCGGTTGGTCAAATTTGGCCCACTATCTTGGCACCGGTTGGTCAAATTTTGGAAAAAATGACAGGGCAAGGATAAATAGCATAAAACAGTGATTAGGTCCGCGCGGGCGTGATGGCCGGCTACATGGTTCAGTTCATGGCCACCGGATACAAACAATAAATGCAAATTCATGCATCACGGACACGAATCATGGCTTGCTTGGCCTCAAACCATGCCCTCCTTGCCGGGTCAAAGGCGCCCAAGTCGGCTGTCGTGATCTTGCTCTCCTCGGCAAGCAATATGGCCTCACACTCCTTTGCTTTGAGCTCTAGCTAATTGGCCCTTGCCCTTTCTTTCACCTCCACAAGATCAAGTTTCCTTTGTTGTACCTCAAGGGTCTTCCTTTGTATGTCCGTGAAGCTTTGCATTTGTCTCCTTGTCCCGATGCCTTCGTTCATCCCTCTTGGCACTTGTTTATTCCTTGTGGACAAAGACCGACTTCAAAGTGTTCTTAAGTGCAAGGGACGAAGCTTGGTGGCGCAACTCCGTCTTGCTTACCTTGTGGCCTCTTGGTCGGTCCTTGTATGCTCCGCCCTTGCCCGGAACCTCCTCATCTTCATTGTCCTCGGCGGTCCGCTTCCTATCCTTTTACCAAAGCTTGAAGCTAGCTTTCCACTTCTCAAAATCTTTGAGCTTGAGCCAACAATGGCTCAATGTGAAAGGATGCTTCTCAACCTCCTTGAAGTAGGCCAAAGCTTGTGGAACCTGTAACCAAAGCTAATCAAAGGATGCCAACCTCACACAATGAAATGAGCACACAAAGAAAACATCTTACCAACTCGGCAACTTCATGGCCACTTAGCTTGCGCTTCTTCATATTCTCGAGTGTGCCACCAAAACGGTTGCACTCTGCTTGAATGAAGCTCCACCGCTTCGAAAGGGAGAGATCATTGTGATCACTTTCAAAGTTCTCGGGCTTGAACTTCCTATGCTCATAGAAGTACAAACCGACCCTTCGCCAAAAGCAACCTCCCTTTTGCTCGGCACTGGAAACGGATCAGTGCCAATGTGCAACCAAGCATCATATAGCATGAGGTCCTCCTTGTCGGTGTACAAGGTGGTCCAGTGGATGTGTCGGGATGCTTGCATCGCGGCCTGCGAGGCCTCATCAAACAGCGGCTCGCCGTCGATGTTGCATGTTGGCCCATATGCTAGGTCTCCACGCCGGCCATCGTGCAGTCTTGAGTGTCATCCTGAGTACCATCCTACAGGGGGCAATGCCCATGGCAACTAAGACGGTGCAAATGGATGAAGGGAGAAGACCAGGGCAGTACATCATCGACCATGGGCTACGTTGGCATTTGACCGAACAGGTCGGACGCATCGGGCAGGTCCTTGGCGGCCCGAGCTCGTGGAGCCTTGTTGTGCCCCGACGAGGTCTCGCCTCCCACAGGCATGCGGTTGAGGTCGATGACGGGAGAGTACGCTCCACCGGCTACCATAAAATGCATTTCCGACGAGGGCAAAGTGGGCACGCCCAGCCACGACGGGGCTGCGGCTTGGGGAGGCGGCTCATGTGTTGAGGGCAGGGCCGGCGACGCAGGGCGTTGCCAACCAGCCATCACAGACGACACCGAGCTGGTTGTGGAGCCTAGCTGGTCGGCGGTGAACTGGTTCACCACCTCGCCCTTGAGCATGGCCACGGCGTGGAGGGCGGCCTGCTTGGCCAGAGCATTGGCGGTGGCTCTCGCGTGGACGGTCTACAAGAGTTTAGCCTGCTTCGCCCTCTCCTCGGCGAGCTTCTTCTCCTTCTCCCTATGCCTGGCCACGACCTGCCGCACAACCCGCTTCTTGGACTCCGCCGCCCGGGCCTCCGACATCATTTCCTTTTTTACCTTGCCAAGGACGGTGGGCGCGGTGGCCTGGGCCAGATGATCTGTGGTTATCGATCTTGCTAGGATGGAGGAGGAGCATGAGGCGGCATCCATCTCCATGTTTAGGGTTTGGACGGGAGGAGCGCATCGACCGAGCAGGAGAGGGAAAATAAGGCAATGCATCTTTATCGGCTGGGACCGGGCGGACAAGAGGTACGCTCGGTCGGACACGCGCGTTGTCCGGGCCAACACATTTTGGGTCCAAATCTGAGGCCAAAATAGGTGCGCGCGGACGCGTTTGGACAGCGCTGTCTGTTTGGGTCGAGCCGCTAGGCCGACTCATTTGTCCACGCGGACACGTTCGGACGCGTGCTATCCGTTTGGGTCAGCCCACTGGAGATTCCCTTATTGCTCAGTTGCAACCTTCAATTAGCACAAATCATGAGGCCAATCAAACGGTTAGAAATATTTTTTACAGTTGCCCACTTGCACTAAAAAAACTGACTTGCAACCCACCTGTAACTCACATGATGCACGAATCATGATGCAATATATTCATGAAGTCAACCAAGCTCTAAGCTAATTCTCAGTCGACCGAAAACTAGCAAAACCATATGGTTTGTTATTCTGTTTTCTTTTCATGTTTGTTATTCAGTTCTCGTTTTTTTAAGGTTTGTTATTCTGGGTTCGGTTGGGTAAAATACTCTCTTTTTTATCATATTGTTGGATTTTTTTGAGAGAGAGTTATCATACTGTTGGGTGATATCTTCAAAAGGCGCAGTTTGCTAAAAAGGACTATTCATTTGTTGTATGGGCCCAAATCATCTGAATAGACCGTGGGTGATTTTGTTTGCGGTCGCCGAGTTCCTTGGCATAGGCTCATAGGTACCTTTGTTGCTTGTAATAGATGACATTTGAAAAGTTGGGTAGGTAATTCCTCAGAGGGCCCATTTTGAACGAAATGCGGGTAAACCAAATATTGCCGTGACTTCTCCCGTTTTGGGCCCATTGCGGTCCCGCATGTCAGTATTTCTCCGTTATGTGCCGAGCCAGTGGGTCCTGCTTATCAAGAGTCTCCGTTATGTTGCCTCCCTAGGTCGGTGTCGAATTCCGGTGGCGGCGCATGTCAAACGAGAGGCACCATCGCCACCAGGAGCGGCGATTGTTGGAGCTACTAGCCAGGAAAAGAAGCCAGAGATCTTGCAACAAGCCAGCAGCCGGGAGCAGCGAGAAGCGGAAAGCTTGCCCGACGGCGGTGGCGCCACCGACCAATTGAAGAGCCGGCCCGGCGGTGGCGCCGCCGACCAAGAGCAATCAGAGCGGTAGCCCTCTGGCGTCGCTGGCGCGGCGCCGCCTGCAGATTGGAGGAAAAGAACAAATCCCAAAGATGAACGGAATTGGGCCTTCTACTGTCAGTGTGAGCGCCAGAAAGCAGAGGTGAATATTTCAGATCCTTCTCTTACATCCCGATAGCACTAGGATTTTTATGGAACGGCAGGAGTAACTGTCAGTATCTGAACAATTGTAGAGAAGAAACTGACTGATTTTTGTCATATGTTTTCCGAATTTGTGGTATTATTTTGTATGCAAGTAATCCTCAATCTCTATCAAACCAACCAACATGCAAACCCAGATTTTTTATCTTATGGAAGTCATCTCAAATTATGTTCAGATCTGAAGACTCCAATTTATCCAAAAGCAGAAAACATACTTTTTGTCTTATGTTTTCCTAAATTGTGGTATGATTAGAGAGCGATGTGAATTGCAGTGAGACAGTGAAAGCAGAAAACTAATTTGTATCTTTTGTTTCCCAATATTTTTGAGACAGCGATGATTCAGAGAACACATACAAAATAAATGTCCGAGTGCATTAGTACATTGCTAGATTAGATTATGGCTTGGAGAGGTGTGTGGCTTCGCAGTCTGTGCAAATGAATGTGAATTGCAGTGAGATTGTGTCTGTTTCGCAACTTGTTGACATTCTTCACGCTAGGATTCCTTGGGGATCCAAACAGAAGGCTAAGTTTGTGTGGATGAACATAAAATAGGTGTACGAACAACTTGAGCACTCCCATCAGCTGTTGCGGATTTGGGAGAAGTATAAGGGTACTCGTCAGTTGGATCTCTTTGTTATGGTTGATGATGTTGATGCACCAGAAGTACAGTTAGGTGCCAAAGGTGTTGATCCAGATGGTGGTGCTCCCAGTGGTATGAATGCTTGTAAACTAGCAGCTATTGACCATTCACAACTGTATCTAATTGCTTTGCAAGTGGATCCTTACACTGCAGTACTAGATGATGGCCAAGAATTTGCTGTGCAGAACGATCATATGGAAATCATGGTAGATCCCAAGACAATTACTGTTGACCAGATTCTTGAGTAGCTAAAGTAGAGATGTCCTTGGGGCCCTAATCAGCAGGCACGTTTACATTGGTGGCACCTTAAGAAGAGGGATTTCATCGAAATTGTTAAAGATGACGATCTCATGCAGGTTTTCTGAAGGAAGAAATTGAGTAAGAAGGTATTTTTTGTTGTTGCAATTTCAGAAATGGTTGGAGATGGTGAGACTGCTGTAGAGCTGTCATCTTGAAGTTTTGAGCTTCCCGCTTCATAGGCGATGATATGTTACAATGAGAAGTGCAACCCAATTCTGGTCACTATTTGATTCATCTCCTTCATTCTGCATCACTCTGTAAATGTTTGTGAATGTGCTGTAGCTGCTCCATGCAATAAGCTGTTGTATCTTAGAAAATATTGTATCTCATATTGTCTGCCTCAAACTTCTTCTGAAAACTAGAGTCAATTTGTAATTTTATTGTAGAACTATGTTGGCAGAATGTAATAAATTCATTTCTGGGAGAAAAAAAGGCTGGAGAACTGCATTGCAGATCTCTAGAGGCAAGCAGCATTTAATAAGGACAAGTTAGATAGATTGAAACAAATTTTAGATGAATAAGTTATGTGTATGTAATTTAGCATTTCAAGTTATCTAAAAGCAATAGCGTACCTACAACAATTGCTTCCATATAACAGAGAGCATTAACGCAACATCATAGTTTAGTTAACATTTCACTACTAGTTCAGATAACATAAGATTCAGGCTAGTTAACTCAGAGTTCAGACATACTGGATGATGAAACATAGCGCGCAGACTACATCATATCTCCTCTTACTTGGAGGCAATCTCATCCTGCTGGAGGCGCTCGAACTCATTGATCTTGGCTTTCAGCATGATATTCTCCTTCTTAACAGCCTCGAGCAGAGCGACTGCTTTGCGAGTGCTCTCAGTCATCATCTTCAAGAGATCTCTGGACTTGTCTTTGGCCTCATAGGCTACCACGGTCCTCTCGCTCTGCTTGATCTGCTCTTTGAGGCCCTTGGTGATTTGCACATGAAGGTCCCTGCACGTGGCATTTAGCTTCAGATTTTCCTCCTCCAGCGCCTTGATGGTCAACCTATCCTTGTCCAGGAACATTTTCATCTGCTCCTGCGTCTTCACAAGGTAGTCCATATGCCCCGATAGCAAGCCTTTCGCAGTCGTAAGCTTGTCAACCTCATGCGCCAAAGTTCGGGATTTCTCCTTCTCCTGATCCAAATGTGAGCCTAGGCTAGCACAGTGCAGCTCGAGGGAATGTTTCTCGGCCAGTTGGCTCTATATCTTGACATTCAGTGCGGCCACATCTGCCTCGATCTTCTCCTTCGCTTCCTGCACTGGAGTTTAGGGCATGCAATAAAAGAAATTAATGCTAATACTGCCTGTTCACAAATATTCAGGGGCGGAGCTGCATATGGTTTGCATGGTGCACATGCACCAGGGACAAAGAAAATTTTACTAGCTATTGGGTCCAATTTTTGCTATGTGCACCAGGTAAATTCTTTATCAGTGCACCAGGGCTATCAATTTCACATTCAGAAACTACCCAAACAAGCATGCACATGCATATATGTGCACAGGTCACATTTCACCTAGATTGTTGTTAGTGTGCACCAGGATATTATTTCCCTAGCTCCGCCCCTGCAAATATATAGTTATTTTTATAGTTTTCAAAGTAAACTAGATACGGTAAACAATGAGTGAATCTATACAATGAATCTATACATATCTACATGCGTAGCACCTAGCCGCATTGCCAAAGGCAGGTTATGAACAATGGTAAACAGGCTTGATCACGAAGTAGACTAGATGGCATGCGGTTACCTTGCTTAGCCGGGGAACGGGCTTGATCAGGAAGTCCATTGACGGGTCCAGGGTCTTCATGGGCAGCTTCTTATCCGTGGATTTTGGGGGCCTAAAAAATCAAATAGGTTACGAAGTTGGAAAGAACAAACAAACGGAAGATCAAGGCATTGTTAACCCACCCGGGGGAGACAACGTCCCCCTCGTCCGTTGGTACGCAGAAAGAGAGGACGGCTTCGGCCTGACTGATTAGGCTGCTTGCATGGAGGTCTGCCTGACGGCGGGTTAACTCCTTCCTCTCTGCCGCCCTAGTCTTGACCCCATCGGTCTTCAACACCGGTCGGGTCCGCTTCTTGCGAGGCATGGCTTCGTCGTAGAATGGAGGGAGGGGCAAGGAAGGCAGGAGGAAGAAGAGGAAGTGGGTTTCTGTAGAATAGTGCTACCCGGTCAAGGACCAGCTTCAGCTGACCACCGTGTCCTTGCCTCCCGGGCACCATCTCAAGCAATCTCGGCCGTCCGTTAGAATCTAAGCGTAGCCCTTGGTACCTTGTCGACGAAGGGTCACCGTAGGTACGAACGAATAGGAAGCAGTAGCCCCTTGCTTTTTCACTGCGCACTGCCACGATGGGACTGGGCATTGAACTCGATGGGACTCTGCATTGGGTCCCAGCTAAGCGGTGACACGACGCGAACACCCACGCGTACATGTACATCTATCTCCTCACCCGGCGTGCATCCATGCCCATGATTTTTTTTTGGCCATGCATGGCATGTTTGGTATTTTTCCTAGGTGATGCATCACTCACCATGACTTCATGCACTGTTTTTCCATTTTTTTTGGATTTTTTCTGAATTCCCCAGGCCCCCCTTCGAGATATAGGTCAAACTCGTGGTGTCATCGATGTCTGCCATGTGGGGTGGGAACCATGGTTTGGCCTTGGTTCTAGGGTCCCACACCCACAGGGGACCTCCCTGTATTTTTCCCCTATTTTCTGGTGTCATTTCTTGTAGCCCTAGTGCAAAATTAGATTTAAATGGATTTAGGGCAAAAATAATTCATTATATGGCAGAAGGCCGAGATAATTCCTAACCTCCTGGATGTGGCACCCATGGTAGGTCCCCCACCCATGAAAATTGGAGTGGTGATGTTTTGCACACTGCCCTTGGTGGACCCTTCACAAAAAAACATCTGTTTTGACCCCTCCGGCCACCTGAAAAATAGGAAATGCAGTTTTTATGTGGAAACTAAAAAAATACTAGTTGCAAAAGTTGTTGGGACTGCAAAGATGCACATCTCCACCAAAAATGGGACCATGGTTTCACAGTTTGCTATGGAACTTGCGCAAACAATGGTCACCTGGCAAGGAAGACCAAGAGAACTCCTGCCTGGAAGCACCTCTCTGTGAGAGAGTCCACCTGTGAACCCTTGGGATGGCATGTTTGGTATTTTTCCTAGGTGATGCATCACTCACCATGACTCTATGCACTGTTTTTCCATAATTTTTTTTATTTTTTCTGAATTCCACAGGCCCCCTTTCGAGATGTAGGTCAAACTCGCGGTGCCATCGATGTCTGCCAGGTGGGGTGGGAACCATGGTTTGGCCATGGTTCTAGGGTCCCACACCCAAAGGGGACCTCCATGTATTTTTCCCCTATTTTTCTGGTGCGCATTTCTTGTAGCCCTAGTGCAAAATTGGATTTAAATGGATTTAGGGCAAAAATAATTCATTATATGGCAGAAGGCCTAGATAATTCCTAACCTCCTGGATGTGGCACCCCTGGTAGGTCCCCCACCCATGAAAATTGGAGTGGTGATGTTTTGCACAATGCCCTTGGTGGCCCCTTCACAAAAAAGAACCTGTTTTGACCCATCCGGCCACCTAAAAAATGGGAAATGTATTTTTATGTGGAAACTGAAAAAACACTAGTTGCAAAAGTTGTTGGGAATACAAAGATGCACATCTCCACCAAAAATGGGACCATGGTTCCACAGTTTGCTGTGGAACTTGCGCAAACCATGGTCACCTAGCAAGGAAGACCAAGAGAACTCCTGCCTGTGAGAGAGTCCACCTGTGAACCCTTGGGATGGCATGTTTGGTATTTTTCCTAGGTGATGGATCACTCACCATGACTCCATGCACTGTTTTTCCATTTTTTTTTGATTTTTTCTGAATTCCCTAGGCCCCCCTTCGAGATGTAGGTCAAACTCGTGGTGCCATCGATGTCTACCAGGTGGGGTGGGAACCATGGTTTGGCCTTAGTTCTAGGGTCCCACACCCACAGGGGACCTCCCTGTATTTTTCCCCTATTTTTCTGGTGTGCATTTCTTGTAGCCCCAGTGCAAAATTGGATTTAAATGGATTTAGGGCAAAATTAATTCATTATATGGCAGAAGGCCGAGATAATTCCTAACCTCCTAGATGTGGCACCCCTGGTAGGTCCCCCACCCATGAAAATTGGAGTGGTGATGTTTTGCACACTGCCCTTGGTGGCCCCTTCACAAAAAAGCACCTGTTTTGACCCCTCTGGCCACCTGAAAAATGGGAAATGCATTTTTTATGTGGAAATTGAAAAAACACTAGTTGCAAAAGTTGTTGGGAATGCAAAGATGCACATCTCCACGAAAAATGGGACTATGGTTCCATAGTTTGCTATGGAACTTGCGCAAACCATGGTCACCTGGCAAGGAAGACCAAGAGAACTCCTGCCTGGAAGCACCTCTCTGTGAGAGAGTCCACATGTGAACCCTTGGGATGGCATGTTTGGTATTTTTCCTAGGTGATGCATCACTCACCATGACTCCATGCACTGTTTTTCCATTTTTTTGATTTTTTCTGAATTCCCCAGGCCCCCCTTTGAGATGTAGGTTAAACTCGCGGTGCCATCGATCTCTGCCAGGTGGGGTGGGAACCATGGTTTGGCCTTGGTTCTAGGGTCCCACACGCATAGGGGGCCTCTCTGTATTTTTCCCCTATTTTTCTGGTGTGCATTTCTTATAGCCCTAGTGCAAAATTGGATTTAAATAGATTTAGGGCCAAAATAATTCATTATATGGCAGAAGGCCAAACAGTGCACATCCAAGTTGGTGACAGATGCACATGATGCTGTCAGGATGCCCTTATAGACAATGGAAAATGCACAATTATCATTGACTGCAGTCGCTTCCCTTCCCTGTCCTCTTCTCCCCCTTTCTCAGCCTCCACCCCCCACTGAGGAGGATCTGGATCTACCCCTCTTCCTGGTCCACTGCTGCCACCTCGCCGACGTTCGTACGAGCCACTGCCTTGGTCGCCATGACCCTCGGGGTAAGCTACACCGCCTCGAGCTATGTGTTTTGTTTCGGATCTGTGAATGGCCATTTTCTATCCGATTCGGTCGCTTTACGTAAGTTAACGTTGATTTACTCTGGAACTCGTGGACGTGTAGGACCCCAGGGAAGCGGATCATGCCCCGCGAACCTGTGAAGACCCCACATTTCGCGGTTTAGTGTCGAGTTGTGAAGAACTTTGCCGCGTCCACAAACTTGAGCTGCTCAAGTGCGTCGCCTTCGAGGGGACTGATACGGGGCAAAAATTCTACAAGTGCTCACTGCAGAATGTGAGTCCTCCTATGTGCACGTTAGCAGTGGAAAAGCATCAAAGTTTACTTTAGTTGGAGATAATATTGCCTTGTTTAAGTTGATCTATTGCCTTGTTCAGATAAGATTATGTGCATGAGATTTTACCTTCAAACTTCTAACTGCAATTTTGTGGGCATGTAATTACACTGTTTCTTTCAGTTATACATAATATTATAGTTACCCTTTGTACGATCTTTGTCCTCTTCTATTACTACTCATGTGTAGGTTGCTTACGAATTACTTGCTTCACTGATTACTATCTTGCCACTTAGTACTATCTTTCATGTGTATTTGCATATAAATTACTTACTTCACTGAGTACTATCTTATGTTACGTAGGGGCAGGGTGAAAGCTGCAATTTCCCCTTCGATTCTTCAGTTTATTGTTTGGTATAGTAATTAAAAGTAATTGGATGCACATGACCAACTTGCTACAAGTAATTAAATAATTGATGCACATGACTAAATTGCTACACACTTAGTATTATCTTGCTGCACTTAGTTCTTTCATGTGTATTTGCGTATGAATTACTTGCTGCATTGAGTCCTATCTTATGTTACGTAATGGCATGAGTATTTTTCATTTCTTTTTCTATAGGAAGAGAACAACTGTGGGTTTGTTTCTTGGGTTGACCAAGAGTGGCCAGACACACTAAAGAATGCACTAGCACAACTATGGGGATTGTACCATTCTAGCAATACTGCAAGAAGTGTTGACAAAATTATACTAGCTGAGCTAGAGAAGAAGAATTCTGCTCTATGCGCCGAGAAGGCTGTGCTGATGGAAGAAGCTGGTCAGCTGAAGGACAATTTGGAAATGCTGAAGAAAAATGTGGATGAAATGGAGAAAAAATGAAGTTGCAGCGGGTGCTAAAGCGCGCACATGATGTTGTACGGATGTTGAACAGAGCGGGATGGAACGCCCAAACTGACAAGGTGAAAAGGATCAAGGCAATCATCGAAGAGCCATTGTTCGAAGAGGAGCCAAATGATAGAGCGTTAGATGAGGAGTTAGATCCTGAGATGAACCTTTGTTGAGCCATTGTTCGAAGAATCGCCAAATCATCAGTAGAGGTATCACGAGATTACCGTAGCTAAGAACTATTTGCTATCTGCTATTTGCTCGATGCAATTAGCACGAACCTATTGTTTAATGTTACCTAATGTAACCAATGAGTCGCAATGATGAATTGCAAGTGCTATGTGCCATTTATATATTTGTTTACCCATGGAAGGGAACTCCTCCATCTATGGCTACTGAACTAGTCGCCAGAGTAGAGTGAGCAATGATGATGCAACTGACCTCTTGAGCACGCCTAGTCATACTGCGGCGTCTCTCGTCAATTTACTTGCCCTGTCAAATCTCATCCTGCTGGTACGCACAACTTGCTACCACGCGTCTGTTGCTTGGGTTTTTCCACTGGCCACAAATTCTAACCCTTATGACATGTGGCCCCATGTAGGCCCAGAACACTATTGACAAGTGGGGCCCTAGACACATGTCAGACCAAACCTTACCCAGACAAGTGGGTCCCCACACGCTTCGGATGCTAAACCTAGACTAGTTTGTCTCACTCGTTTGTCTCATGGAGCAGGGGACCTCAATGAGAAGCATTTCAGTGGTAAGATTTTGTTGTCTATTCCTTCCTCGTGTCAGACGAGAGCGGATTTATTCCCCCCTTGCACGCTATCTCCTTTTTCAGACTGTCGCTCTGCTGCCTGTAGTCAAACAACGAGGGGACCCAACAACGAGTCTCTATAATTGCTGCCTGGCGGTAAACGTACGTACATCCTTACCCATGATAGCAGCCTCTCACTTACAAGTGGGCCGGAATACCGGGGCCCACGGTGACACGTCGGTCTAGCGCTCTCTCAGAAACGAAACGAAGCGACTGGTTCAATTTCCAAAGCGCTAGACTTGCATTTATCACGGCGTGCCTGCAAAACAATTGGATCCCCAACTTCCTTCTCTCTCAAAAACGAAGCGACGGGGGCGGCTCGCGTGGGGGGTTCAACTTCCAAAGCGCTAGACTGCATTTACTTACGCGGCGTGCCAGCGACCAGTCGCGTCCACGAGAGGAAACCAAACCGCCAGCATCTATATAACACATCGGTCTCATCGTCTCTCCCACCATCGGCCACTTCTTCCCGGGCACCCCTTCTTCCCCAATCTTCAGAAAAACCCCAAACCGCTCCACCACCGCACCACCAATCTCAGTCCTTAGTGCATCTGCAAGATGAAGCGCGCTCGCGAAGACCAGCCGCAGTCGAATGCGGTCGGAGGCTCTGGCGATGCACCCGCGGTCGTCGCCGCGGTGGCGGGCGAGTCTTCTTCGGGAGCACCAGCCGATCCTCGGCGCGTTATGACCGTTGCGGCCTCCACCATACCGATCATGGTCGCCGTCGATGAAGTGGAGATGGAGGACCCCGTGGCTCCCGCGGCACATCTGCAAAACCAGCATGCAGGCCAGGTCATCGTCGTGCCAGACGATGACTACTACGCCGGCTACGACCCTGACTCCATCGAGTACATGGTTGAAGAAGACCGCAAAGAAGCAGAACCGTTCAAGGAGGAGGCCTCTGACGACAGCACCGAGGTTCTGAGCTGTTCTGATCGATCCCCACTGTTTGTCTTACTGTTCACATAGGGTTTGTTCATAGAGTAGATTATGATAACAAGATTTTTGTTTTGGAAGAAATGATTGATCTGATGCATAGAATTTATAATTACCATTTTCTTTATGTGCTACTTATTAATGTGATGATTCCATAGTATGTATCAATTAGTATCCTGTTTTAGTGTAATGATAAATGCGTATGAAACTTAAATTCATTAGAGTCTTGTTTCATTCTAGTGCTTATGATTGCTCATATGATATCTATCAGTTAATAGTTATCAGATTAGATTCTGAATGTGTTAATATAGTTACCTTGCAAATGATTGATCAACACAACTGACTTAAATTCATCTGAGTCTAATTTGATTGTAGAGATTACGATAACAAGATTTTTGTTTGGGAAGAAATGATTGATCTGATGCATAGAATTTATAATTGCCTGCGCTTATTAATGTGATGATTCCATAGTGTGTCCTTGATTCATCAAATATTGGTCACACAACATTACTAGCCTCTCTTAATACTATCACCGCAACAATTTAGAATTATTTTGGCAGCATTGTTATTTTTTTTACAGCTTATTTCCTTTGATCTTTGTTGTGCTCCTGTTTATCTCACTTCTTATGTATTTCAAAATTCACAGAACGACTCTGACGATGTGGGCCACGACAAGGAGGACAAGGACCGCAAGAGCCGCTTTGTTCTTAAGCGGCTCAAGAGTGGCAAGATCCCTTTCCGCAGGTACGGGGAGCTAACTTGTCCATTCTGTGGCAAGGTCGTCACCAAAAACTTAGAGAGCATGATCCAGCACGCGAATGGCGTTGGCGTAGGCAGCAAGCAGAAGCACAAGGGCCACACCATGGTGAAGCATGCCGCCTATGGCAGATTCCTCGAAAAGTTCGTCAAGGATGGCCTCATCCCGGTTATCGGTCCTGCTGTTGGCCCTCATGTCCTGTTTCCATAAGATTAGTTTAAGTCCGTGTTGTCCCCCTGGAGATGAAGTAAAACTGTTTGATGTTTGAAGACTATGTTTTTAGTATGTATGGTGGAATCTGGGCAACCATACCCAGATGTTTAAGACTATGTTAATGTATGTGGAGTTTGTTGTTGCATTACTGGTACCCACATGTCTATAAATTAAGCTTAGTTGTATTCAAACAGAAACAAAATTATCTGGTCCAGCGGCTAGACGGACTAGATAGATGGCATCCAAAATCTAGATAAGAGAATGCACAACGTAATAGCATATAGAATAACATGCCATACAAGTTTTACAACTCAAGCCTTAATAAATAGCATAAACCAGCCGATCAGAACTAGTACTAAAGCCTTAATATCTGGCATACAAGTTGAGTTGGTGCAGATGCATACACCACTAGATTATTAGTTCAAGTTAACACTTAACTGGCTTACCTATCGGCACATTACTCATCAGATGGATAAACAGTACTTCCTTTTCATCTGGTTCAAGCTCGAACACAGCCATGTCATCAACAGACATGCGTGAGGTGGTCACAAGCGTGCTCTAGTTAGTTGTAATCTGGGCACGACCATCGTTGCCCATCCGAAGCTTGACGTAATGCACATCCTGCTCAGTTTCACCTTTAGGTGTATACGGGTCATCGGCGCAGGCTGTCACCATAATATCTCCTGCTTCCAGGTACTGCTTGAGATAGAGCTGGCTGTACGGCTTCGAAAATACCTGATATGATAGTATAGATGCTAGGGTGTCATGCAGTTGAGCAAACACATTAATATTCACTGTGCACAATGAAATCTTACCATCTTTGACTTCCCTTTAGCTGTCAGAGACTTCTTGACAGAGCAGACATACAAAGGGATCACCGGATTATCACTATCAAGCCTCCGTGAGAGCAATTTGAGAAGGCCAATCCTTACATAAGACATTGGTACATCATTTCCGTAAACGATGTTATTTAGCTCCCAAGGTGCTAGGTCAAGAGCCCCCCTTTTATACCCCTAACGATGGGACCTACATGAATTATTTCATGAATGAGATATATGTCCTATCTCTCAAATTCTATAACCAGACATGTATAAGTTATTACCTTCATCTGTCAGTGCCGGTCCTAGATGGGTGTGGTACTGGTAAGTCCTGGGACTGTGCCCAATCACACAGTTCTCATCGTCACAGGGACAGTCGTAGCATGCTTCATGACGTTGCATTATAACCTGTAATTGTGTGAGGGACAGTTCATTATCATTTTAAAACAGGAACATGACAATATAACCAATAGCATTACATAGCTTCCAATAGCAATTTAAAAGCTCCACCAAGATCATGTCCTAACTATGTATAATCATTGGAATCCGACCGCATTGGAAAGACCTAAAAGCATGCCAATTTTGTGAAGAGTTTGCCTATGAATCCTTGGCATGCCATGTTTGGTATTTTTCCAAGGTACTACATCACATACAATGACTCTATGCGCTGGTTTTCCAATTTTTCGATTTTATTTGTATTTCTTTTGCTCACTTTTGAAATCTAGGTCAAACTCACGGTGCCGTAAGCCCTAAACCCCATAACCCATCACATATATTTACTTCTGATACGTCTCCAACGTATCCATAATTTTTTATGCTCCATGCTTGTTTTTACACCATTTGCTTAGTGTTTCGTTACACTTCGTAGCATTTTTATGCATTTTCCGGAACTAACCTATTAACAAGACACCACAGTGCCAGTTCCCTGTTTTCTGCTGTTTTGTGTTTCAGAAAAGTTACACAGGAAATATTCTCAGAATTGGACGAAACCAAAGCCAGTCGTCCAGATATTTCACGGAGCTTCCAGAACACCAAAGAGGAGACGGAGCCGGGCCAGAGGGTGGCCACACCACAGGGCGGCGCGGCCTAGGGCTGGCCCGAGGCCCCCTGGTGGTGTGGGCCCCTGGTCCACTTCTGACGCCGCCTCTTCACCTATGAAGACCCCCCCCCGATGGGAAAAACCTAAACACCCGATCACTTTTCTAGAACACATCGCGATCCGCCGCCGCCATCGACCCGAAGATCGGGAGGGTCCAGAAGCTCTTCCCGGAACCCTGCCGGAGAGGGGAATCGCCACCGGAGGTCTTCTTCATCGCCATGCTTGCCTTCGGAGCGATGAGTGAGTAGTCTACCTTGGACTATGGGTCCATAGCAGTAGCTAGATGGTTGTCTTCTCCACCATGTGCTTCATGTTTAGATCTTGTGAGCTGCCTTACATGATCGAGATCACCGTTATGTAATTCTACATGTTATGTTTGTTGGGATCCGATGAATATTGGTGTTATGATTGAGTTGAAGTACTGAATATTATCTTATGTTATCTCTATGTTGTTTATGATCTTGCATGCTCTCCGTAGTTAGTAGCTATCTTGGCCAAGTAGTTGCTAGTGACTCCAAGAGGGGGTATTTATGCTCGATAGTGGGTTCATGCCTCTATTTAATCTGGGGGAGTGACAGAACCTCTAAGGTTGTAGATGTGTTGTTGCTACTAGGGGGAAAACAACATTCATATGCTCGAGGGCATATGCTTTGTTTACATTACACACTTTGCTTAATGCAATTATCTGTTGTTCGCAACTTAATACTTGTGGAGTTCTCGGATTGATTTGCCACATGTGGATTATTAGTCATAGATGCATTTGGATGACGGTCTATGTATCTTGTTGTAATGCCCAGAGTAAATCTCATAGTGATCCTCTCGACATATGCACGTTGTCTTTATTTTATCAATTGCCCAACTGTAATTTGTTTACCCAGCATGTATTATTTTATCTTATGGAGAGACACCACTAGTGAACTGTGGACCCCAGTCCTATTTCCTTTATATTGCTATCACCTGTTTACTTTACTCGCACTGTTTACTTTACTCGTATATTACTATCACTTTCCACTCGATACGCTCATACCCTTTGTTTCAAGCAAACCGGTGAGATTGACAACCTCATCGTAAGTTGGGAACAAAGTATTTGGTTGTGTTGTGTGTAGGTTCCACGTTGCTAATGGTTGAAGACGCGCTAACAAGTTATCGTTAACGGCGCCCTTGTTAGAGCATCACGCAGCTAGTGTGCATCACCTTCGGTCGTTTGTCTCCCTCCTACTGGATTGACTACCTTGGTTTCATAACTGAGGGAAAACTTGCTGCTATATTCATCAAAACCTTCTCTTGGGGTTTTCCAACCGGCCGGTCATTTACCACACACAATCAAGTTTTCTGGCATCATCATCACCGTGCCATCAATCATCACCGCGCCATCAACAAGCTTTCTGGCGCCGTTGCCGGGGAGGAAGAAGACTTCTGCAAGGGGAGTTTCGCACGCACATCCTTTACTTTGTTTTACGTTTTGCTTTACTTTATTTTTACTTCCATTGTTTTATCAAAAACCCAAAAAAAATTAGTATCCTTTATAGTTGTTATTTCTTTACTTTAGTTCATTATGTTGTTCCCTAAGTACGTATTGGAGGACCTCTCAGTAGGTAGTGGTTCAATTATTGGAAAAAGTAACATTGAGGAGTTCTTTAATCATATTAGTATGCATAAAGATGTTGAGAAAAAGTCTTTGACTGAGCTTGCTCCTAGTTATAAAGTTGCTTCTGCTTATTTAATTCACATGTTAGAAGCTAGGTTTGCTAGTCTTAATCCTTTTATGCAATACATGTTTCTTAAGCTTCATGATATTGAAGACCCTGAAAAGAAAGCTTTTATCTTGAAAACTTTGCGCATAGAATTTAGAGATGTTGCTATTGAGGCTAGGGAAGTTTTTAAGAAATTTAATAAGCTTGGCTCGCCTGTTGAAGTTGTTGGTACACCCAATGAAGATTTTAGAGTGCCAATACCTTGTAAACTTGCAGGAATTCATGATGCTTTGGAAAAGAATTTTAGTTGGATTTGTCCTGAAAACTTTTTTGACGAAAATAGTGTACCAAAGAGTGATCATAAAGGGTCTTCAAAAACTCATTTGGACACAATTCAATTCATTGTTGAAAAGACTCCTATAGTGGATCTTAATGCTTCTTTCGATATTACTTGATTCGCATTTTCTGCGCCTAGCTCAAAGGCGTTAAAGAAAAGCACCCTTGGGAGATAATCCAATATTTTTAATTTCAGTTCTTTTTCTTTTATTTGAGTCTTGGAAGTTATTACTATTGTAATGACCTCTCCTTATCCTTTTTATTTCATTTTTGTGCCAAGAGAAGCCTCTAATTTGAGTGAGGTAAGATTTGGGGATGTTGCTGTCCTGAAACAGTTTTCGGTGCTGCACCGTACAAATTCGTGAAAATTCTCTGTATATCCTTTTGACCTGCGATTTCTTGTGCATATGCCCCAGGTTATATCCAAACTTTCATTAGTTGAACACTTTTTGATTTGAGCAACAGAAAACCCTCTAAAAATTCGACATTTGTCAGCTGTTCTGTTTTGACAGATTTCTGCCAATATTTGTGTTTGCCGCTTTATCGCTTTCTTTTTGAGTTCTTTTGATCACGGAACTTTTGGGGAAGTTGCTACAGTAGTATATGCTTTATATGTGGTGGTTTTGAGTTGAAACCTGAAGCAAAAAGATTGATTCAATGTTATGCTTACACTAATGTTGCTAATAGATTTGTGTTTAGTTTTGTACGAAGGAAGTTTTCAAGTGTAGGGATTGGAGAATATTGAGATGAGTTGAAGAATGGACAAAAGCTCAAGCTTGGGGATGCCCATGTCACCCCAAGAAATATCCAAGAAGTACAAGCGTCAAAGCTTGGGGATGCCCCCGAGGCACCCCTTCTTCATCGGCAAAAATCAGGTCACCTTTCAAAACGCTATATTTTTATTGCTTCAGGCATTATGCATTTTTCTTAGAGCGTCAGTTGTTTTTAGTTTTTAGTTTAGTTTTGTTTTGTTTTCTACAATAAATGGTTGGACCCCAACAAATTTCTTTTGGAGAAGTTGCCTTGCTTTTCATTTGCCAAGAACACTCCGTTTTTCATTCTTATAATTTTAACGAGTGTTCTCTTTTTCTAGAACTGCGTTTAGCTTTCGATTTTCGCCTTGATTTGTGTTCAGATCTTATTATATCTTTTCATCAAGGTGTATCTTTGCCTCTGGTCCATATTGGTTTTCATCAAAAGAGTTGGTTATAAAAAGTTTGAATGGTGTTGGAAAAGAGAAAAAGCTTTATGCAAAAAAGTGGTACAAGAAGGAGCTTGTGTAGACTGCGGCCTAGGCTTTTGCATGTCGTGATTGATGACTTTTTGATAGTATGCTTAGTGGTTTTTCTGTAGCATGACTTGTCTCAAATGACTGAGATTGCTTAATGAGCCTTTGAAAAAATCATGCGTTGTTTTAATTATTTGGAAGCATTACTTTGGTTTTCTCCTTGGATGCTTTATTTGGGTTGACTTGGCGCGTGCTCACACATGTTTGACTCATACAAAGTCGCCATTGCCTCTATGATCATTTAGTTTTTGACTTTTGATGCCATCTTATGTTTCTTTTAATGTAGCTTTGTCGCTATGCATGATTATGGCCGTTATTGCTCTCTTAGTTGATCGCTCCCAGTCTTTTGCTAGCCTTCATTTTGTACTGAGTATGAGCTCTACTCGTGCATCCAACTCCTAAAAACCAAGTTTGCCATTGTGTCCACTATAAATTCCTATGCATGGTATTTGTAAGCCATTCCAAAGTAAATTTTCATGTGCTACCTTTCAAAACTTTCAACTACTTCTCGTTGTGTGCCACTATTTTTAGCTCATGAGGACGTAGTGGTTGGAATTGCTATCTTCCATATTAAATTAAGTACCCCTCGACTAGGTAGCTTCATCTGCTCGTCATTAATTTTGCATGAGAGCTGGTCAGACCATTGCAATCTAACTTTAAAAAGAAAAGAAAAAAAGGCACTCCTCCATGGTATGTGAATGTTGGTGGGCACCCGATGGAATCGGTTAGCCATGGTTTGAGAAAGGAAAAAAGGTGGGGAGGAGTGCCAAAGCTTTATAAAAGAGCACCAATGTGCCAATTTTTCAAAGAACTCGGAACCACTCTCACTTGTTTATTATGGAAGATAGTAAGACCCCATTGCCAGTCGTTGACATGAAACAACCACCTCTCAAAACCCAATTTTTATCTCTGTTTTACAAATGAAAAGCTCTAGCACATGTTTAATCATTGCTTCCCTCCGCGAAGGGCCTTTCTTTTACTTTTATTTTGAGTCTCCACCTTCTATCTTTATGCACCATTAAGAGAGCATAGTTGTCATTCTGAGTATAATGTGCATTGTCCCAAAGTTTTCATTGATTGATTCATATTGTTGGTTTCACTTGTTCTTAAATTATTTATATCTAGTTGCCCTCTTAAACTTGAAGGTGTCCTATGCATTTATGTTTTGCTCTCCATGAAGGACAAGCTGAAAACCATTTGTATGTTTTTCCTTATGATTTGAACACACGTTTGACTTTCATTGTTTCATTTTCATGATCTTTTGTTTGTGTTCATTTTCATGTTATAACACGGTTGCTAAGTTTCTTCTATCAAGATTATATCTTTCATGCCCATGTTTTAAGTTTTTTTGATCCCAGCGCACAACGCTTACATACATGATCAAGTTTATGTAGGTGTATGTCACCTCAAAAATTATTTCTTTTGTTATCACTTACCTACTCGAGGACGAGCAGGAGTTAAGCTTGGGGATGCTGATACGTCTCCAACGTATCCATAATTTTTGATACTCCATGCTTGTTTTTACACCATTTGCTTAGTGTTTCGTTACACTTCGTGGTATTTTTATGCATTTTCCGGAACTAACCTATTAACAAGATGCCACAGTGCCAGTTTCCTGTTTTCTGCTGTTTTTGTGTTTCAGAAAAGTTACACAGGAAATATTCTCGGAATTGGACGAAACCAAAGCTAGTCGTCCAGATATTTCACGGAGCTTCCAGAACACCGAAGAGGAGACGGAGCCGGGCCAGAGGGTGGCCACACCACAGGGCGGCACGGCCTAGGGCTGGCCCGCGCCCCCTAGTGGTGTGGGCCCCCTGGTCCACTTCTGACGCTGCCTCTTCGCCTATAAAGACCCCCCCCCCCCGATGGGAAAAACCTAAACACCCGATCACTTTTCCAGAACACATCGTGATCCGCCGCCGCCATTGACCCGAAGATCGGGAGGGTCCAGAAGCTCTTCCCGGCACCCTGCCGGAGAGGTGAATCGTCACCGGAGGTCTTCTTCATCGCCATGCTTGCCTCCGGAGCGATGAGTGAGTAGTCTACCTTGGACTATGGGTCCATAGCAGTAGCTAGATGGTTGTCTTCTCCACCATGTGCTTCATGTTTAGATCTCGTGAGCTGCCTTACATGATCGAGATCACCGTTATGTAATTCTACATGTTGTGTTTGTTGGGATCCAATGAATATTGGTGTTATGATTGAGTTGAAGTACTGAATATTATCTTATGTTATCTCTATGTTGTTTATGATCTTACATGCTCTCCGTTGTTAGTAGCTATCTTGGCCAAGTAGTTGCTAGTGACTCCAAGAGGGGGTATTTATGCTCGATAGTGGGTTCATGCCTCTATTTAATCTGGGGAAGTGACAGAAACCTCTAAGGTTGTAGATGTGTTGTTGCTACTAGGGGGAAAACAACATTCATATGCTCAAGATCATATGCTTTGTTTATATTACACACTTTGCTTAATGCAATTATCTGTTGTTCGCAACTTAATACTTGTGGAGTTCTCGGATTGATTTGCCACAAGTGGATTATTAGTCATAGATGCAGTTGGATGGCGGTTTATGTATCTTGTTGTAATGCCCAGAGTAAATCTCATAGTGATCCTCTCGACATATGTACGTTGCCTTTATTCTATCAATTGCCCAACTGTAATTTGTTTACCCAGCATGTATTATTTTATCTTATGGAGAGACACCACTAGTGAACTGTGGACCCCGGTCCTATTTCCTTTATATTGCTATCACCTGTTTACTTTACTCGCATATTACTATCACTTTCCACTCGATACGCTCATACCCTTTGTTTCAAGCAAACCGGTGAGATTGACAACCTCATCGTAAGTTGGGAACAAAGTATTTGGTTGTGTTGTGTACAGGTTCCACGTTACTACTGGTTCAAGATGCGCTAACAAGTTATCGTTAATGGCGCCCTTGTTAGAGCATCACGCAGCTAGTGGGCATCACCTTCAGTCGTTTGTCTCCCTCCTACTGGATTGACTACCTTGGTTTCATAACTGAGAGAAAACTTGCTGCTATATTCATCAAAACCTTCTCTTGGGGTTTTCCAACTGGCCGGTCATTTACTACACACAATCAAGTTTTCTAGCATCATCATCACCGCGACATCAATCATCACCGCGCCATCAACTTCTTATAAATAATCAATTATAAATCACCAAAAAGCATGATCTAGCTTGCAATGTTTTATATAGAAATAACCAATAGCATGGCTAAGCTTTCAATTATAATATGTAAACTAGAACATGATTTTAAACCCAATAGCTTTACATAGCTTCCAATAGCAATCAAAAAGCTCCACCATGAGCATGTCCTAACTATGTATGATCATTGGAAACTGACCTCCATTTCAAAAGCATGTGGAAAAACTAGGTCAAACTCACGGTGCTGTAAGCTCCCAAAAGCATGCCAAATTTGTGAAGAGTGTGCCTATGAATCCTTGGCATGACCTGTTTGCTATTTTTCCAAGATACTACATCACATACCATGACTCCATGCGCTGGTTTTCCGATTATTTGATTTTATTTTTATTTCCTTAGCTCAATTTTGAATTCTAGGTCAAACTCACGGTGCCATCACCCCATAACCCATGACATCTATATTCTTCGTCTAAATAACAAATTAAAAATCACCAAAAAACATGATGTGGAATGCAATATTTGATATAGAAATAACCAAGAGCATGACATAGCTTTCAATTATCATTTAAAATTCATCTCAACAAGAACATGTCAATATATCCAATAGCTTTGCATAGCTTCCAACAGTGTTTTAAAAGATCCACCAAGAGCATGTCCTAGATTTCCCCTTTTAGCACAATGGAGCAATGTTGTGTCCGAGATACAACACAATTTAAACTGGAATAAGAGCACCCATTCAATCATTTTAAATCTAGCACCTTATATTTTGGCAACAAACTGAACCGAACAAAGACTAAAATACAATAGGTAACCAATGTTTTGGCAGGGCATGCAAGTTTGGGCAACATACATAGCAACCATATGGTTCTGATTATAGAACAATCAAGCAGGCTCAGTGACCATATTTTTGGAACATTCCCCTTGAACTAGGGCCGCCCCTTGAACTAGTACTAGATCGGAGCATTGGGCAATCCGTACGGGAAAACCCTACACTTACCTTGAGAAGGGATTCCTGCGTGCAGGACGCCGTGGAGGTCGAACGCCACCCGGCCGGCGTTGGTTCGAGCACTCGCTGTGGGCGGGGCGGCCAACCCCCAGCAGCCGCCGGTTTGGGAGGAAGGAGACTGGAAATGTGATTTAGGGTTGAGGTATCTAGTACTTTACCCCATATAGCAATCCCAGTCTAACTGACAGTGGACCCAGAAAAATGAAGTAAAAGCCCAAGTAGATAAACATGGACAGTCAATGTTATTTTATTTATGGGGCAGATAAAGGCTGCTACACGTCTTCCTCCCTTGTCTCACTCCCCACTTCACAGTCCCCACCCTAAGCTCGCCATAGCTCATGGCACCGCCGCCGCCGATGCTCCAATATCAAGCCCCCATCCGGCAGGCAATGACTTGTCTTGTCAAAGCCGGTGTGCAGGTGCCAATAGCGGCTGTCATAAACTTCCCCAAGTTGGCGTTGTCGGCAGGGGGCGTTGGAGGCGGGGAGGAGGGTTTCACCAAGGTCTAGATGCTCACCGGCTCTGTCCGAGGTAAGGGCTATGAAGCTGAAGTGGGGTAAGCTGGGGAAGCGTGGTCGTCAGCCATTCACCGGCTTCCCGGCGTCGAAGACCAACAAGAACTTGCGGCGGGCGAGGAAGCGGTCCATATCGAGATCACCGATATGGCGTGTTTATGCACCGCCGGCGAACCACAACTACACTGATATATCATTGCGACTGCGGTTGACCAAGAAATACGACACCTATCAAGAGCTGTCGTACTACTCATTTGAAGAATGCCTCGCGGCGGTGCTGCTGGTCAGGTTCAACCAGACGCTTTTCCGCCAGAAGCGCGGAAAGCCCTCCTCCCCCAAGGGCGAGCGCGGAAAGCCCTCTTCCCCCACCCCCAAGGGCGAGCGCAGCCGCCCGAGGAAGGGAAAGCCACGACGTGCATGCTGAATGGAGAAAAAGCAGCAGGAGTTAGGCGGGAAGGGAAATCGTTCAGTTCCGGTTGATTTAGCAATGAACTTTAGCCCTTCGCAGCATTTTGGTATGCCAACTTCCATGAAGGCTGCTCTCCCCTAGTTTCTTCAGTTAAGTACAGTTAGTGTTAGACTAACTCTGAAGAATAGCTTTTGTATAGACAAGGCTAAAGCCGCCTTTTGTGTTACTAACTGGCTTCTGTAAGTTTGAAGCAACCAAATATTATGAACTCAGATTTAGTGTTTCTCCTTTAATTTCATATCTGAAATCTACATTTATTGTTCTTCATTTTTGAGATTCGCATTTACAGAGATGAATTCGGTAAAAATTAACATAACAAGAAACTAGATGTTCATGAGGTTCCGCCACCAAGTCCACAGGAACGGCCACCGCCGCCGTCGCCATTAGAGACAGCTAGCCGATCTCCTCTGAGATTGCCTCGCTTCCATAGGTGCCGTCGCCATTAGAGACATTAGAGGGAGCGATTCTAGATCTCCTATCTGGGGAGCTCAGATCTGTGGGGGAAGGGAGGAGCCGGAACTGCGACCTCGGGAGCCCTTGCCACTATGTGGGAGATCCTAGCACCAGGGTGGTTTCAGCGACGGGGAGCTCGATTTCGGCGAAGCGACGGCGAGCTTGATTCCGGCGTAGCGACGGTGAGGGGTCGACGGCGAGCTGGGCGGGCGGACAGAACAGGGGAGGACGACAGAACAGGGAAGAAGACGGTGGCAACAGAACTCTAACGCTGACAAAGTCAAGTTCTGTTAGAATAACGGGTAAACCTATCAAGGTGGGCTCAACAAGCGGCAGCGGAACGGGAATTATGAGTTCAAACGTTTTCTTCCCAATTCAAACACTAGGATTTGGGCTCAAACAAATTTTACCAAAAAAAGACCATCTGAGCTATTTGTTAAGGGCTTTTGGGCCCCAGGGTGATTGCAGCGAACTAAGGCACCCGTGAGCCTGTGGCAAGAAACTTGGTGACCGCAAACTGAATAGCCCATAGACCGCTATTCAACATTACTCAATGGGCCGAGTTATGGCAAATCATCCTCTTATGTTCTCTGGGTGCAGACTCGAGATTTCAACCAGACAAAAACCCTGAAAATCTATACTAAGAAAAAAACACTGCAAGTACAAATGGCAGCCACATATTTCAAAAACAAAACACGAAATACAATAGAATGGAAATGAAATACACGCAGATTCTGAAACTACAAGAAAGACGAAAAAAAATTCTTTGCATGAACTGAGCATACAACTGTAAGCGCTGCATAAGCAAACTCAGTAAATACCTATATTCCAGTTAAGCTCAATATATAGTAACAATGTCTGTTCGATACCATCATATTACAAGCTACGAAATCTATGCTCTGCTCGATGTATGAAACAGGGAAATAAAGAGATAGGACCTAGAAACCTATAAGATCTGCACTTGATGAAACAGGGAAATCCGAGATAGGACCTAGAAACCTATAAGATCTGCACTTCTTCCCTGCCTGCAACCAGCTCCTGTATTTTTTTAAATTTCGATCGCAACTACAAAGAATTAGACAAAAAGGTAAAAGAAACAAGTGACCCAACCGGTCACATACTACTACACTGAGATGGCGAACCTCTGACACCATCATCACGGCTGTAACCCCAGAAGCCGTTTCAGAGTTCAGAGGGCTAGCTGTGCTCTGATGGGTCGGCCGTCCAGTATGTCTTCACCGCCACCAGGACCTTCTCTGGGTTGAAGGGCCCGTCCTCATGATCTAGGATGCGGCTGTCCCACCGCATCCGCTTGCTTATGGCTTGGACCTTGGTGAGGACGTCAACCGTGTCGCGGATGATCGCCGTGCCCTCGGGCCTCAGTATCCTATCCATCTCCAGGAGGATGTCGGTTATATCACACCTGCAAAGTTCAGCAAATGCCTGTTGTTTAGTGTCTGTTTAGTACTGTGTCTGTTACAGTCACAGATTTCCCACCAGTGCTTCGACAGTTGTTGACATTTGAACTAATGCGCTAAGGCAGGACCAGGTGTCAGCAGGATTGAGCATTGGTTGAATACATCACAATGTGCTTTCAGAAATGCATATATTTCAATCATTCAAACCATGATCTTATGTTTCAGACTTGCAGACAGTATTAACATCAAACTATTGTGTAGTGGTCATACAGTCCTCAAGGGAAGTAATGATCTAACAAGAACAAAGAGAGCTAACACAATTTACTTCCATTTATTACTATGCTGTGCTCCTGTTCCACTTTTTAAGTCTATATCAATTAATATACCATGAACATGGTTCCACTTGAGTCTGTCACATAACTTATTTTGAGTTCACTCTATCTGGGTTTCATCCGGAAAATGATACAGATTGACTACTGAAATATCATTTCATAATCAGTACTCAAACTAGGCAACAGAACTACAACACAATTTGAAGATGCCAACCATGATGGAACAATAGAACAAATGTAAGTAAAACTGATTAAGATCACTAACTTAAAAGGTACCCAAACATAAAAGTTCCTTACCTGTCCTGGTAGATGCTAAACAAATTGTCAGCATGCAGAAGGTCGTAGGTTCTTGGATATGTCGAGAAAGCTTCACACCAGTCCTGGTATGTGCCGATAAATCCTCTCTCATAAATTGCTCCAAGAGTGTCTTTATCTGAATTAACTGGAACGACGTTCATCACCCACACAGGGTACTTAATTAAGGAAGCAGCAAAACCACCCAAGTTCGCATTCATGTCCAACACATTTCTGTACCTCCCCTCTGCTATGGGTGTGGTCCGTTTGTAGTACGCCAACCTCTTCTCCCACAACTTCTTGTCCTCCTCAAACTTCTTTCCATCTATCCCTGGAATTGTACCCCTCTTAACCCTTGGGGGGACTGCAAACGCTCTCTCTGGCCATTTTTCAATGTCTCCGCCAGCAATTGAACCCTGGTTGCTTACTTCAGGCAATGGAGTAAGACAGGATTCCATCTTCTTGTACCTATACACAACAGGCAGATAAAAATTTTAGAGCAAGACAAACAGATAAGTATCAGGCTAGTCTATCCGTGCAGCAACTTAATACCAGGCAGCATCAGGGTTGTCACTCTTGCAGACGTGAGGTATCTTATACTTCTTTTTTATGTTGGCACACTCTAGGTGGTTCTTAGGCTTCTGCCAGATGGACAGATCCTCTTTCTCGGCCACCTTATTCCAGCAAAGGCTCCTCGCAACATCCTCAATATTGTCCTGCTCTTGCTTCAGGTCTTCCTCGCTCCTCTGCCACCCATGGTGGTGCGTCTTCCAGTTGATTGGAGGGCCCGAGTGAATCCAGTAGCCCCCTGGCCTTAGAATTCTATCGACTTCAGCTAAGTACAGTCCATCTAAAAAATTATTTATAACACCCAGTTAATTAGGCAGTTCACTTCTACCTCAGAACAGCTTGAAAAGCTACATATTGGAGAAATTTGAGATGCATGAAGTGCTCACCATATTTTCCCCAAGGAATCAGACAGCGTGAACAATGAGCCATATCAAATGCCCTAGATGGGTAAGGCAATCGTTGTGTCCCCATCACACCGATGATGGCAGGGACACCACGTTCCAATGCAAATTGCACCTGAGCTTCGTGTGTGTCCCTTGGTGCAAACGACATGGCAATTATGTTCCTCTTGAGCAAGTAAGCACCCCAGCTAGCAACCTTTAACAATACAAGATCGTGAGGAGCATAACAACATACAAAAATCTGAGGCCAGAAGGTTATTCTTTCCTTACCCCACAGCCCGTGTCGATTGCCGTCCTGATCTTCCCATCCGACAACGGGATGAGCTTAGCAATGTCATCAATGTACGCATCAGCACCACGTGGAAACATAGTGCCACCACCAGGGAAGCGGAACTTGTTTCCATCCACTTGGATCCAGTTCTGCACAGCCTTCTCAATGCTGAGCTCCTTGTGAGGGATATTGTCAAACCAAGCAAAATCCCTGCTCTGCGGCCACTTAAAGGGGGTCTTGTACTTTGGTGGAGCTGGAATGAGACACTGGATCTGCTCATCCTTGCCAGGGCAGTGCCTCTCTCGGTATATCAGCATATCCCTTTCAAACCTCCGACCTCGTGGGCGGTCCTCGCACGGCGTGTATTCACTGAAATTGAGCGAGCACGCCGGGAACTGCTGCACCACAGCCTGAGTGTCACTGAGGTTCAGTTGGTGGTGCGCATCAAAGTCGAGCACATTCTCAGATGGAGACCCAAAAGACGGCACAGAGCCGTCTTTCTGTGCCATGGGGTCGCAATCAACTCGGCTGATTGCTGAATCGCCCACGGGCTTCGGCATGGTGGTGTTCTGCCATGCGCCGAGGACGTAGAAGGCGACGCAGAGGCCGCTCACCACGAGAATATAGGTAAGACGCTGCTTTTTGGATTCTTGCAGGTGTTGAGCCTTAGGTGATGCCGGGTAATCTTTAGCCATGGCTCCTGCAAGTTTGAAGAACCAGCTCGGTGTTAGTACAGGGGTTTAAACTAATTTCAGCTCAATTTTAAGTCAGAAATGTACTAAATTTACAAAGGTTCCCAGGATTCAGAGTAGATGGATTAAATCGACGTATTTAGGCAATATATCCTGCTGTTATTCGGGTTTCGGCTAAAAAGGGAAGTTGAAATCCTATGCGAAGCTTCAAAATTGTTACATGGACGAACTGGACTTGCTCACTGAACACATTAACTTTGCTACCAACAGCAAAAATAATCTTGAGCTGTCAGCAATTGAAATTCAGCATGTTCTACTGTATTAGCATATTGACTACAAATTGATGTATGTGAATCTGTCAAAATGTTACCAGATCATGTTAAATCTGTGCACGGAAAGGAAGGTAATAGGTCGAATTTCTTTAACTGAAACCCAAAGAAGATCACAAAGCTTTACACCGGACCAATTGTCGGTGCATTATTTCAGATCCCGCGCCTGATAAAAGAAGGTGCATGTAGCATCCAGCGGAGCAGTAGGTCTTTATCGAAAAAGCAGAGCAGTATGTAGAAATTTCACGGACAAGAACCTCAGGTGATGATGAGAAATTCTCATCACAATTAAGCTACACACACAAGGGGAGAAAACTATACAGGAGCACAGATGTGTGCTTCTTGCTGAAGGCGAGAAGAGAGAGCGGGATGGAGGGGAAAGACACTGAGTACGCGGTACAGATTCCACGCGGAAGGGGGAAGGGCTCAGCGAGAGCTACATGATAAGCGACAACTAAGCAGCAGACAGGAGAAATCCAAAATTCTTACTCACAAAACGGCAAATCAAAGCTACCAGACCTACGGATCCACTCACCGACACCACACCAAGAAACAGTACACAGAGCAAGAATCAAAACTAAGCTAGCACCAGACCTGTAAAGAAGCCTCCTCAGGAGGAGCGCACCGATCCGAGAAGAAGGAGCAGAGACCACCACCACCCTCTCCGGTCGAAGCTCCAAAGGCTATTTATGCGAGCTCTGCAACAATGGCGATCGGGGGAAGGCGGTGAGCAATCGAGCATATGGGAGGGAGTGAAGTGGCGTGATGCCGAACACGCTCACATGTCAGAAGCAGCGGCCCTGCTGCTGCTACAGCCACCCCGCGTCCCCACCCTCTCGCAAATTAAAGAGATGTGAAAAGGAAACCACCACTCCTACAGTGCATAAAGATCATGCCGACACCGGAATAAAAATACTATTGCTTGTCCTTGCTCACGTTAATGGCGCTGGGCAAATGGCCATGGTGCCCCAGAGCATTTTGGTCTGTGGAATCAATGATTTTGGTCCTTGCGATTAGGCCGCTTGCACAAATGTTGGCGAGCACTGCGGACTCCGTGCTCGGAAATTGCTGGTTTATTATTGGTTTCTGAACAATCTTTGACACTTTGAGAATCTAATCTGGATTCATGTGTTTCTGTTACAGGTCTTAGGAAACAAGAACCAATCAGGTCCCGTTTTCGTGCTATGGTAGTGCTTCCGTGTAACCAATCAGGTTCCCAATTTGTGCTAAGATAATTGCTCCCGTCCAGTGTCTCAGTCCCAGGTCATGTGTAAGAGTTTATCTTTCTGAGAGGAAAATTGCAGCCACCACATAGAATTGCTGAAGTACCTCCTTTAGCTGATATTTTTGCACTTTCTTCTTCTTTTCTCCCCCAATCTATTTCTAGAAATAAATCTAGTATAATTTGGTTTCGTCCGAATAACAAAAAACATTAGAAAATTGGAATTGGAAGAATGTTTTTACAATGTCAGCCTAACGTGGAAAGTCAATGAATAATTCAACACTACACTCAGGGTAACACCGTCATGGCAACAAAATGTAACAATGTGAACAAACATAAGAAACAAACAAACCATAATTAAAATGTCAAGATTGCAAGAGATGAACACCACATAATCTATGAATGCCACACGAACAAGGGATTTACCTTTACCATTCACCAACGCAAATCATGTCCCCCCTCGTCACCTAGCAATGTTGCTCGTCCTTTCAGGGTCTTGCCTGATCTATCATTGATCTGGGCAGCAGCTTTGCCTGCCCATGATGATGATGGTTGTTTGGATCTTTCAAAAAAAAAAAGATGATGATGATGGTTGTTTGCAGTAGAAGCAGGGTAAAACCAAAAGTCTCTCCTATTGAGCCTATTCCTTTATTTATCTCCGACGATAAACAGTGCTGTTTTGGTGCTCTTGTTTTGCCCTTCTCTTCCTTGGTTTCTGGCTGCATGGAGTGGACAGGATTTGGTCAATGGTGGAAGGGCGAAACACCACACTGGTTTTAGGGAGAGAGATTGCCGGCCCTCCGTTTGCTCCCAGCATTCTACAGCTTTTCCTTTTGACTTGGAAAAAAATAACTGCCTTTGCCATTGGTGGAAAGGGGTACTGGTTTCATGATGCCATGGTAGAAAGAACTGTGTCGGTGCTATGAAAATGCATGGACCACAGGACCACAAACGCAAGGATTTATGCAACCATATGCCCGTATGTCCCACTTCTTATTTTGGTCTGATATCTTGGATAGGAAGTTGGCAGGAATTAATGTTGTGGTTCCTCTAAAGTGATACTATTACAGATTATATTATGTAAAGAGAAAAAATTGAGAAGATACATAGAGAGGTTACATCAAGGAGGAAGAAGAGAAAAAGAGAAGGGGACCATGTTGCACTCGATAAAGGAACACATGACGCGGACGAGTTTCTTTCCGGGCGATCGTGGCAAGAGTTCGTATCGACCCATGTCATGTCTCTGAAGGCCCTACCTGGAAATCTCTCTTCTTATCTTCTACCTCCGTTTCTTCCTCTATTCGGCCGACCCGAGCCTGAAGTCCTCGTCTGGTCCTTCTCCTCTCCTCTCTCCTCGCGAAAAGCCCCATGGCCACGACGGCGCACTCAACACCATGCCCCATTCTTTCTCGCCGGAGCCAGTAGCGCTGCGGCTATCTTCGACGAGCCGTGACCGGGGCTGACGCAGCTGGCCCACAACAGCGCTGACGAAGGCTTGGGAGGAACTTAGCAGTGGGGGTGCGGGATTAGCAGAGTTAGGGTTTAGGTGAGGGTGCCGACACTGCAGAAGGAGATATGAAGGGGACTTAAAGGGATGGCCTTTGGCGGTGGCTGACCAACAGAGGAGGGGATTTGATGAGGGTGGGGTGGCAAGGCGGCGCGGGGGCGCCACTGGCCATGGCCGACGGTTCCGCGGATGCTGGCGGCATGGGGTATGGAAGTCATCTCATGTGGTGCAACATGGTTGTGGTGGTGCTCTCCTTCCTCCTCCTCTCCGGCAGCACGGCGTTTTTTTGCACACCCCCTCCATTTCTATAGTAGAGGCACCCGTGGGATGTCAGAATTTTGACCGGGCCCACGGGTGACCATAAGCTAGTAGAGCCCCAGCCAACGACCCTCAACACAATATCAACCACATGCAAGAGTGCATCACATGTGCCATCGAAGAGTATCGCAATACAGACATCCCAAAATGTAGCCACATCACCAACACATCCAACTGTAATCACCATAGTGCAATACTGAAGCGCACACATGTCAACGAGTGTCATCTCCGTTACATCAAACTCCGCCTCAGGTCGCACGATGTTGAAGCACATGCATGCCATGAGACCACGAATGAGCATGAACCTCGACCATGAGTTCTGCCAACCCAAGCTCACTGTATGGGCCAAAATGAACCGAAACCATGCTCGAGCATGAAGCTCATCTCAACATACTGACAAATGAAAGGGATGGTGTCAAGTTTGCATAAGATCACAAAGTAGACAATGAAGGTGCCACAAAATTACCAAGGAATAGATGGGTAAAACCACACCACTGATGAGCCCTCATGGACACACTCCCTTTCCTTCATTCAAACCGAGATGAACACATCAACCTTTGCTAGGTTGGGTGCCCATGCAATGCCTTCAAGATGGACAACAACGCCCATGAGCATCGTCCTCGTGGAGCTTTGCCTAGGGAGGTTTAAGACGCTGAAGGGTACCAGCGTGCAAGTTCCGCAAACAAAGTCAAGCAGGTACTATGTCTCATAGACACCTTTTCAAGCTTGCAGCACCTCAGTGGCACATGCATTATTGGGAGAAACCACGTGGTGCATTGAGGTTTCGAGCATTCGATGGAACGGGGTAGGGAAGAGCCACCGGGGGTTAGTCGGTGCCACGCTAGTTGGCTGAACAATGGGACAAGGGCTAGCCGTTCACACGCTTTAGGGCAGGACAAAAGATTCAATTGTGTGCCTAGGCTACACGTTTGTGCAAGGCAAGAACCATCTGGTTATGTGAGGCCATTGTACCGAGAACATATCCCTCACCCGAATGCGGAGTATACGTTAAATAAAGGACAACATCAGGACTTTGGTTGTTGTGAGATGACATGAGATGGGGTGAGAGCGGGAGAGGGGGAAAATGGCTGAAGGAAACACCCCACCACTGATGTCTATGGCCACCTCCAACGGCGACGAGGTGGATGGACAAGTGGAGCAGAATTTTGCGACAACGGCATGGGTTCCCTCCCGATTCGCCCCGTGGGCGGTTCGGGAAGCCTATGGTTTTTGTTTCCTTGATGTTTTAACTCTAAGGGTGTGTTTGGTTTGAGAACCAAGTAGAACGTAATGTCATGGTTCTATTATGGACGAAAGGGTTGGTTCTACTCTTATATTTGGTTTGATCTAGAATGTAAAATGAGTTGGTTTCGTTCTTATGTTTGGTTAGAGAATGGAATGGGGCAGATTCTGGGTATAGAAGATGTCATTAAACGTGGGGTGCGTTTATCAGAAGAAGTTGTAAGAGAAGAGAGGAGATGAGTGAGTGTGGGGTGGCCTTAGCATAGAGGAACATGGAAATTCCACCAATTTTGAGAAATGAGTGTGTTTTGGATCTAGAGGAAATATTCTCTTTTAGGGACCACCTCATTCCGTTCCATTTTCTAACTAAACACCGAAACAAGTGACCTCAACCAAACACACCCTAAAATCATCGCCACTACAGAATTGAATCTAATGTCCCTACGGAAACATGACTTTGCTTGGACCATCAGAAAATCTCTGGTTCGATACCATCCAATGAGCACCCTCGCCATGAAACTTTTTGCCTCTTGGAAACGCTACTGATTTGCAGGTTAAATTCACCAGAGATTGTGTTTGAAGATCCCTAAATTCGGACCTCTGGAAAACAACCCAGAATCAGAATGTACCTTCCGTAAATGCATTGCGCATGTCATGAACTTACTCGGATATTACCGTCCGTTCACATGTCGCTTTGAAATGGTAGAAAGTAGAAACACTTGCTATTCTTAGGTCCAGCAAAGCGAAGTAAAACCATGGAATCAAAAAAGGGGAGGCATGGCTGCCAGTGATGAATTTGAGAAAAGAAAAGAAACAACAAGAAAAGGGGGCGCAGGGGCGGCACATTCCTCCTTTCTGCGGAAACCCCCATCGAGGTTTCTTCCCGAGGAGGGTTTCTCGAGTCCCTAGAATTCGTCGTGCGATCTTCACAGCAAACAGATAAAAAGCGCCATGGTCTTACGAAAACTCACCTCAATCAGGCCCCCGACACCGGAGAACCCGCCGGCGACGAGGAGGTGGAGGGATCGGCCGCAGAGAGAGGAGATACCGGTTTCTAGTTCACTTGAGATGCGACCATGATCTTCTCTGAGTTTGTTTTGGGAGCCGCAAATCCGCAATGTGTTGGCGAAGATGGGGAAAAATCTGATTCCTGGAAGGCAGGGAATCGTTTGAATCCTTGTGTGCCTAGTTTAACTGGGCTTGGCGACGAAACCCTTAGGTCGAGATGGACACCGCATCAAATGTGCAGCCCATTAGGCCCAGCATTTCGGTGGCTTCACTTCACGCCGCGCCGCCCAGCGCCGCCGACGCCCGCCGATGACGCCGCTGCCGGCGCGGCTGCTGCACGCGCGCGGCAAGACCACCGCGGCGCAGCACGTGGCGGCGCGGCACCTCGACCACACCTTCGAGAAGCTACTGGCCTCCAGCCTCCCGCTCGTGGTGGCGACCCCTCTCCTCGACGCGCTCAGGGCGTCGCCGGAGCCGCTCGCGCTCCCGGACCTCGCCCGCCGCCTCCCGCTCCGACTCCACCGCCGCGGGCCGCTCCACTTTCTCCGCCTCTTCCCGCGCGTATTCGACCTCCGCCCGCCGCTCCCGCTCTCCCTCTCGCTCGCCCCGCCCGCCGCGTCGCTCCTCGCCGTCGCCTCCTCCCCGGACGCCGCCGCGCGGACGCTCCACCGCCTCCTCGCCATGTCCGGTACGCGCTCCGTCCCTCTCCGCGCCGTCTTCCGCGTCTGGCGCGAGCTCGCCCTCCCGGACGACTTCGAGGACTCCGTGCTCGCGCGGCATCCCCACCTCTTCCGCCTCGCCCCCAACCCTGCCGAGCCCAGAACCCACCTTCTGCACCTCGTCGCCGATCCGGCCAACCAGGAAAAATTCTCTCCGGGTGTCCACAACACCCGGCCGGACAACTACGCTTTCAAGCTGCAGTTCCCGCCAGGGTTCAGGCTCACCAAGGAGTACCGGAAGAAGGTGAAGGAGTGGCAGCAGCTGCCATATGCTGGGCCGTACGAGGTAACAACAGATCACAAGGCAGAAAACAAGAGGGTGTCGAAGATGGCGAGGAGGAAGATGGAGAAGAGGGCGGTGGGAATCGCGCACGAGTTTCTCAGCTTGACCGTGGAGAAGATGGTGGAGGTGGAGAAGTTCAGCCAGTTCCGCAAGTGGTTTGGGATCGACGTGAACGTCAGGGACGTGTTCTTGGATCACCCTGGGATATTTTACCTCTCGGCAAAGGGAAAGCGGCATACGGTGTTCCTGCGGGAAGCGTATGACCGTGGCAAGCTTGTTGAGCCAAATGATGTTTCAGAGGCGCGAAGAAAGCTTGTTGAGCTCATGCTCTTGCGCCGCCGTGGGCTTGGAAACGCTAATTCGAATGCCAACATGTCTTCAACTGCCAGTGCTGATGCTGAAGAGAGCGATGATGATGATTTGCAGGAACTAGAGGTTTGATAGTTTGATGTATTCCCAGAAGTTGGAGCAACTAAGAAGTAGTGGATTTCATGGATGTTTACCATAACCTGTTAAGTAGGTACTTGGCCCAACTTGGGGGTACATACATTGGTTGTGCAATTCATTTATCCACATGGTGATAGAGATGGGTTTTTTCCAGGGATGATTTGCTCACTGTATCCCATGGTCAATTGGCATAATAATATGCTAGAGCCAAAGTGTACTCACAACTAACAGTCTCAGGTAGCATCTCTCTGAGCTAGGCTTGTTGGCAAGTCAAGATTAAGTTCAGTAGCACCTAATTGACCGGTAAATCGGTAATATGTCTTCCTCATTGCAAGCTTGTTGAGTCGAATAATGTTTCAGAGGCACAAAGAAAGCTTGTTGAGCTCATGCTTCTGTGTGCCATGGGCTTGGGAATGCCAAGTCTAATGCCAGTATGTCTTCAAGTGCCAATGACAAAGAGAGCGATGATGATATGCAGGAGCAAGGGGCTTGATAGTTTGTTGTGCCCGAGAAGCTGGAGATTTGGAGCAACAAGTTGTGGAATCCATGGATATTCCTGTGTACCATAACCTGTTCAACAAGTACTTGGCCCAACCTGGATGGTAAATACATTGATGGTGCAGTTTATTTCCACATGGTGATAAAGATGGAGTTTTGTTAGGGATGATATGCTCACTGTATGCTTTGGCCAGTAGCATAATATGCTAGCGTCAGTAGACTCACAAATCACTCTCAGGTAGCATCTCTCTGAGCTATGCTTGTTAGTAGGTCAAGATTAAAGTTTAGTAGAACTTAGTTCACTGGCAATATATCTTTTATCCCGACGAAACAGTTTAGAAAGCTTGTATTGCGTCAATTAAAATACTCCCTCCATACCGGTTTATAGGGCAATTACGCACTTGGAGACAAACTTTGACCTTTAATTTTAATCAAGAAAATATAAGATATATTATATAAAAATTATACCATTGGATTCATATTTAAAAGAACTTTCCAATGGTATAATTTTTATATCAAATATCTCATATTTTCTTGATTAAAATTAATGATTAAAGTTTGTCTTAAAATAAACAATTGCCCAATAATCCGGCATGGAGGGAGTAGGTTATAACGAGTGATGCCATATTGTCTTAGCTGCGTGGGTTTACTTGCTATTGATGTGTTTATCATTACAGGCCTAATGAGGCACATCCGTTTTCCATATGCTGACCTAGCCCTAGAATTACGTATGGAAAGCATTGTAGTGTTGCTGATATGATACCCAGCTTCATGTTTACTTGGGCTTTTGACATCTGCTTCATGTTTTTTCAGGTTATCCTGAAATTTCTGATCAAGTGTTAGCCACCTGTAATTTTTTTAGATGGAATCTGATTTCTATTGTATGGTGTACTGAATGTAGTTGGAAGGTGCCTTTTTGGAGTGCAGCGATATGGAGCCTGGGCTACGTGGAGCCCTTTTCTTATAAATTTTGAAAAATGCTATTTTGAGGCTTAAAAAATATCTGATTTTTTTGTACGCATACGTAGTACTTTGTGCTACGCAAAAACACAAAAATGTGGATCTAAGTAGTCCATTGAAAATTCAATTTTTTGTCGTATTGGCCTTTTTTGTGTAGGTCATGGGTGAAAATATAATTCTTTGAAACTTTATACATACATGATATACATCTAATATGTACTTGTATAATTATTTTCAGAATTTATTGAAGTCAAAAAATAAAGATTTTGAAAACGGGCTCCATGTAGCGCATCCTCTCTTTTAAGTTTTTGTTCTTTTTGTGGCAATGTACTGTTGAAGAATTTCATAGTTGGTTGATCTGAAGAGCATTGTATTTTGTAGTAAGGAAAGTTGATGGATCTAATTTTTGTTCGCTTTCAGATTTTGTGCTCTTCAATCTGTTCTGCTAGGTGCTAGCCTTCTAACTATAGACAATGCTACTACACAAAGATAATCTTGCATATACTTTCGCTTATCCTTCTAGCTTGATGATTATTTCTTCATGTCTAAATTTGTATTTGATTTAACATTGTAAGTTGCCATCAAACAGGTTTACAGCATTATACTACGGAGTAAAATGTTAAGTAAGAAGGACCTTCACTCCTATATGAAGTGTTAGAAACCACTGGGTTTCTCTAGAGAGCGTGTGAACTAAAGCCGGTTTACAGAACCTAATGAATGAGTTTGTCATTGTTACTGCCAGTTCTGAGCTGAAGGATCTCAACAGGAAGTGAATCATTATATCTCTGGTGCTTTAGAGAGATCATCACGGAGCCTACGAACAAAATGCAGCAAATTCCTGGAGAAGAGAAACCTGTAGTTTTGCACAATTAACCGTGTTTTCAGTTATCGATCACTTGGCCTTGTGGTCATTATCTACATTCAACTTCTGAATTTGGACTGTGGTCAAGCGTCTGTATGTGACCCGGTTACATGCTAAGATCACTAGTTTGTACCAAGGGATGAAGGGAGTCAGTTCTGTGCAAGAAGCAAATCCTGAGAAATCTGCTCAACTGAAACTATAGATAGTATGTCATGGTTATCCTACACATTTCTGCTACTTTCATCTCAGGTATTCCCTGCTACATTCTTCTCTTGTTACTTGTTCCATGTTTCCTATTCTAAAACCTCTGGCTGTATGCACAGAGTCAAGACAACTGCAAAGTTAGAAGGGAGTGTGGATGTTCAGAAGTGAAACTCTAGACTGCAGCAGTCTCCTCAAAACCTGCCCGCTCCCGGTCTCCAGCACATCGATGCATTCTTCTAGCTTCTCCAACCTCTCCAATGCCACCATCGCTGTCTCTGCCGTTGCCTTCTTGGCGGAGGGCCTGACGCTCAGCCTAGTCAGCCACTTGTTTGAATGGACTATTGCGGGCACGAGTTCTGATGACATTGCTGCACACTCTAAGAAGATGTCCTCTGACGCTTCCGTAGTGGCCACAGCCACCTCTGCAACAATGCTGATCACCTCATTGTCCGTGGTATCCGCAGGCCTCGACACCGCAAGAATTCGTCTGGTGGCGTGTCGCATTGTGGTGACGATGCGGCGCAGCTCCTTCTCTGTCTGCCTGTGTGCACGGAGCGATGCAGTGACCATCACGCCGTTCCCGCTCCTAGTGCCGACCTGCAGCTCCGCCACGCTCTGCTTGAGCGCGACAAGTGCTGACTGGAATGTCCCGTAGGCGTCAGCGAGCATAAGGAACCAGTCGAAGATCTGGTCACAGGCAGCCGTCTTGTGGAGGGCTGCCACACCCTTCGGCAGCACCAGGAGCTCACCGAGTGCTACCAGGACGGCATCGACGAGGGCGATGCCGGAGGCCTGACCGGCAGCTCCGGCCGACCATGACCTGAGCGTGCGGATGCAGTCGTCGAGGTGGGTCAGGATGGGATGAGCATGCTCATGCGGTAGGCTGGCTGACCGGCCGTGCACCGCCGCCGCCATCGTCTTCCTGGCTGGTCTGATTGCTAGATGCATCCTGAGTCTGCGGTGAGTGCTGCTCTGCAAGTATGCCGGCCGCTGCTTGGCTCGTTGGTTTGTTGATGAGTTCGTGACTGATGATGCTCGAATAGCAACAAGGCAGACTATAAATAGTAGTGCGTGGCTGCCACTTGGAATTGGCTGCTACTTGAAATCGGTGGTGGGCTGTACAAAGAATACTAGGAAGGAAATGGCTGACACTTTGAGTTGGTGCGGCGCTGTAAGAGCTGCTGTTTTTTGTATTCCGGCACGACGGCCAAACTGCTGGTAATAGTAGGCTTTGGAGTTGGACTTTTCGATAAGTTGAATAGAGAACTACTCCCTGCTTATAGGTGCTTATAGATAATCCTATCAAGAAGTAGCTGAAGTGCTAACTGGCGAGATGAGTACTCCCTGCTTACCCCCAAGTCTAGTTTGGAAACCATTTTTTGTATGATCTGGAGAGGACGAAGACAAATTCACCCTCCCCGATACGCAGCTCCATCCAATGGTTAGAAAAATCGCCGAATTAACAAAAAAGCTGGAACAGGTGCGTCCGGTTTTGCTCGAGCCTCTGTTTTCACGAACCAAAACCAGGCTTGTGAAACGAGCCACGAAACCAGGTAGGAGTAGGTTGGGAACAATACGCTGAAGACTTTAACCATTTGCTGAGCCTGGTAGTGGAATCGATTGTTCCACGATTCCATCTAAAAAAACAAGCGTGAGTGCGTGACCCAAAATCTATAGAATATGAGTATATGACACGCCAGCTGGTTCCGCTAATCCTTACCACGTCGGCTAATCCAGCGCACAAACGAGCTTTCGTCAGAAAACGACCAGGAAGACTAGGATTTGAGAGGTTCGAAAATCAGGAGTTCGATTCAGACTTCGTCCAGGAGATTAAGGTTTGTTTCGTCTCAGACTTTTGCCGAATCTTGCCGGGTCCACAAAGCCTGGAAGTGTGTGCGTCGAGATAGTAGTTGGATAAGATAAGTCCAAAAAGAAAACAAGATCTCGCCAAGAACTCACCAGTTTATCTAGTAGCTAGCTAGCAGGTTCATCCGAGACAGCAACAATGGCGGCCGAGCCCGAGATCTTTGAGCTCTCCAATGGCAGGATCACGGCGAAGATCGCCAGCTGGGGCGCCACCATCACTTCCCTCCTCGTCCCCGACGCCCAAGGTTCGTCCAAGACTGCTTCCTCTCCTCGGATTCTTGGGTTCGGTGATTCTTTAAACTCGTTTTCTTAGCGGCTGATGCGCTTTATGTAAGCAGGGAATCTCGCGGATGTCGTTCTTGGGTTCGACACCCTGGAGCCGTACTTGGTAACATCGATCTACAATCCCATCCCTGTTTTGTATAGATTGTGTTGTTGCCTTGAATTTTCGATTTTGGACTGAACTAATCGATGTGGTGATTAAGTTGGGAATTCTACTCTGATCTGATTACTGGGCTCAACTGAGCTGGAATCTTCAATAAATCGATGTGCAGCTTCTGTGTTCGCTACTTTGCTCAATTTTTGTTGAATTGTCGGCTTAATCTTACTCTCCTTGAAAGTGCCGGTTGTAATTCTTGATTAGATTGAAACAACTTCATCATGTCTATATTATTAGCAGAAACCTACCACCATATTAGGCTGAGAACAAGTAGACGTCTCTTTCTAGTGGTTATAGAAAATTGATGCCCGACAGTGAAGTTTCAGCAGCTATGTCCAAATCTTGTTAGTAAAATTTGGTTGCTATGGGTGACCTGAATTCCTCTTGAGAACGGGATACTTATAAATTTTAATACAATGTTAGGCTTTATGGTAACGAGAACTATGAAAAAAACAAGTTTTATTCACTTAATGTCACTGAAAATCTATGGCTCTATGTAAACCTATTTCTGGGTAAACTGGATGCAAGCAACGCTGACCTGATATAGATATAAGTGCTTTGATGCCAAACACATACAAATTATTTTTTTCCCTTGAGCCCAAAATTAATGGTTCCTCAGATAGATGATTTTTAGATTTGTCGTCAGGTCTGAGATATAAGCTGTTCTTCTCTTTAAAAAACTTGACGGTCGTGCACTTCAGTTTAATTCTCTGTAATGTGGCATGGCATGTTAAGTCCTGTAGGAATCGGAAACACAAGGGTGCAATAGATGTTGTTTGGTTGCACCACATGAAAAACACAGAAGACAGAACCTTCCTCTAAGGATTAGATGCTTGCCATAGTTGTCAGAGAAACAAATTCCTATGGTTTACCAAGCTATACAGTAAAAGTTCCTAATAAATACAGTTCTCCATATTTGTGGAACTCATTTTAATCAAAGAGACGTAATACTTGATACTAATCATTCTACACTCCAAGGCCCGATTATGATACTCATCTTAGGTATCAGCCAACCATATGTATTTGAAATATAGAAGTATCAAGAATGTATCTAATTATCTTAATCTTCCATTTAACTTGTTTCGAAGGGTTTCTATGGTTGTTAACATAGAATTTCTTTTTCTTCTCTTCTGTTTTGTAGAAGGGTATGGCACCTTATTTTGGTTGCATAGTTGGCCGAGTTGCAAATAGGATCAAGAATGGGAAGTTTGGTCTGGATGGAGTTCAGTACTCATTGCCTATCAACAATGGACCGAACAGCCTTCATGGTATGCTTTCATAAGTTTCATGTTGTTATTTTCGACAAGGTGTATACTTTGCTTTAGCTATATCTGACACTGGAGCTATACGGCTCTTGAGGCTTCTTTAGACTAGCCAATTGGTAGGGACCATAACATAATTAGTAATTTTATTGGGGATTTGAAACAATTACCGTGTAGTATCATCACAAATTCACTGCCGAGTAGCCAGATATGTCCAACAGATTACAGTACTTTTAATATCCTAGTACTATATTATTTAAGCCTAGAAGAACCAATAGTACTATATTTGATGTTTTATGAAAAGACCTAAAAAATTGGTGCTCTATCTTTAATTCATTGCATTATAGTTGGTTGTGTTCATGTGACTTTAATGCAAAACATAATGTGTCGTTTTGCTGAATTTGTAAATTGCAGGTGGATTGAAGGGGTTTGACAAGGTTGTGTGGGATGTCGTCGAGCGTAAAGATGGCGAGTGCCCATCAATCACCTTTCAATATGACAGCAAAGATGGTGAAGAAGGTAATGTCACTAACAATCTTCTCTGTTTTCAAATTCTCATGCTGAAGTCTGCCTATTGAAAGATGATCTGTTTCACACCTTTCAGGTTACCCTGGCGATGTAACCGTTCGAGCAACATATTCTCTTCCTGAGGCTACCACTCTAAGACTTGACATGGAAGCTATACCAGCTAACAAAGCCACTCCTATCAGCTTGGCACAACATACTTACTGGAACCTTGCAGGCCACAACTCTGGCAACACCTTGGATCATTTGATCCAGATCTGGGGAAAACACATCACTCCAGTCGACGAAAACACGATTCCCACTGGAGAAATAATGCCAGTCCAGGGCACGCCCTTTGATTTCACCACAGAGCGCAAGATCGGGGACCGCATCAATGACGTTCCTGGAGGGTACGACCATAACTATGTGCTGGACTCAGGCGATGAGAAGAATGGCCTGAAGCATGCAGCCAAGCTGAAGGACACATCGAGCTCACGGACTCTGGACCTCTGGACCAATGCGCCTGGCATGCAGTTCTATACCGCCAACTATGTCGATGGCATCACCGGCAAAGGCGGAGCTGTTTATGGGAAGCATGCTGGAGTATGCTTGGAAACGCAGGGGTTCCCCAATGCCATCAACCAGCCCAATTTTCCCTCTGTGGTAGTGCAGCCTGGTGCGAAGTATAAGCACACTATGCTGTTTGAGTTCTCAGCATGATTAGAGATGCTGCCAAAGCTTAACGGCTGCAACTGCAATACTTGTAGAATGGAATAAGTTGACCAGAAAAAAATGTTGTAGTGCCAGCCAAAAAATAAGGTGTAGTGACAAGAAGTGTGTGACAATATCTCAAATCAGAAAAGTAAATGTTTCTTCATGCTCAAAAGTGGCTTATAATTCTGTTGCACATAACTGAGAATATCTTCTCACATGCTTGCTAGAATATTGATTTGCATTATATGGCGTATGTGCTTATGTATGTGTAGTTGTGGCCTATCCATGTACTACTGAAGAATATCATAGTTGGTGCGTACGACATGAGTATGCTACTATAAAACTTGGTACATCAAATTCTTGTTAACTCATCTCTCTGGTCTTCAATCTGTTCCGCTAGCCTCTCTCTTGTCTTCAATCTGTTCTGCTAGCCTTCTTGTTTCCTGACAGTGCTTAATACACAAAGATGGCCTTGCATATACTTACCCTCATGCTTCTAGCTTGATGATTCTTTTTTCCAACCTAAATTCAGAAAAAGTCAAGTTTTCTCATCAAGCAGATTCACAATATACTTCAGAGAAAGGCGTTGAGTAAGGAGGACTTTTGTCTCTTCTTTGAATAGCTATAGACTAATGGGTTTCTGTGGAGATGGTCCAAACTGAAGCCGGTTTACAGAACCTAATGAATGACTTCGTCATTGCTACCGCGTGTTTTTAGGTTAAGGAGCTCGTCTGGGATGTCAAACACGATATCTGTGTTGCTTTAGGGAGGATGTGAATCATGATTCCTGGAGAGAAAAGCTGCAGGTTTGCACAATTAGCTTTGTTTTCAGTTGTCAGTCTTGCAGTTCATTCATTATCAACAATTTCACTTGTGAAATTTTGGACTGCGACCAAGCTATAACCTCTGAACTTCAATGTCTGGAAGTGATCTGGTTACGCTGCTAAAATGAATCAGCCTCAACCACCAATCTCTAGACTCCAGATTGTGGAAACATGTCTTGGAACCGGCTCCTCTGACGGTGAGAAGGAAAGTCAGGGAGAAGTAGGAAGCAAAGTCAGGGTATATTGGTATTAAGTTTCTAATTATGTACTAAGCTCAGTACTGTTGATGATTACTGTAGCATAAATTGTCTAAATAATTTTTTTGCACCCTAATTTTGATTGCAGGTAATAACAGTCAATTCATACCCTAATTTTGCATTATATAAATTAATTTGAATTAAATTAGAGACAAAATAGTATGAATTTGAAGAAGGAAAGTTAGCGTACTGTAGCTTACCTAACTTTCCTTCTCACCGTCAGAGGATCCAGTCCCGTCTTTTGGTAGCTCAAGTTTGTTTAATTTGACATGGAGAACTATATATGCTATGTCATGGTTAACCAACACATTTCTGCCACTTTCGTCTCACGCATTCCCCAGTACCACATTCTTCTACAGTAAAATCTACTGACTGTACAGAGTCAAGACGCCTACAGATTTAGAAGGGAGTGTGGATATTCAGAAGTGTAACTCTAGACTGCAGCAGTCTCCTGAAAACCTTCTCGCTCCCTGTCTCCAGCCCACCGATGCATTCCCCTAGCTTCTCCAACCTCTCGAGTGTCGCCATCGCTGTCTCAGGCGCTGCCCTCTTGGCGCCGGCCCTGGCGCTCAGCCTGGCCAGCCACTTGTTTGAAGTCTGGGCTACCGCGGTTGACATTGCTGCGCACTCCAAGAAGATGGTCTCCGACGCTTCCGCAGTGGCCGCAGCCACCTCTGCCACAACGTCGATCACCTCATTCTCCGTGGTATCCACAGGCCTCGCCGCCGGAAGCGTGCACCTGGTGGCGTGTCGCATTGCGGCGACGAGGCGGGACAGCTCCTTCTCCGTCTGCCGGTGAGCACGGAGCGACGCGGCGACCATCTCGCCGTCCCCGCACCTGGTGCCGGCCTGCAGCTCCGCCACGCTCTGCTTGAGCGCGATGAGCGCCGACCGGAACGTGCCGTAGGCGTCAGCGAGCACGAGGAACCTGTCGAGGATTTGGTTACAATCGTGGAGGGCAGCCGCAGCCTGCGGCAGCGCCAGGAGGTCGCCGAGCGCTGCCAGGACGGCGTCGACGAGGGCGATGCCGGAGGCCTGGCCGGCAGCTCCGGCCGACGACCACGACCGGAGCGTGCGGATGCTGTCGTCGAGGTATGCCAGGACGGGATGCGAATGGTCGTGCGGCAGGCTGGCTGACCGGGCGTGCGCCGCCGTGTTCCCCGCTGGTCTGATTGCTAGATGCATCCTGTGTCGATCTGCTAAGTATGCGGCGGCTTCTTGCTCGGATATTTATTGATGCGTTCGTGAGTGATGATGCTTGAATTGCAACGACTCCAGGCTATAAGTATTAGGGCGTGGCTGAGGTGGTGGGTTGTAGACTTGTAGTGCTAGGGAATATATATCGCTGCCACCAGTTGGAGTTGGCGCGGCGCTGTAGGAGCTGCTGTTTTCTGTATACCGGCATGACGGCCAACCTGCTGGTATGCGCTTTGCAATTGGACTTTTCGATAGGTTCAATGGAGAACACCTCACTCCTCAAGTGCTTATAGACAAGAAGTAGCTGAAGAGCTAAACTTATGAGATGAATACTCCATGCTTAAGGTCTTCTTGCTTCCTGTGTTTTTTACTTTTTTTTCACAAGTGTATCCAGGGCTCAGTCTACTAAGCACACTAACTTAGTGCTCGGTAGAATGACGTTATCATATCTTAGTTGCAACTCATATTACAATTCACCACTAGCACGAATCACGAAACAAATTTTGCGGTTCGGATATATTGTTTCTAGTTGCAATCTCACTTGCGACTGAAAAAATCTCAGTTGCAACTCAACTTGTAACTCAATTCCACGAATCACGATGCAAATCTGATGGTTTAAGACTCTACTGAGCTCTAAGTTGAGAACTAGCAAAACCGTTTTCCATCCCCATTGGGTTTGGAAATCGAAGAAGATTTGGTGAATTCATCTCTTTTACCTAATCCTTTGAAATACTCTTCCATTCTAATCCACTAGCATGGTCTGTGTATTTATTTTACATAAAAATGAGGAGTTTGTGGTGATATCTCAGAATTACCCCTCCAAAATCGGCTTAGTACACGAAGTATTGGGTATTTCTAGGATCTAGAATAATCTCCTACTCTCTTCAACCCATATTACCTTTCGCAAATACTAGCACTAAAATGTATCTAGATACATCCGTATTTGCGAAAAGTAATATGAATCGGAGAGAGTACAATGTTTTCAATACACTAGAACTAAACAAAACCTAAATGACTACTCTTTTTGAGGACCAATAAGGGTCGTCTTTGGTGATATTGACACAATACCGTGAAGTGTTTCTAAAATCTAATGAAGGTATGAAACGGTGGAGTTATATTCGGAATAAATACACTCATGTTTATTTATATGACTAATTTACTTTTTTTGTATGATCACTGATCAGGGTTAAACAAGCATATCTGTCTTTAGAACGTCTTTGGTGATATTGACACAATACCGTGAAGTGTTTCTAAAATCTAATGAAGGTATGAAACGGTGGAGTTATATTCGGAATAAATACACTCATGTTCATTTATATGACTAATTTACTTTTTTGTATGATCACTGATCAGGGTTAAACAAGCATATCTGTCTTTAGAACTGCGTTATTCACAAGAGGTGTCCTGAATCCATTTTTCATCCTTTTTTCTCGAAGAAAAACTTGATGGGAGCAATAAGTAGCCAACATTTTCGATAAGTTCGGCTAGGTCTATGTTCGTATGAAATGGAGAGTACGACGACATATTCACCCTTCCAGGATGTCCAATGTTTAAAAAGATCGCAGGAGGGACAAAAGGCTGGAGGAGGTGCGTCCGGTTTTGTTGGGGCCTCTGTTTTCATGACAACGTGCGGCCAAAACCAGGCTTTTGAAACGAGCCACGAAACCAGATTTAGATTGGGAACACTACGCTCAACCACCAAAAGCAAGGATTACATAAACTAAACAAACAACTTGCGTGAACTAGCACTAATCTAAGGAAGTCTACACTCTCAACGCCATAAAGACGAATGGATCCAGCAAACTCTGTTCAGATGATGTTTGGCTCTTGGTTGGACAAGGGAGCAGCACGACCAGAGATGCCTGCATTCTAGGACACGATTATGCAATGGTTTAGTGCCATTAGAACAACTATACGTGTATTTATAATAATAAATAGAACAATGCTATATACTCTAACCTATTGAACAAGCCTAACGTATCCAACGCATACGCGTCATTGGTGACCGGTGTCACTTTAATTGGTTTTAGGCTAGTTTAACGATAGATTTGTGAAAGAAAATGAACCAGCTCTACTACCCGATCTACACGGTTTGCAGTTTTTGCCCACCCACATTGCGCTATGTTTTTTTTTTTGAAATGGGGGACTATCCTAGCTTCTGCATCGAAGATATACATACAACCTTCTTCCTTTATTTAACAAAAGGCTGGCAAAAAACTTTATATCGATTATACAGACTGAATCCACCAAATAAAGGTGACAACCCCCCCCCCCCCCCCCATCAAATTAGTACGATTAGACAAGACTTTGTGCCCTAACCACCCTCATCGCTGACCGCTGGTAATATCTAAAGAAAGCACCTTGTGCGTGTGGTCCAGTGGTCACATCCACCTGTTTCCGTCAAACAGAGGGCGTATCTCATTACTCTCCCCCCATTAATCCCAGTCGGTTGTCATCTATTACCTCTTAGCCTAGCAAACAAAAAGGGAATATATTTATATATATATTCCTATTTTAGCCTACTAAAAATGTTATATTTAGGAGCGGAAGTTGTATCATCCAAAACCCATTAGATGCCTTTTCAATAATGCTCGAGACAAGAGATGGGTGGTGAAACTACCAAATATCATTGATTTCCTACTTAACTCGTGGTCACAACCATGTAGCTAGACTCAAGAAACAAACAATGCTAACAAGGAAAAACTGCTAGTAAACATGGCATACACTCTAGAATGTATTGATTATTTACACTTACGAAAATCTGTAAAATTGATTATTGCATACTTTCACTCTTTACAGTTTAGATTATAATATTTATTATTTATATATCCTAGATAGACAATCGCATATTCCAAAAATATGTGCCCAAAAAACTTCTAGACATTATGACAACACACAAAATAGTACTATATTAAGTGGCATCATACATATATACATTATAATTCATACAATGTGTCATAAACTAATCTATAAAGTAAATGTTCTTGCGTGTCTTAATTTAGTTAGATTTATGGGAGTTTGTTTGAATGATTTTTCTTAAATGCCTCAAACTAAATTATAAATTGCTACTATAAATTTTTGTAACATGATAATTTCAATTTACCATAAATGCATGTATAAAACTATGAGTTATGTTAGAAATGATATGGTATTTGAATATAGAGTTGTATTATATAAGTGGCAGCTAAGATCGTAATTGAACTCCTGAACAAAATAGAAAGTAAAAAAGTTTGGTATAATAAAGGATACCTTTAATTTTTTTCATCTTGGACACACCACTCGATTAGACAGGCCCCGGCCCCGATATTTCGTAGGCAAATCATTAGTGACAACCGGGGCTATACTGGGAAGGTCAAAAATCTTGCTAGGAACCCAACTACAGAGCGTTAGAATAGGCAACATGTTTTAATCCTCTGTTGCCATCGTGGTTGATACGTCTCAAACGTATCTATAATTTTTGATGCTCCATGCTTGTTCTTACACCATTTGCTTAGTGTTTTATTACACTTCGTGACGCTTTTATGCATTTTCCAGAACTAACCTATTAACAAGATGCCACAGTGCCAGTTCCCTGTTTTCTGCTGTTTTTGTGTTTCAGAAAATTTACACGGGAAATATTCTCAGAATTGGACGAAACAAAAGCCGAACCTCCTATTTTTACCGAAGCTTCGCGAAGACCAAAGATGAGACGGAGGGGGGCTAGGAGCCAGGCTCACCACCAGGGGGCGCGGCCCAGCCCCTGGCCGCGCCCACCTATGGTGAGGCTGCCTGGTCCTACCTCTGACGATGCCCTTTCGCCTATAAAAAGCCTCAGGACGGAAAACCCTAAATCGGTCGGTGATTTTCGAGAAAGAGTTCTGCAGCTCCGCCGCCGCCACCGACGAATTTTGGGGGACAGAAGTCTCTGTTCCGGCACCTTGTCGGGACGGGGAAGTGCCCCTGGAGCCATCTCCATCGACACCATCGCCTCCTCCGCCGTTTCCATCGACTTCACTGCCATCTCCACCAATGTTGCTGTCTCCTATGATGAGGAGGGAGTAGTTCTCCCCTAGGGCTGAGGGCTCTACCGATAGCTATGTGGTTCACCTCTCTCTCTCCCATGATGTGATCTTTTTGTGATCGTGAACTTTGTATCTAGTTGAATTGGTAGATGTTATTATTCAGATATTATGCTACTCCTGTGCTTTATTATTGTAATCTCCGGAGATACCTTGTATCATGGTGTGATGGTGACAGTGTGCGCATCATGTGTGTCTCTTTTGGCTAGTGTCTCTATGAATTGTTGGTGTTTGTTGGAACCATCTAGTGCGTTCATGGTGATAGTGTGGGACAATCTAGTTTGGGGAAATGCAGACTTTGAGGAGTGCTTCGTAGCCCTACGCATGATTAGTGTTCGTTATCCATTGGAGAATTGTTTAGAGTGGCATATTGAAGTTAGTATCTATTGGTTCAATTATGTTATTTTGTTGAGAGTGTCCACTAGTGAAAGTATGATCCCTAGGCCTTGTTTCCAAGCTTTGCACACCGTTTACTTTCAGTTTTGTTACATGTTTGCTCGCAGCGATATTTATTTCAGATTACATTTACTACTTATAATCATCAGTACTACTTGTATTTCACTATCTCTTCGCCGAACTAGTGCACCTATACATCTGACAAGTGTATTGTGTGTGTTGGGGACACAAGAGACTTTCTGTATCGTAATTGCAGGGTTGTTTGAGAGGGATAGCTTTGACCTCCTCCTGCCTGAGTTCGATAAACCTTGGGTGATCCAGTTAAGGGAAATTTGCTGCTGTTCTACAAATCTCTGCACTTGGAGGCCCAACGCTATCTACAAGAACACACGCGTGCGTAGACATCAAGCTATTTTTTAGTGCCGTTACCGGGGAGGTAAGGTAAAAGGTACTCACATTCTTTGGTTACTAAGTCTTTTAGTTGCTGGTGAGTGCTCGAAGTTATTTCCTTTAGATTCTGCAATTATATCTTTTTGTTTCTTGTTTTTATTTTCACTAGTTAGGCTTAATGGAAAATAAAGAGTTTTATAGTGTCTTTCCTGAGTTTAGATTTGAAGTGTTTGAAAAACCTTTGGAGCTTATTTCGCATAGCAATGTTATTTGTATGAATTCTTTGAACACCGTTATTGCTAATGCTATAGAAAGGTCTAAGCTTGGGGAAGCTGGTTTTGCTAATCATGATATTTTTAGTTCCCCAGCTTTAGTGGAGAAAGTTTGCTCTGATGATATTTTATCTCCCATATGTGATGTTTCTAATGATGTTGGTGATCCTCATTCTTTTAAAATACCTACGAAAATTGTTGAATGTGCTATGAATAACTGCTATCTAGGGGATGGAACTGTCCATCCCGGTGATCATTTGCTCTTTATACATGAATTATGCGAGTTGTTCAAGTGTGCAGGTATTTCTATAGGTGAAGTTAAGAGGAAGATATTTTCTTTATCACTGAAGGGTAGAGCGGCGGAATGGTATAAGATGCTGAATGATGGCCGACCTATTGGCTGGGAGGAAATTGTACCTCTCTTTTATTCTAAATTTTATCCTTCTCATGAGGTTCATAAAGATATGAATTATATTTATAATTTTCATCCTCATGATGGAGAAAGCATTGCCCAAGCGTGGGGAAGATTGAAGTCACTAATGCTTAAATGTCCTATTCATGAGCTTCCCCATAATATAGTTATTAATAATTTGTATGCAAGGCTTTCAGGATATATTACAAGGACTATCAAGATGCATGCTTTGATGGGTCTTTCACAAGCAAGGAAGTTGACGCCAAGTGGGATTTGCTTGAAACAATTCAAAGCAATATCAAAGATTGGGATAGCGACAAAGGTAAAGGATCGGGTATAAATTATGAGTATGATTGCATTAAGTCTTTCGCTGAAACTGCTGATTTTCAAGAGCTTAGTGCTAAATATGGTCTTGATCCTCAAATTATGGTTGATTGTTTTAGAGCCTTTGCTTCCCATATTAATGTTGCTAAGGGAAATGGGGACGTGTATCATGAACCTTTTAAAGACACTTGCATAGAAAGTGATATTGTTATTGATGATTGCAATAAACATGCTCAAACTTCTGAAAGTACTATTTCTTATAAGCATGTTAATTTTTGTGGAGTACTTAGACCTTGTGAACAGAGTCACGACAAAGAAGATTATTGTATCCACCACAGGAATGAAGAAACCCGAATGTGGGATAAGGCTCTAGATGAGCTTGGTAAAAAGGTTTGTGAGCTTTATCCTTTTATTTGTGAACTTTGCCATGAAAAGGGTCATTTTAATTTTCAATGCTCAGGCCATAATAGTGATCCTTCTAATCGAATGAGTACCGCAAGCTTGTATTGTGATGACAAGATCACTCTCAATCAGCATGATGAGCTTACTTTGTTTTTGGGGTGTGAAGAGTTATCTAGAAAAACTTCTTTGGTAGATATGAGCGCTTTTAAAAATATTAGCATCATGCAGGGTTGTCGTCTTTATTGTGTTAAAGATTGCCTCACAAATACTTACTTACAAAATGTTGTAAAACATGATGTTTTGCCAAGCTATGACAGGACTAATATATGTTTCCATCTTATTAATAGAGAGGAGGAATCCTCCAGAGTTTCTTCTGTTGTTTCTATCAGTAAACCAGATTACGTGGAGAATATGCCTTTCAAGCCTCTCCCTCCTAAAGAAGAGAGTAAGAATAAGAAGAAGAGGAGTAAAAGGAGAGAGGAAACATTATCTTCCCTTAAGCATGTTGCTCCTATTATAGATTATGATGATTCCGAACTTGATGATGTTCTTATGCCTATTACCTATGTTAGTGATCATGATTGGGAAAAGCACTCTACTTTCGATATTGAAAATCTTTTTGGTACAAATTCTGAAAATTATGAGGTTAATAATTGTTGCACCATTAGTACTATCCATGTTCCTTCCTATGATGATATGTTTGATGAATACGCTTTGGAAGATAGCTATTCTATTGCTTATGATGATTACAATGATGAGTATAATATTTTCAGTTCACCTACTATTGAGGAGGAAACAAGGTATGATTACAATATGCCTCCTATTTTTGATGATTATGGTGATGAGAATAGTTATTTTGGTGAATCTGCTCCTACTACGATTGTTCATGTGGGGAATATTAATTCTTTTATGCATGTGGCTCATGATAGGGATGTTTTATGTGATAGTTATATTGTTAATACTATTCATGATGCTACTGAAAGTTACTATGAGAGAGGGAAACATAGTTTGATGGATCTCAACAATATTAAGTTTCCCCTCTTTATGTTGCAAATCTTGAAGTTGCACTTGTTTTGCCTTCCCATGTTTATTACTATGTGCCTCGTTGATTTATTTTCTTACAGGATTCCTATGCATAGGAAGTGGTTTAGATTTAAATATGTTTTATATTTGCTTTTTGATGCTCTCTCTTTCTTCAAGTTCTTATATGGCGCCTTTGCCTTAAGCCCTTTTATGGCGCCTACATGAGCATCTTTTCAAATCACTGCGCCTAGCTCAAAGGCGTTAAAGAAAAGCACTCTTGGGAGATAACCCATTGTTTTCTTTTTAGTACTTTTTTTATTTGAGTCTTGGAAGTTATTACTACTGTAATGGCCGCTCCTTATCATTTTTATTTCGTTGTTGTGCCAAGAAGAACCTCTAATTTGAGGGAGGTAAGATTTGGGGAAGTTGCTGTCCTGAAACAGATTTTTGTGCTGCACCGTAAAAATTCGTGAAAATTCTCAGAATATCTTTTTTATCTGAAATTTCTTGTGTGCATGCCCCAGGTTATATCAAAACTTTCATTAGTTTTTAACTTTTCGATTTGAGCAACAGAAGGTCCTCGAAAAAATCGACCTTTGTCAGCTGTTCTGTTTTGATAGATTTCTGCCACTATTTGTGTTTGCCTCTCGATCGCTTTCTTTTTGAGTTCTTTTGATCACGGAACTTTTGAGGAAGTTGCTACAGTAGTATATGCTTTATATGTGGTGTTTTTGAGTTTGAAACTGAACCAAAAGGGTTAATTTACTATTATGTTTATGCTAACGTTGCTAATAGAATTGTGTGAAGTTTTGTATGAAGGAAGTTTTCAAGTGTAGGAATTGGAGAATGATGAGATGAGATGAAGAATGGACAAAAGCTCAACCTTGGGGATGCCCATGTAACCCCAAGAAAATATCCAAGAAGTACAAGCGTCAAAGCTTGGGGATGCCCCGAGGCACCCCTTCTTCATCGGCAAAAATTAGGTCACCTTTCAAGACACTATATTTTTATTGCTTCATATTCTATGCGTTTTTCTTGGAGCGTCAGTTGTTTTTGCTTTCAGTTTTCTTTCGTTTTGGTTGCTGCAATAAATTGTTTGATCACATCATGTTTGTTTTGGAGAGAGACTTACTCTGTTTTTTATTGCCAAGAACACTACAGTTTTCACTCTTATCATTCAACGAGTGTTCTCTTTTTCTCGAACTGCGTTTGGATTTCATTTTTTGCCTTGATTTTTGTTCAGATCCTGTTATATCTTTGTATCAAGGTGTATTTAGACCTCTGGTCTATGTTGGTTTTCATCAAAAGGATTGTCTCAAAAAGGTTTGAATGGTGTTGGAAAAGAGAAAAAGTTTTCATGCAAAAAGTGGTACAAAAAGGAGCTTGTTTAGACTGCGGCTTAGAGTTTTGCATGCCATGCTTGATGTCGTTTTGATAGTATGCTTAATAGTTTTTGCTGTAGCATGACTTGTCTCAAATGACTGAGATTGCTTAATGAGCCTTTGAAAAAATCATGCGTTGTTTTTATTATATGGAAGCATTTATTTGGTTTTCTCCTTGATGCTTTATTTGGGTTGACTTGGCGCATGCTTACAACATGTTTGACTCTTAAAAAGTCACCATAAGCCTCTATGATCATTTGGTTTTTGACTTGTGATGCCATTTTATGCTTCTTTTAATGATGTTTTGTCGCTATGCATGATTATGGCCGTTATTGCTCTCTTAGTTGGTTACTCCCATTGTTTTGCTAGCCCTTATTTTGTACTGAGTATGAGCTCTACTCGTGTATCCAACTCCCAAAAGCCAAGTTATTCCAATGTGTCCACCATACATACCTATTAGAAATTTGCTATTCCAAGTACATTTGACTTGCTTTTATCTATCCTTCGAATGAAACTCTTTTTGGTGTTATGCAAAAATTAGTCAGTAAAGCTCTCACGAACCTGATGGCACACTTTCCTTTTCTCGCTTTTAAAATTTTGACATTGTGGCTCTTTTATGTTGACATTATGCTTGCAAGTTGTAAGTTGGAAATTAGCCAAACCATGCAGTCATGGGGAAAGCTTTCAACATTGCACTTCTCTTATTTGAGTTGATATCGTGATCTTTTGTTTATGGATACTCGCGATGTGAAACAAGTTGGGAATCTCGCAGGATCATGGAGTTTGTATATGTGTTTGAGAAACGCCTAGGCCGCTAATCTAAGCCATGCATCATTCATGGTGGAAATTTACAGCATGCCCATAGTGGACATTCGATGACGCATCTCAAAATAAAAAGCTATACCAATGGTAAATAAAAGAGATGCCAAGGTGTTCATTGTCTGTTTGTCCTATCATTTTGATGTGGGCTTATTCCATGTCATCGGGCAAGGAGGTACCCCATTGGCGGTTCTCGGTGATACGTGTATACTTACAATGACAAGAGCTTGCTTGGGACCCTAAGTCGAGTAGCATGAGGTTTGGGTATTCGTACTTCACGGGACACGAGGTTTTCAACTTATGATTTGTCAAGCATATGCTCATAATTGTTCTCACATTTACTTTAACCATTCAAGATGCCTATGATGGGGGCAATGAGAGCTCAAAGCTAGTAAGTACCATAATTTTTGAAGGTTTATAAAACTTACAATCACTACTTCCCTCTGTGAAGGGCCTTTCTTTTACTTTTATGTTAAGTCTCCACCTTCTACCTTTATGCACCGTCTAAGAGAGCATAGTTGCCATTCTGAGGTTAATGTGCATAGTCCCAAAGTTTATCATTGATTGATTCATGATTATGGTTTTACTTGTTCTTAAATTATTTGTATCTAGTCGCCCTTTTAAACTTGAAGGTGCCCTATGCATTTATGTTTTGCTATTCCATGAAGGACAAGCTGAAAACCATTTGCTATGTTTTTCCATATGATTTGAACACACACTTGACTTTCAATGTTTCATTGTTCATGATCTTTCATTTGTGTTACTTTTCATGTTATAACATGGTTGCTAAGTTTTATTGTCAAGATTATGTCTCTTATGCCCATGTTTTAAGTACTTTGATCTCATCACTCAATGCTTTACTTCATTGATCAAGATTGTGATGGTGCATGTCACCTCAAAAATTATTCTTTTGTTATCACTTACCTACTCGAGGACGAGCAGGAGTTAAGCTTGGGGATGCTTGATATGTCTCAAACGTATCTATAATTTTTGATGCTCCATTCTTACACCATTTGCTTTGTGTTTTGTTACACTTCATGGCGTTTTTATGCATTTTCCAAAACTAACCTATTAACAAGATGCCACAGTGCCAGTTCCCTGTTTTGTGCTGTTTTTGTGTTTCAGAAAAGTTACACAGGAAATATTCTCGGAATTGGACGAAACAAAAGCCGAACCTACTATTTTTACCGAAGCTTCGTGAAGACCGAAGATGAGACAGAGGGGGGCCAGGAGCCAGGCTCACCACCGGGGGGCGCGACCCAGCCCCTGGCCGTGCCCACCTATGGTGAGGCCGCCTGGTCCTACCTCTGACGATTCCCTTTCGCCTATAAAAAGCCTCAGGACGGAAAACCCTAAATCGGTCGGTGATTTTCGAGAAAGAGTTCTGCAGCTCCGTGATGGTGGCGCGGTGATGAATAGTGCCAGAGAACTTGTTGGCGTGTAGTTCATGAAGTAAATGACCGGCCAGTTGGAAACCCCAAGAGCAAGGTTTGATGAATATAGCAGCAAGTTTTTCCCTCAGTAAGAAACCAAGGTTATCAATCCAGTAGGAAAAAGCCAAACGACTGAAGGTGATGCCCGCTAGCTTCGCGACAGCTCCGGACAATTTATAGGGCGCCTCGTCCAAGCTTTCCTTTGCGAGTGGCAACGTGGAACCTGCACACAACACAACCAAATACTTTATTCCCAACTTACGATGAGGTTGTCAATCTCACTGGTTTGCTTGAAACAAAAGGTATGAGCGTATCGAGTGGAAAGTAATAGTAATATGCGAGTAAAGTAAACAGTGCGAGTAAAGTAAACAGGTGAAAGCAATATAAAGGAAATAGGACTGGGGTCCACAGTTCATTAGTGGTGTCTCTCCATAAGATAAAATAACACATGCTGGGTAAACAAATTACAGTTTGGCAATTGATAGAATAAAGACAACGTGCATATGTCGAGAGGATCACTATGAGATTTACTCTGGGCATTACAACAAGATACATAGACCGCCATCCAACTGCATCTATGACTAATAATCCACTTGTGGCGAATCAATCCGAGAACTCCACAAGTATTAAGTTGCGAACAACAGATAATTGCATTAAGCAAAGTGCGTAATGTAAACAAAGCATATGCCCTTGAGCATATGAATGTTGTTTTCTTCCTAGTGGCAACAGCACATCTACAACCTTAGAGGTTTCTGTCACTCCGCCAGATTAAATAGAGGCATGAACCCAACTATCGAGCATAAATACCCCCTCTTGGAGTCACTAGCAACTACTCGGCCAAGATAGCTACTAACAACGGAGAGCATGCAAGATCATAAACAACATAGAGATAACATAAAATAATATTCAGCACATCAACTCAACCATAACACCAATATTCATCGGATCCCAACAAACACAACATGTAGAATTACATAACGGTGATCTCGCTCATGTAAGGCAGCTCACGAGATCTAAATATGAAGCACATGGTGGAGAAGACAGCCATCTAGCTACTGCTATGGACCCATAGTCCAAGGTAGACTACTCACTCATTGCGCCGGAGGCAAGCATGGCGATGAAGAAGACCTCCGGTGGCGATTCCCCTCTCCGGCAGGGTGCCGGGAAGAGCTTCTGGACCCTCTCGATCTCGGGTCGACGGTGGTGGCGGATCGCGATGTATTCTGGAAAAGTGATCGGGTCTTTAGGTTTTTCCCATCGGGGGGTCCTTATAGGCGAAGGGGCGTCGTCAGAAGGCAACCAGGGTGGTCTCACCACAGGGGGGCGCGGCCAAGGGCTGGGCTGCGCCCCCTCATGGTGAGGCTGGCCCCTGGCCCCCCTCTGACTCTCGTTCGGTCTTCGGTCCTCTTTCGGGAAAAATAAGACTTCTGGAACTTGTTTCGTCCAATTTCGAGAATATTTCCTGTGTAGCTTTTCTGAAACACAAAAATAGCAGAAAACAGGGAACTGGCACTTTGGCATCTTGTCAATAGGTTAGTTCCGGAAATCGTATAAAAACGCCACGAAATGTAATGAAACACAAGGCAAATGGTGTAAAAACAAGCATGGAGCATCAAAAATTATAGATACGCTTGAGACGTATCAGCATCCCCAACCTTAACTCCTGCTCGTCCTCGAGTAGGTAAGTGATAACAAAAGAATAATTTTTGAGGTGACATGCACCATCACAATCTTGATCATCTAGGTAGATCATTGAGTGCTGAGATCAAAGAACTTAAAACATGGGCATGAAAGACATAATCTTGATAATAGAAACTTAGCAACCATGTTATAGCATGAAAAAAACACAAAGAAAAGATCATGAAAATGAAACAATGAAAGTCACGTGTGTGTTTCAACCATATGGAAAACATAACAAATGGTTTTCAGCTTTTCCCTCATGGAGTAGCAAAATATAAATGCATAGGACACCTTCAAGTTTAAGAGGGCGACTAGATACAAATAATTTAAGAACAAGTGAAACCAAAATCATGAATCAATCAATGAAAACTTTGGGACAATGCACATTATACTCAGAATGACAACTATGCTCTCTTAGACGGTGCATAAAGGTAGAAGGTGGTGACTCAACAAAAAAAAGTAAAAGAAAGGCCCTTCGCAGAGGGAAGCAGTGATTAAACATGTGCTAGAGCTTTTCATTTGTAAAACAGAGATAAAAAATGGGTTTTGAGAGGTGGTTGTTTCATGTCAATGACTGGCAATGGGGTCTTACGATCTTCCATAATAAACAAGTGAGAGCGGTTCCGAGTTCTTTGAAAATTTGGCACATTGGTGCTCTTTTATAAAGCTTTGGCACTCCTCCCCACCTTTTTTCCTTTCTCAAACCATGGCTAACCGATTCCATCGGGTGCCCACCAACATTCACATACCATGGAGGAGTGCCTTTTTTTCTTTTTTAGAATTAGATTGCAGTGGTCTGACCAGCTCTCATGCAAAATTAATGATGAGTAGATGAAGCTGCCTAGTCGAGGGGTACTTAATTTAATATGGAAGATAGCAATTCCGACCACTACGTCCTCATGATCTAAAAACAGTGGCACAAAATGAGAAGTGTTTTGAAGGTTTTTGAAAGGTAGCACATGAAAATTTACTTGGAATGGCTTACAAATACCATGCATAGGAATTTATAGTGGACTCACTGGCAAACTTGGTTTTTGGGAGTTGGATGCATGAGTAGAGCTCATACTCAGTACAAAATTAGGGCTAGCAAATGACTGGGAGTGACCAACTAAGAGAGCAATAACGGTCATAATCATGCATAGCGACAAAACATCATTGAAAGAAGCATAAAGTGGTATCACAAGTGAAAAACCAAATGATCATAGAGACTATAGGCGACTTATTTTGTAGTCAACATGTGTAAGCATGTGCAAGTCAACCCAAATAAAGCATCAAAGGAGAAAACCAAATAAATGCTTCCATATAATAAAAACAACGCATGATTTTTTCAAAGGCTCATTAAGCAATCTCAGTCATTTGAGACAAGTCATGCTACAGCAAAAATCACTAAGCATACTATCAAAACGCAATCAAGCATGGCATGCAAAAGTCTAAGCCGCAGTCTAAACAAGCTCCTTTTTGTACCACTTTTTGCATGAAACTTTTTCTCTTTTCCAACACCATTCGAACCCTTTTCGAAACAATTCTTTTGAGGAAAACCAACATAGACCAGAGGTCCAAATACACCTTGATACAAAGATAAAACAAGATCTGGAAAAAATCAAGGCGAAAAACAAAGGCTAAACGCAGTAGCAGAAAAAGAGAACACTCGTTGAACAATAAGAGTGAAAACTGGAGTGTTCTTGGCAATGAAAAACGAAGTTCATCTCCTCCAAAAAGAACATGATGTGATCCAACCATTTATTGCAGAAAACAAAACAAAAGGAAAACTGAAAGCAAAAATAACTGACGCTCCAAGAAAAATGCATAATGCATGAAGCAATAAAAATATAGTGTGTTGAAAGGTGACCTGATTTTTACCGATGAAGAAGGGGTGCCTCGGGGGCATCCCCAAGCTTTGATGCTTGTACTTCTTGGATATTTCTTGGGGTGACATGGGCATCCCCAAGCTTGAGCTTTTGTCCATTCTTCAACTCGTCTCATCATTCTCCAATCCCTACACTTGAAAACTTCCTTCATACAAAACTAAACACAATTCTATTAGCAACATTAGTGTAAGCATAGCATTGAATCAACCCTTTTTGCTTCAGGTTTCAACTCAAAACCACCACATATAAAGCATATACTACTATAGCAACTTCCCCAAAAGTTCTGTGATCAAAAGAACTCAAAAAGAAAGCGATAAAGCGGCAAACACAAATATTGGCAGAAATCTGTCAAAACAGAACAGCTGACAAAGGTTGAATTTTTTGAGGGTTTTCTGTTGCTCAAATCAAAAAGTGTATGACTAATGAAAGTTTGGATATAACCTGGGGCATATGCACAAGAAATCGCAGGTCGAAAAGATATTCTGAGAATTTTCACGAATTTTTACGGTGCATCACCGAAATCTGTTTCAGGACAGCAATATCCCCAAATCTTACCTCACTCAAATTAGAGGTTCTCCCTGGCACAACAACAAAATAAAAAGGATAAGGAGCAGTTATTACAGTAGTAATAACTTCCAATACTCAAATAAAATAAAAAGTACTGAAAAGTAAAACATTGGGTTATCTCCCAAAAGTGCTTTTCTTTAACGCCTTTGAGCTAGGCGCAGTAATTTGCAAAGATGCTCATGTAGGCGCGATAAAATAGTTTAAGGCAAAGGTGCTATATAAGAACTTGAAGCAAGAGAGAGCATCAAAAAGCAAATATGAAACACATTTAAATCTAAACCACTTCCTATGAAAAATAGTCTTGTAAAGAGACAAGTCTTGAAAGCGCAAAGCAAAAAGCATAGGAAGGCCAAAACAAGTATAACTTCAAGAATTGCAACATAAAGAGGGGAAACTCAATATTGTTGAGATCCATCAAACCATGTTTCCCTCTCTCATAATAACTTTCAGTAGCATCATGAATAGAACTAACAATATAACTATCACATAAAGCATCCCTATCATGAGCCACATGCATAAAAGAATTAATACTCCCCACATGAACAATCGTAGTAGGAGCATATTTAACAGAATAATTATTCTCATCACCATAATCATCAAAAATAGGAGGCATATTGTAATCATAACTAATTTTCTCCTCAAAAGTAGGTGAACTGAAAATATTATACCCATCATCATAACCATCATAAACTAGAGGTTTAGTATCATCACAAGCTAGAGAACAGCTATTTCGCAAAGCATATTCATCAAACATATCATCATAAGAAGGAACATGGATAGTACTAATGGTACAATAATTATTAACCTTAGAATTGGTACCAAAAAGATTTTCAATATCAAATGTAGAGTGCTTTTCCCAATCATGATCACTAACACAGGTAACAGGCATGGAAACATCATCCCAATCAGAATTATCATAATCTATAGCAGGATCATAATGCTTAGGGGAAGATACCGTGTCCTCTCGCCTTTTACTCTTCTTCTTCTTCTTCATACTCTTCTTACTCTCTCCTTTAGGAGGGAGAGACTTGAAGGGCATCTTCTCCACATATCCTTTAGGAGGGAAAGGCATCTTCTCCACATAATCTGGTTTACTGACAGGAACAACAGAAGAAACTTTGGAGGATTCCTCCTCTCTATTAATAAGATAGAAACATCTGTCAGTCCTATCATAGCATGGCAAAACATCGTGTTTTATAAGATTTTGTTCGAGCATGTTTATTGCAATCATCAATAACAATATCACTTTCTATGCAAGTGTCCTTAAAAGGTTCATGTAACACGTCCCCCTTTTCCTTGGGAACATTAATATGAGAAGCAAAAACTTTAAAGCAATCAATCATAATTTGAGGATCAAGACCATACTTAGCACTAAGCTCTTGAAAATTAGTAGTTTCAGCGAAAGACTTAATGCAATCAAACTTGTAATTCATACCTGATCCTTTACCTTTGTCGCTATCCCAACCTTCAATATTGTTTTGAATTGTTTCAAGAAGATCCCACTTGGTGTCAACATCCTTGCTTGTGAAAGACCCATCAAAGCATGCATCTAGATAGTCCTTGTAATATCCTGAAAGCCTTGCATAAAAATTATTAATAACAATATTACGGGGAAGATCATGAATAGGACATTTGTGCATTAGTAACTTCAATCTTCCCCACGCTTGGGCAATGCTTTCTCCCTCATGCGGATGAAAATTATAAATGTAATTCCTATCTTTATAAACCTCACTAGAAGGATAGAATTTAGAATAAAAGAGAGGTACAATTTCCTCCCAGTCAATAGATCGAACATCCTTCAGTGTTTTATACCATTCCTCAGCTCTGCCTTTCAATGATAAAGAGAATAGCTTCTTCTTAACTCGATTCATCGAAATACATGCAGACTTGAACAACTCGCATAATTCATGTATAAAAAGCAAATGATCACCAGGATGGACAGTTCCATCTCCTAAATAGCAGTTATCCATAGCACGTTCAACAATCTTCATAGGTATTTTAAAAGGATGAGGAGCACAAGCATCATTAGAAACATCACATATGGGAGATAAAATATCATCAGAGCAAACTTTTTCCACTAAAGCTGGGGAACTAAAAATATCATGCTTAACAAAATCAGCTTCCCCAAGCTTAGACTTTTCTATAGCATTAGCAATAACGGTATTCAAAGCATTCATACTAATAACATTGCTATGCGAAATAAGCTCCAAAGGTTTTTCAATTTTCTCTTCAAATCTAAACTTAGGAAAAAGACTAAAGAACTCTTTACTTTCCATTAAGCCTAACTAGTAAAAATAAAAACAAGAAACAAAAAGATATAATTGCAGAATCTAAAGGAAATAACTTCGAGCACTCACACAGGAGGATGCGAGTACCTTTTACCTTACCTCCCCGGCAACAGCGCTAGAAAGTGCGAATCAAGTAATATCAAGTGAATCATTAAGATCAACTGTTTCCTCAAGATCACCACTTACCACACTAGGCACTTTAGAGGTTCCCGAAGATGATTCAACCTGCAAGTCACTCTTGAACTAAAAGTCTTACCAATCTTAAAAACATGCTGCGGTTTAGGCACAGACACCTTGGGAATATACATAAATTTTTGCTCTTTTCCAACAAAAGCTTTCTCCTTCTTAAACTTAAGAGAAGAGAAAATTGAACTTAAAGTTTCCATGGATTCCTCTAGTTTCCCAATCCTAAGGTTTTGACTATCAAGAGTAGTGCTAGCTTCTAAAATGGTGATTCTCTTACCGATACTTTCTATTGCTTCATTAACTCGGCTAGCGTTATCAAGGATATTTGGCAAAAAAAAATCTAAAGAGCCTACTTTTTCTATAACTTCCTCCAAAGTGGTCTCAGTTTTAACAACATGAATAGGTGGTACTCCCACTAAACTTTCTATTAAAGTGCATGCTTCAAGAGCGGGAGTACCCAGAAAATTACCTCCTGCAAGAGTATCAAGAACGTACCTATACCAACTAGTTATGCCAACATAAAAATTTCTAAGGAGGATCGTGGTAGAATGCTTCTTTGTACACCTATGATGAGAATTGCTAATACGGTACCAAGCATCTTTCAAGCTCTCTCCCCCTTGTTGCTTAAAAGTACGAACTTCAGCTTCAGGATTACTCATTCTAGCAAAACTAAAGACAGACAAGTAAAAACAACTACAAAGGATACTAATTTTTTTGTGTTTTTGATAAAACGATGCAAGTAAAAATAAAGTAAAAGAAAACTTAAAACAAAGTAAAGGATGTGCGTGCGAAACTCCCCTTGTAGAAGTCTTCCTTTTCCCCGGCAACGGCGCCAGAAAAACTTGATGGTGGCACGGTGAAGAATAGTGCCAGAGAACTTGCTGGCGTGTAGTTGATAAAGTAAATGACCGGCCAGTTGGAAACCCCAAGAGCAAGGTTTGATGAATTGTAACGACCCGCCTTTTACTAAAGGCAAATCTCCTGTGTATCTGTGCCATTCCCTGGATCAGTAGATAGCACCACAGTACAAAATGAGTAATCATTGCGATAGCATCAATATTACAACGTAAATCCAGTTACATAGGTCTTCAACCTTACGAGTACACAGCATAAAGCATAGTTGCAGTGAGCCTCCATTCTTCATCACGTGCCACAGACAGACATGTTGGAATGTAGTCTCGAGATCCTACTCCTGGTTCTTTACTTGAAATAAAACCTGCATGTTTGAATATGCAGCCCCAGAGGGGTCAGTACGATGATGTACTGGCAAATGACACATATTTGGTGGCATTTTTGTGGAAAGACTATAGTACAATGACATTTGGCTGGTGGATCTCAAAGGCTGATTTGCATAAAGCCAATTTTATCCTATAATCATTTTTAATACTTTTATTAAACATTCAAGACTTTTAAAGGTCAAGATAACCCCCAAAGTCCACCACATACTTGAAAGGTATGTAGCTCTGGGGTGCCACTCAACAAAATTTGAATAACCCTCAGAGTTCACCACATACTGGAGGCATGTAGCTCTGAGGTGTTATTCAAAATAATTCAGGATAGCCCTCAGAGTCCACCACATCCTTGAAAGGTATGTAGCTCTGAGGTGCCCCTGTCCTAAGTGTTTCTAGACAAATTTTAATTTATTCAGAAACGGTGATGAGATTCTTCCGTACATTCCATGTCTAGAGACTCAATTGTCCATAACCGAGGACACGGCTAATCGATTAGATTTAAAACACCTTGCAAGGGTTGTGCACTTTCACCTTACGATTCATTTTATGCCCATACATAAAATGAAACGAGACCTTTTAGAAGGAGAGGGCAACTAACTGGCAAGATCCGTTCCCAACCTATAATTTTTCTACCACCGTCTTCTTGCACCTAGTTGCACCCCCACATCAAATCAGTCAAGACAGAGCCCATAATGTCATAAGGCTGCACTGGAAGTACACTAAGCATGGAAGACATAGCCATCTCTTTGTTCCTGGGTGGCCGACCACAAGTGTACGCCCAGGCAGCAACTACACAAAGTGTAGCCCCAGGTCGCCACTGAACACCACCGCCTTCATCAAACCAATCCACCCAGGTGTTTCATTTTAGTTGAAGTTCTTAACTTTTCACAAAACACTTTTCAAGTGGTCTTAGCATGGCATCAAGGTTAACAAGGTACTTAGCATCCTAACAGGTGGGGTTTGAGGGATTGCTACACACTACTAGGATCTAAGCATTTGATAAAACAGTTGAGTAAAACACCTATCATGCATACTACAAGAGGTGAATATACTAATGCATAAGTAAAATGGGTAAGGGAGCATGTGTGTCACTTGCCTTTTTGAAGAATACGATCTTTCCACTTTTCTCAACTAAGCACGTAGCTCTTCGCACGAACTATAGCACAAGAAATAGCATACCATAAACAATCCATACAAACACAATCAAACAAATCAAACAATTGAAAGGTGTTTGTTTAACAATTTGGTTTATTGAGATGTTATGACAAGAAAGATATGGTAAAGGATCATGATTTGAGAGATATGGATTTGAGAGCTTAGTTGTGAAAGATCAATATGATTTGAGGGGGAGAATTGGATTAGGCATAATATAATTGATGAAGTCTTTATGCTTTATCAAAGCATATAAGAGTTTTAGGAATAGCTCATGTAAAATAAATTACACAAGATTTAAATTGTGCAACTACAACACTATTGAGTAAGTGTGACAACAATTACTCTTAAATAGCATCTATTGCACTTAGGAACTAGGCTAGGTTTTTAAGAATGCTTGAATTACTCAATTAGCACATTTGCAAGTTGAATAGTTCAATACATGGACAAGATTAAGTAGGCATGGGATTGGATATGGATGATTGATATTTGAGGATATGGCTCAACTGGTTCACTGATCAACATGGTGTATAACACATACTATGGTATGGGTTATAACAACTCACATTAATAGAACCTAAGTTTGAGATGAATTCATATTCCACTCAAGTAGCACAATTGCAATTTGAATATACATATGAATTAGACAAAATACAATGGGTGGGATCTTTATGCTTTATCAAAGCATATTGAATCTTGGAATATCTCATATGGATAAATCACATAAGAGACAAAAATAGTGCAAAAGCAATACTATTGAATAAGTGTAACAACAATTATTCTTAAATAGTATATATTACACTTAGGCAATGGGCTAGGATTCTTATAACATTGAAGTACTCAATTGACTCAAATGCAAATTGAATAGTTCAATGCAAGGCTAAGATTGAGTAGACATGAGTAAGTGACTATAGGTAATGGATATGTATAGATGATGTTTGAAAACATGGCTTAAGGTTCCTAATGGGTAAATGGGATTGGGTTAAGTACTATGATGTTGATTTGATCAATACCATAGTAGCAAAGGTAGAAACTAAGATTGAAAGTATCACACTTTACTCAAATGACACATTTGTAATTTGAATAAGTGGGTACTATGCAAGATAGGTCTAAGTAGATATGATCTTGATCAAGATATTGTTTAGGCAACAATGATGGCTAGGTATGATTTTAGGATTTGCTAATGTAGAAGGAATCACTGATTGAAATAGAAATAGAATTAATCTATATAGGAATACTCAAATTCTCATATTAGAATTTGAATAATTGTGATATGGTTCAAGAAATTATGGGAGTGATGCTACTGGATAGCTTGCAGTAATACAAGGTCACTGCAATTGGAATCATTCTAAAATAAATTTTAGAACTCGAGATGTGGTCAAAATAGTGATTCGGATAGATTTGGATGCACAAAGTGTGTGCACGTATCAACTTTGGATTTTCTTGATCCTATGATGTTCTACAAGTTGAGAGTATTCCAAAGACTACCAATTTGTAATTTTTGGACTAACAGAACTAAAGATATGAATTAAACCAGCTAACAAATGGTTTGATTCCAATTTGAAAATAGTTTCAAATTGAACCCATAAAATATGAATTATTATTGTATTAATGGATTCTAGATTTCCTAAGGATTCCAACGGTATCTCATTTGCACATTTTGGACTCACAGAAGATTTTATATTGATTTTACAAGATCTGCACAGAATCTGACATTTGAATTTGAATTCAAAACACGAGTTTTGACTCGGTTGACCAGGGGGTGCTGACTAGGCCGCGACGTGGCAGCATTCTATAGGCTGGTACCGATTCGGATCTGGATTAAAACGTAGCCGCACGATCTAAAGGGGGATGGACGGCCGAGATCTGGGGATACCGGTTCGATTAAGTGATTTGATTTGGACCGTGAGATCTAGATCTGACGGTGCAGGAGGAAAAGGGGAGGAAGATCTCACCGTGGCTAGGGTTCCGGCTATCTCCGGCGAGGTAGCGGCACTGGAGAGGACGCCGGCGACGTTGCAGGAGTTCCCAGAGGCTATGGAGAGCATGACGAGGTGCAGGGGAGCCAGGCGAAGGCTATGACGTCGTCGTCCTGCTCGATTGCATCCAGTATCATTGCAGAGAGGCGGCCGGAGATTAGAGACTGTCGGTGAGACCGTGGGCGCGGGCAATTTCATCGGATACCGAGGAAAAGAAGGTCTGCGCACTTACCAGGGGGTAGAGGAAGATGAGGCGAGTTCTGTGGCGAAGTCTTTGGGGTCTAGGTGGTCGGAGAACTCAACGATTGCTCGCCGGAGTTTCGTGGCGCTCGGGTGCTCACTGACGTCGATGAACTCCTCGTTCCTGCAGACGCGCGAGCACACGAAGATGTCTGGGAGAGTCGCCTGGTGTAGGGGTCCTTGAGGTGGTGGCTAGATGCGCGGGGGCCGCTGGAGTTCGTCGGACTCGACGGTGAAAGCCGTCGGGGTCTGCGGCAATGGCTGACTGCGCATGGCTTCTGTGGTGGGTCTCTGGGCTCGACCAAATGGAGAGAACTACTGCGGGGGAAGGAGAGGTCAGGGTGCGCTTGATGGCCGGGGCAATTACTCGCGAATTCATCATCATTGAAGACGAATTCATCGCGGGGGTTTCCTGCCGTTTCTGGCGTGCGTGATTTGGGGGAGAAGGAAGAACCTGACCGGTGGGTCCCAGTTGTCAGTGAGAGGGAGAGAGATATGGGGTACCGGTTCGGGGAAGTGGGTCGTGGGCCGAAAGCTGGACTGGGCCGGTTCGTTTCCCCAGGTCCACTTTCATGTTTTTATTTCTTCTCTTCTTTTTCTTTTTCTATTTTCTTATTTCTTTTGTAACTTTTGCAATTTGGCTCCAAACTGATTCAAACAACTTTGTAAAATTTTCTAAAATTCAGAGTATCAAAGTGGGACAGTAAGAAACAGGTTTTTAAAATAAAATAAGATTTTCCATAAAACCCTATAAATTTTAGTAAAAGGACTTTCTTGCATAAAGCAAAGTAGTATAGGGTTTGCAAAATAAATCCTTAAAAAAATAGATAATACCTTATAAAATTAATGTTTGAAATTATCTTTCAAACTTAGTTTTTTAAAATATACCATATTTACTACATAAAACTCATTTGTGATTCACTCCTTTGCAAGCTAGCTTGCATAGGTTTGAATAAAGGATGGAAAATAGTATTTTGATACTTGTTCTTTCTCAAAGAAGTCCTTCAAGAAATAAATAGAGGATTTTAAATAGTTTTCAAACAAAGCTTTCAAATAAACTCAAAAAGTTTTTAAATCCCTGTGAATTTCTAATCAACACAAGCAAAATAAAAACAAAAAATTTCCCCCAAAATTTGATAAAATCTTGGGTCGTTACATGAATATAGTAGCAAGTTTTTCCCTCAGTAAGAAACCAAGGTTATCAATCCTGTAGGAAAAAGCCAAACGACTGAAGGTGATGCCCGCTAGCTTCGCGACAGCTCCAGACAATTTATAGGGCACCTCGTCCAAGCTTTGCTTTGCGAGTGGCAACGTGGAACCTGCACACAACACAACCAAATACTTTGTTCCCAACTTACGATGAGGTTGTCAATCTTACTGGCTTGCTTGAAACAAAGGGTATGAGCGTATCGAGTGGAAAGTAATAGTAATATGCGAGTAAAGTAAACAGTGCGAGAAAAGTAAACAGGTGAAAGCAATATAAAGGAAATAGGACCGGGGTCCACCGTTCACTAGTGGTGTCTCTCCATAAGATAAAATAATACATGCTGGGTAAACAAATTACAGTTGGGCAATTGATAGAATAAAGACAACGTGCATATGTCAAGAGGATCACTATGAGATTTACTCTGGGCATTACAACAAGATAAATAGACCGCCATCCAACTGCATCTATGACTAATAATCCACTTGTGGCGAATCAATCTGAGAACTCCACAAGTATTAAGTTGCGAACAACAGATAATTGCATTAAGCAAAGTGTGTAATGTAAACAAAGCATATGCCCTTGAGCATATGAATGTTGTTTTCTCCCTAGTGGGAACTGCACATCTACAACCTTAGAGGTTTCTGTCACTCCCCCAGATTAAATAGAGGCATGAACCCAACTATCGAGCATAAATACCCCCTCTTGGAGTCACTAGCAACTACTCGGCCAAGATAGCTACTAACAACAGAGAGCATGCAAGATCATAAACAACATAGAGATAACATAAGATAATATTCAGCACATCAACTCAATCATAACACCAATATTCATCGGATTCCAACAAACACAACATGTAGAATTACATAATGGTGATCTCGATCATGTAAGGGAGCTCACGAGATCTAAACATGAAGCACATGGTGGAGAAGACAACCATCTAGCTACTGCTATGGACCCATAGTCCAAGGTAGACTACTCACTCATCACGCCGAAGGCAAGCATGGCGATGAAGAAGACCTCCGGTGGCGATTCCCCTCTCCGGCAGGATGCCGGGAAGAGCTTCTGGACCCTCCTGATCTTGGGTCGACGGCGGCGGCGGATCGCGATGTATTCTGGAAAAGTGATCGGGTCTTTAGGTTTTTCCCGTCGGGGGGTCTTTATAGGCGAAGGGGCGTCGTCAGAAGGCGACCAGGGTGGTCTCACCACAGGGGGGCGCGACCAGGGGCTGGGCCGCGCCCCCTCATGGTGAGGCTGGCCCCTGGCCCCCCTCCGGCTCTCATTCGGTCTTCGGTCCTCTTCCGAGAAAAATAAGACTTCTGGAACTTGTTTCGTCCAATTCCGAGAATATTTCCTGTGTAGCTTTTCTGAAACACAAAAACAACAGAAAACAGGGAACTGGCACTGTGGCATCTTGTCAATAGGTTAGTTCCGGAAATCGCATAAATCGCCACAAAGTGTAATGAAACACAAGGCAAATGGTGTAAAAACAAGTATGGAGCATCAAAAATTATAGATACGTTTGAGACGTATCACTCCGTCGTCGCCACCGACGAATTTCGGGGGACAGAAGTCTCTGTTCTGGCACCTTGCCAGGACGGGGAAGTGCCCCCGGAGCCATCTCCATCGACACCGTCGCCTCCTCCATCGTCTCCATCAACTTCACTGCCATCTCCACCAACGTTGATGTCTCCTATGATGAGGAGGGAGTAGTTCTCCCCTGGGGCTGAGGGCTCTACCGGTAGCTATGTGGTTCACCTGTCTCTCCCATGATGTGATCTTTTTGTGATCGTGAGCTTTCTATCTAGTTGAATTGGTAGATGTTATTATTCGGATATTATGCTACTCCTGTGCTTTATTATTGTAATCTCCGAAGATACCTTGTACCATGGTGTGACGGTGACAATGTGCGCATCATGTGTGTCTTTTTTGGCTAGTGTCTCTATGAATTGTTGGTGCTTGTTGGAACCATCTAGTGCGTTCATGGTGATAGTGTGGGACAATCTAATTTGGGGAAATGCGGACTTTGAGGAGTGCTTCGTAGCCCTACGCATGATTAGTGTTCGTTATCCATTGGAGAATTGTTTAGAGTGGCATATTGAAGTTAGTATCTATTGGTTCAATTATGTTATTTTGTTGAGAGTGTCCACTAGTGAAAGTATGATCCCTAGGCCTTGTTTCCAAGCTTTGCACACCGTTTACTTTTAGTTTTGTTACATGTTTGCTCGCAGTGATATTTATTTCAGATTACATTTACTACTTATAATCATCACTACTACTTGTATTTCACTATCTCTTCGCCGAACTAGTGCACCTATACATCTGACAAGTGTATTGGGTGTGTTGGGGACACAAGAGACTTTCTGTATAGTAATTGCAGGGTTGTTTGAGAGGGATAGCTTTGACCTCCTCCTCCCTGAGTTCGATAAACCTTGGGTGATCCACTTAAGGGAAACTTGCTGCTGTTCTACAAACCTCTGCACTTGGAGGCCCAACACTGTCTACAAGAACAGACGCGTGCGTAGACATCAGTGGTCCAATCCCTGTGTGGACCATCTTGGCCTCTAACAACATGGTTACTATTGACCATCTGGTGTTCGTAGAATTGTTGAAGGTGTTTATTATATTAGCATCCATAGAGTTGAGAGATTTGTACGATGAGTTGTATGCGATAACAATAAGGCTGTGTAGTACAGATTTTAGCTTCAAGCTGAATTATAATCCTTGTTAAACATATACTGACTTGATTTTATCTTTACAAATTGCGTTGGTTTGTAGCATTAGTCAAATTGATCTTTATTATCCTTTTGCTACGGTGGCCTCACTGTGCGGCATTTAGGATGGACAATCCTAGAGGTGAGGCTGCGGCGGAGCCTCGATGGCCTGACTGTGGATGGTGGTGGTAGCTATTGATCTGGTGCCCTCCCAGATCCATCTTTGGCATGACCTATTCTCCCAGCAGCGCAACGAGGGGGCAGTGAGGGGTTTTGGGTCTCGTTAATGGCGTGTGGGTGCGGTGACACAGCCGTCGGTGCATTTTAGGCTCTCTTCGATTGGAGCGGTCGCGATCATGCTCGTTGGCTGGTCCTGTCCGGTCTGGTCCATTGATTGCCGGCGGCGAGGAAGGGGAGGCGCGGCTACTAGTGAAAACTAAGCCATGACTCTGTTCCTGACTGAAAATGGTGGTGTCTATGCACCATTCCTTTGTTGAAGGCATTGCCGCTGCAGCCATGGTCTTCTCACTCATGCTGCTCATGGGAAATCCTAGATTTAGGACTCTCGGATCGGACAATGGTGGTGTTTTAGTTTGACTCTCCCTCATGAGGACATTGTATTTGGAGCAGCTATTGGATGGAAAAAGGTAGAGTGGTGTACGTCTTACCGCATCTATGGCACGGGACTCAGCATCATGGTCTCGGTGGTGTCGACGAAGGGACGATAAAGATTATTCGGATATTTCTTCCTTAAGATTGCTCGTGGTTCAATGGTGGTGACGGCTTCTGTAGCATATGGATGAGCTACTCGTTAAGAATCTGCTAAATCAGAGGAGCGCTCTTGTTTCGCATAGAGGGTGTCTCTGTATGTGATGTTTTCTGTTCTTAGTTGATGAGGGTTTTCGCATTTTTAAGGTATAAAGTCATGTTTTCATGATCTTCACTCATTGTAAAGTTTGTAGGTGTTGCTTGATGACTTCAAATTTTTTTGATGTATGGTTTTCTCGGACTTTTGTAAAAAAAAAAACTGTATGCATCAATCAATGTAGAGGCTAGGCATATTGTCCTTCTCAAAGAAAATAAAAATCAGGCAGGGATGTGTGGTTAATAAGCTCTATTATGATGTTACAATTAAAAATGTATGTGCACTTGTAATATAGTTGCACTTTTCTCTGCAATTCTGAGGGCAAAATGACTGAAATCTAAAGACGTGTAATTGTGAGCAAGTCGAGCTCGAAATTAGCTCGAGATTGACTCGATGTCGTTACACGCTGAGTATAAACCAACTTTTACAGCTTGATCATTAACTCAACTTAGTATAAGTTTGCTCAAAATTTAATATAAGCTGAGCTGAGCTAAGTCTAACTCATTCGTGCTCGACTTGTTTCCAACTCTAGCCCCTAGTGGTTAGATATAAATTCTCTATCGGTTTTGCTAGTTCTCAGTAGACTGAGAACTAACTTAGGGCTCAGTACAATCTTACACCATCAGATTTCCATCGTGATTTGTGCACTTGAGTTGCAAGTAAAGTTGCAATTGAGATTTTTTAGTTGCAAATGAGGTTGCAACTAGAAATGATACATCCAAACCATTAGATTTTCTTCGTAATTTGTGCTAGTGATGAGTTGCAACTGAGATGTGATAACGTCATTCTAGTGAGCACTAAGTTAGTGCTCAATAGACTGAGCCCTAAACACACTCATTCTCTATTTCCTCTACTAAAAATCTATGGCTACAAGGTACTATTATGAATGTTGAGGAGTGGTCTGCAGCAGACTTCAAAATGTTGAAGTGTATAACTGGATTGTACTAGCCCTTTCTATCAGTTCGGACTTTTGGTTGTGTTGGCTAGTGCATGAAGCTTAACATGGTATCAAAGCCCAGAGTCTCAAGTTCGAGTCTTGGCTTCGCAATTTATCCTAAAATCGTTGTTACCCCTCGGGGTCAGTGTATAGGACTACCTATGACACCAGACCATGTACAAGGCCTCATTTGCCTACCTCTCAGTCTCTACACGTGTTGACTTGTCTTCTCCATCACACGTGAGTGGGGGTGTTGAAGTGTATAAGTGGATTGTACTAGCCCTTTCCATCAGTTCGGACTTTTGGTTGCGTTGGCTAGTGCATGAAGCTTAACACAAAACACCTTCTCACTCCTGCTCTCGAGCTCGCGAATGCGTTCCTCAAGCCTGTCTAACGTGGCCGCCACCATCACCGGTCACCATCTCCGGCAACAGCACTGCCTGTTGGATAATTAGGCACAATTTCCATGATTAATTCCATAATATTAAACATGACGATACCAGCTACTACCACATGTAACTCGAACATAGTAGATGTACTAAATAGCAAGATGAACGGAAACAAGCAGCAGCTAAACATGTACTCGCAGAACATGATGAATAACAAAACAGGAGCATGTTGCACGTACCATTCGCTTGCAGATGTAGTCACAGCAGTAACGTTGTTGATGACAACGTTGGAGAAGACCGGTCAAAGCAGACGACGATGAAGACGGCGGTAGGTAGTACCACCCGACTTGGATGGAAGACGACCCGTGATGAAAACTTGAGCAGTCGCATAGAGCGCTTCCCAAAAACCTAATTTGCCCTCTCCCGTATAGGATCGCAAAGGCGAGTGGTTCCAGAGACCTGCTCTCCCGTTCGCTGGTGCACGCCGGCGCTCGGGATGGAGTAGACTACGGAGGCGGCGCAAGCAGCAAGAGGTGGCAAAACCCTAGATCGGTTTCAGGATGTGTGCGGCGGTAGCCGGGCAAGAGTTTATATAGGCGCGGGCACGCAGCTGAGAAACCCTAGGCAACATGGACCACGCCCATGTCGCACGCCCGAGTCGGTTACAACAGCCCACGATCCGGGAGCGACCCGAACCGGCTCGTTGTGACGCGTCCATCAAAGACTCGGTTTTCCTGTGCAGCAAAAAGATAAGCTCGGCTCCGAGGCTTAATTTCGCAAACCGCAGCACGCGCGCGCGTCATGACGTGTCGAGTCGAGACGAGACGAGATGAGCGAGCGAGGAGGAGGAGGAGGAGCGCGCGTGTGGCACTTCTCTTCTCACTCACTTACCAAGTGATTCAACACCCCACCTTATAAATTGGGCTGCATGTCACATGGGCTCACACACATGGGCTTTGAGATTTCTTAGGAATTTCTGAAATCTAATATAGGCCACTAACTTCGGGCCCAATATTTCAACAATCCCCCACCAGATCTCAAATGCCCATTTAGAGATTTGCCAAACCTCACTACTTGTTTATATACCAGTGTTTCAGCAGAGACTGTTAAGTTGAACTTCCGCCTAGAACCTTAAGCTACATCTATCAGCAACTTGAACAATCGACTATAATACATCTCCAACGTATCCATAATTTTTGATGCTCCATGCTTGTTTTTACACCATTTGCTTAGTGTTTCGTTACACTTCGTGACATTTTTATGCATTTTTCGGAACTAACCTATTAACGAGATGCCACAGTGCCAGTTCCCTGTTTTCTGCTGTTTTTGTGTTTCAGAAAAGTTACACAGGAAATATTCTCAGAATTGGACGAAACCAAAGCCAGTCATCCAGATATTTCACGGAGCTTCCAGAACACCGAAGAGGAGACGGAGCCGAGCCAGAGGGCGGCCAAACCACAGGGTGGCGCGGCCTAGGGCTGGCCCGCGCCCCCTGGTGGTGTGGGCCCCCTGGTCCACCTCTGACGCTGCCCCTTCGCCTATAAAGACCCCCCGATGGGAAAAACTTAAATACCCGATCACTTTTCTAGAACACATCGCGATCCGCCGCCGCCGTCAACCCGAAGATCGGGAGGGTCCAGAAGCTCTTCCCGGCACCCTGCCGGAGAGGGGAATCGCCACCGGAGGTCTTCTTCATCGCCATGCTTGCCTCCGGCGCGATGAGTGAGTAGTCTACCTTGGACTATGGGTCCATAGCAGTAGCTAGTTGGTTGTCTTCTCCACCATGTGCTTCATGTTTAGATCTCGTGAGCTGCCTTACATGATCGAGATCACCGTTATGTAATTCTACATGTTGTGTTTGTTGGGATCCGATGAATATTGGTGTTATGATTGAGTTGATGTACTGAATTTTATCTTATGTTATCTCTATGTTGTTTATGATCTTGCATGCTCTCCGTTGTTAGTAGCTATCTTGGCCGAGTAGTTGCTAGTGACTCCAAGAGGGGGTATTTATGCTCGATAGTGGGTTCATGCCTCCATTTAATCTGGGGGAGTGACAGAAACTTCTAAGGTTGTAGATGTGCTATTGCTACTAGGGGGAAAACAACATTCATATGCTCGAGGGCATATGCTTTGTTTACATTACACACTTTGCTTAATGCAATTATCTGTTGTTCGCAACTTAATACTTGTGGAGTTCTCGGATTGATTCGCCACAAGTGGATTATTAGTCATAGATGCAGTTGGATGGCGGTCTATGTATCTTGTTGTAATGCCCAGAGTAAATCTCATAGTGATCCTCTCGACATATGCACGTTGTCTTTATTCTATCAATTGCCCAACTGTAATTTGTTTACCCAGCATGTGTTATTTTATCTTATGGAGAGACACCACTAGTGAACTGTGGACCCCGGTCCTATTTCCTTTATATTGCTACCACCTGTTTACTTTACTCGCACTGTTTACTTTACTCGTATACTATTATTACTTTCCACTCGATACGCTCATCCCTTTGTTTCAAGCAAACCGTGAGATTGACAACCTCATCATAAGTTGGGAACAAAGTATTTGGTTGTGTTGTGTGCAGGTTCCACGTTGCTACTAGTTGAAGACGCGCTAACTCGTTTGATCGTAAACGGCGCCCTTGTTGGAGTGTCACGCAACTAGTGGGCATCACCTTCAGTCGTATTGGCTCCTTCCTCTCCTGATTGATATACCTTGGTTTCTTAACTAAGGGAAAACCTTGCTGCTATATTCATCATACCTTCCTCTTGGGGTTCCCAACTGGACGGTGAAAAACTATCAACACCATACCGCATCAAGCTCTTTGCTGGCACCGTTGCCGGGGATTGAAGAAGAAGAAGCTCCCACATCAACTACACGTTCCCACGTCAACTTGGCACCAGCTCTTTTCTAGCGCCGTTGCCGGGGAGGAAGAAGAAGAATTCTGCAAGGGGAGTTTTCACACGCACATCCTTTACTTTGTTTTAAGTTTTGCTTTACTTCATTTTTACTTGCATCGTTTTATCAAAAACCCAAAAAAATTAGAATCCTTTGTAGTTGTTTTTACTTTTCTGCTTTTAGTTTCCTAGAATGGCTACCCCTGAAAACACCAAGTTGTGTGACTTTACTAGCACGAATAATAGTGATTTTATCTGCACTCCTATTGCGCCACCTGTTCCTGCTGCAAATTTTTATGAGATTAAGCCTGCTTTGTTGACCCTTGTTATGAAAGAGCAATTTTCTGGTGCTAGTACTGATGATGCTGCAGCTCATCTCAACAATTTTGTTGAGCTATGTGAGATGCAGAAATATCAGGATGTCGAAAGTGATATTATTAAGATTAAGTTGTTTCCTTTTTCTTTGAGAGGAAAAGCTAAGGATTGGTTGCTGTCTTTGCCTAAAAATAGTATTGATTCATGGGCTAAGTGTAAGGATGCTTTTATTGGTAGATACTATCCTCCTGCTAAGATTATAGCTTTGCGTAGCAATATTATGAAGTTTAGTCAGTTTGATAATGAACATGTTGCTCAAGCTTGGGAAAGAATGAAATCTATGATAAAGAATTGTCCCACTCATGGACTGACTACTTGGATGATTGTCCAAACTTTTTATGCAAGACTAAATTTTTCTTCAAGGAACCTACTTGATTCAGCTGCTGGAGGCACTTTTATGTCCCTTACCTTGGGCGCCGCAACAAAGCTTCTCGATAATATGATGGTAAATTACTCTGAATGGCACACCGAGAGAGCTCCACAAGGTAAGAAGGTAAATTCTGTTGAGGAAACCTCTTCCTTGAGTGATAAGATTGATGCTATTATGCTTATGCTTTCTAATGATAGGACTCATGTTGATCCTAATAATGTTCCTTTAGCCTCTTTGGTTGCTCAAGAAGAGCATGTTGATGTAAACTTCATTAGAAATAATAATTTTAACAACAATGCATATAGGAACAATTTTGCTAGTAACAATTATAGGCCGTATCCTTCTACCAATGGTAATCGTTATGGTAACTCTTATGGTAATTCCTCCAACAACACTAGGGCTGCGCCCTCCGAGCTTGAGGTAATGCTCAAGGACTTCATCGGTAAGCAAAATGCTTTTAACAAGTCTGTTGAGGAAAAGTTAGGCAAAATTGATATTCTTGCTTCTAAAATTGATAGCCTTGCTCATGATGTTGAACTTCTAAAATTAAAAGTGTTGCCTAATGATGTGAAAGAGAACAATGTTTTTGCCACTGCTTATGCTATCCAAGTTAGAATTGATGAAAATGTTAGGATGCTAGCAGAATTGCATACCAGGTGGGAAAGAGAAGATGAGATTGCTAGAAAGATGAAGCTATGTACCATTACTACCTCTAATGATGTTATTCCTAATGCTAGCAATCCTCTTACTTTGATTGGTGTAGAGAAAACTCCCACTCCTTGTGTTAAAAAGCCTAAAACTGCCAAAACTTTTTCTCAAAAGAGTGCTAAAATTTTTCGGAGTGTAGGAGATGATAGCTCTATTTCCTTTAATGATTTTGATGTTGATGGCTGCAATATATCTGAATTTATTTTGTTCTTGCAAAAGCTTGCTTTGACTCCCAATGCTAGTTCTTTAAATGTTGCTTTTACTAAGCATATTACCAATGCTCTCATGAAAATTAGGGATGAAAAGTTGAAGCAAAAAGTTTCTATTCCCAAGAAGTTAGAAGATGGTTGGGAACCCATCATTGATATGCATGTTAATGGTTTTGATTGCCATACTTTATGTGATCTAGGTGCTAGTACTTCTATCATGCCTAGAAAGATTTATGATATGCTTGATTTACCACCGCTTGAAAAGTGTTATTATGATGTTCCTATTGCTGATGTTGCTAAGAACAAACCTTTGGGAAGAATTAATGATGTTCTTATTATGGTTAACAATAACCTTGTTCCCGTTGATTTTCTTGTCATGGATGTTGAATGTAATGCTTCATGTCCTATTATTTTGGGAAGACCTTTTCTTCGAACCGTAGGTGCCATCATTGATATGAGGGAAGGCACCATCAAATATCAATTCCCACTCAAGAAAGGTATGGAACACATCCCTAGAAAGAGAAAGAAATTACTTTTTGACTCTATTCTTAGAGCAAATTATGAGCTTGATGCTTCATCACTTGATATTACTTGATTCGCATTTTCTACGCCTAGCTCAAAGGCGTTAAAGAAAATCACTCTTGGGAAATAACCCAATGTTTTTACATTCAGTTCTTTTTCTTTTATTTGAGTCTTGGAAGTTATTACGACTGTAATGACCTCTCCTTATCCTTTTTATTTCGTTTTTTGTGCCAAGAGAAGCCTCTAATTTGAGTGAGGCAAGATTTGGGGATGTTACTGTCCTGAAATAGTTTTTGGTGCTGCACCGTAAAAATTCATGAAAATTATCTGTATATCTTTTGGACCTTCGATTTCTTGTGCATATTCCCCAGGTTATATCCAAACTTTCATTAGTTGAACACTTTTTGATTTGAGCAACACAAAACCCTCTAAAAATTCGACCTTTGTCAGCTGTTCTGTTTTGACAGATTTCTGCCAATATTTGTGTTTGCCGCTTTATCGCTTTCTTTTTGAGTTCTTTTGATCACGGAACTTTTGGGGAAGTTTCTACAGTAGTATATGCTTTATATGTGGTGGTTTTAAGTTGAAACCTGAAGCAAAAATGGTTGATTCTATGTTATGCTTACACTAATGTTGCTAATAGATTTGTGTTTAGTTTTGTATGAAGGAAGTTTTCAAGTGTAGGGATTGGAGAATGATGAGATGAGTTGAAGAATGGACATAAGCTCAAGCTTGGGGATGCCCATGTCACCCCAAGAAATATCCAAGAAGTACAAGCGTCAAAGTTTGGGGATGCCCCTGAGGCACCCCTTCTTTATCGGCAAAAATCAGGTCACCTTTCAACACACTATATTTTTATTGCTTCATGCATTATGCGTTTTTCTTAGAGCGTCAATTGTTTTTAGTTTTCAGTTTAGTTTTGTTTTGTTTACTGCAATAAATGGTTGGACCCCAACAAATTCCTTTTGGAGAAGTTGCCTTGCTTTTCATTTGCCAAGAACACTCCGTTTTTCACTCTATTCTCTTGATTGAGTGTTCTTCTTTTTCTAGAACTGCGTTTAGTTTTCAATTTTCGCCTTGATATGTGTTCAGATCTTGTTATATCTTTGCATCAAGGTGTATTTTTTCCTCTGGTCCTTATTGGTTTTCATAAAAAGAGTTGGCTATAAAAAGTTCGAATGGTGTTGGAAAAGAGAAAAAGCTTTATGCAAAAAAGTGGTACAAGAAGGAGGTTGTGTAGACTGTGGCCTAGGCTTTTGCATGTCGTGCTTGATGTCTTTTTGATAGTATGCTTAGTGGTTTTGCTGTAGCATGACTTGTCTCAAATGACTGAGATTGCTTAATGAGCCTTTGAAAAAATCGTGCGTTGTTTTAATTATTTGGAAGCATTATTTTGGTTTTCTCCTTTATGCTTTATTTGGGTTGACTTGGCGCATGCTCACACATGTTAGACTCATACAAAGTCGCCATTGCCTCTATGATCATTTAGTTTTTGACTTTTGATGCCATCTTATGCTTGTTTTAATGTTGCTTTGTCGCTATGCATGATTATGGCCGTTATTGCTCTCTTAGTTGGTCGCTCCCAGTCTTTTGCTAGCCTTCATTTTGTACTGAGTATGAGCTCTACTCATGCATCCAACTCCTAAAAACCAAGTTTGCCAAAGTGTCCACCATACATACCTATTAGCAATTTGCTACTCCAAAGTACATTTGACTTGCTTTTATCTATCCTTCAAATTGAACTCTTTTTGGTGTTATGCGAAAATTGGTCAGTAAAGCTCTCATGAACCGAATGGCACACTTTACTTTTCTCGTTTTAAAATTTTGACATTGTGGTCTCTTATGTTGAGTTGTTATGCTTGCAAGTTGTAAGTTGGGAATTAGCCCAACCATGCCGTCATGGGGCAAGCTTTCAACATTGCACTATCTTTCATTTGAGTTGATATCGTGATCTTTTGTTTATGGATACTCGCAATGTGAAATAAGTTGGGAATCTTGCAGGATCATGGAGTTTTTATATGTGTTAGGGAAACGCCTGGGCCGCTAATCTAAGCCATGCATAATTCATGGTGGAAATTTACAGCATGCCCATAGTGAACATTCGACGACGCATCTCGCAATAAAAAGCTATACCAATGGTAAATAAAAGAGATGCCGAGGTGTTCATTGTCTGTTTGTCCTGTCATTTTGATGTGGGCTTGTTCCATGTCATCGGGCATGGAGGTACCCCGTTGGCGGTTCTCGATGATACACATATATTTACAATGACAAGAGCTTGCTTGGGACTCTAAGTCGAGTAGCATGAGGTTTGGGTATTCGTATTTCACGGGACACGAGGTTTTCAACTTATGGGGGCAATGAGAGCTCAAAGCCGGTAAGTACCATAATTTTTGAAGGTTTATAAAACTTGCAATCACTGCTTCCCTCCGCGAAGGGCCTTTCTTTTACTTTTATGTTGAGTCACCACCTTCTATCTTTATGCACCATTAAGAGAGCATAGTTGTCATTCTGAGTATAATGTGCATTGTCCCAAAGTTTTCATTGATTGATTCATGATGTTGGTTTCACTTGTTCTTAAAATACTTGTATCTAGTCGCCCTCTTAAACATTAAGGTGTCCTATGCATTTATGTTTTGCTACTCCATGAGGGACAAGCTGAAAACCTTTTATATGTTTTTCCTTATGATTTGAACACACGTTTGACTTTCATTGTTTCATTTTCATGATCTTTTGTTTGTGTTCATTTTCATGTTATAACATGGTTGCTAAGTTTCTTCTATCAAGATTATATCTTTCATGCCCATGTTTTAAGTTATTTGATCCCAGCGCACAACGCTTACATATTTGGTCAAGATTGTATAGGTGCATGTCACCTCAAAAATTATTTTTTTGTTATCACTTACCTACTCGAGGACGAGCAGGAGTTAAGCTTGGGGATGCTGATACGTCTCCAACGTATCCATAATTTTTGATGCTCCATGCTTGTTTTTACACCATTTGCTTAGTGTTTCGTTACACTTCGTGACATTTTTATGCATTTTCCGGAACTAACCTATTAACGAGATGCCACAGTGCCAGTTCCCTGTTTTCTGCTGTTTTTGTGTTTCAGAAAATTTACACATGAAATATTCTCGGAATTGGACGAAACCAAAGCTAGTCATCCAGATATTTCACGGAGCTTCCAGAACACCGAAGAGGAGACGGAGCCGAGCCAGAGGGCAGCCACACCATAGGGTGGCGCGGCCTAGGGCTGGCCCACGCCCCCGGTGGTGTGGGCTCCCTGGTCCACCTCTGACGCCGCCCCTTGGCCTATAAAGAGCCCCCGACGGGAAAAACCTAAATACCCGATCACTTTTCCAGAACACATCGCGATCCGCCGCCGCCGTCGACCCTAAGATCGGGAGGGTCCAGAAGCTCTTCCCGGCACCCTGCCAGAGAGGGGAATCGCCACCGGAGGTCTTCTTCATCGCCATGCTTGCCTCCGGCGCGATGAGTGAGTAGTCTACCTTGGACTATGGGTCCATAGCAGTAGCTAGTTGGTTGTCTGCTCCACCATGTGCTTCATGTTTAGATCTCGTGAGCTGCCTTACATGACCGAGATCACCGTTATGTAATTCTACATGTTGTGTTTGTTGGGATCCGATGAATATTGGTGTTATGATTGAGTTGATGTACTAAATTTTATCTTATGTTATCTCTATGTTGTTTATGATCTTCCATGCTCTCCGTTGTTAGTAGCTATCTTGGCCGAGTAGTTGCTAGTGACCCCAAGAGGGGGTATTTATGCTCGATAGTGGGTTCATGCCTCTATTTAACCTGGGGGAGTGACAGAAACCTCTAAGGTTGTAGATGTGCTGTTGCTACTAGGGGGAAAACAACATTCATATGCTCGAGGGCATATGCTTTGTTTACATTACACACTTTGCATAATGCAATTATCTGTTGTTCACAACTTAATACTTGTGGAGTTCTCGGATTGATTCGCCACAAGTGGATTATTAGTCATAGATGCAGTTGGATGGCGGTCTATGTATCTTATTGTAATGCCCAGAGTAAATCTCATAGTGATCCTCTCGACATATGCACGTTGTCTTTATTCTATCAATTGCCCAACTGTAATTTGTTTACCCAGCATGTGTTATTTTATCTTATGGAGAGACACCACTAGTGAACTGTGGACCCCGGTCCTATTTCCTTTATATTGCTATCACCTGTTTACTTTACTCGCACTGTTTACTTTACTCGCATACTATTATTACTTTCCACTCGATACGCTCATCCCTTTGTTTCAAGCAAACCGGTGAGATTGACAACCTCATCGTAAGTTGGGAACAAAGTATTTGGTTGTGTTGTGTGTAGGTTCCACGTTGCTACTAGTTGAAGACGCGCTAACTCGTTTGATCGTAAATGGCGCCCTTGTTGGAGTGTCACGCAACTAGTGGGCATCACCTTCAGTCGTATTGGCTCCTTCCTCTCCTGATCGACATACCTTGGTTTCTTAACTGAGGGAAAACCTTGCTGCTATATTCATCATACCTTCCTCTTGGGGTTCCCAACTGGACGGTGAAAAACTATCAACACCGTACCGCATCAAGCTCTTTTCTGGCGTTGTTGCCAGGGATTGAAGAAGAAGAAGCTCCCACATCAACTACACGTTCCCACGTCAACTTGGCACCAGACTACGCCTTGAATTGCAAGTTTGGAGCATCAAGATTTCTCTCAAAGTCATAACCAGTACATGGCTGCCAGTAGCCTACCCCGCGGGTTGGAGCATATGCGTGGTACTCCCTGGTCTCTTCATGAGTTTACTAGAGATCACCCAAATCTCATAGACTGCGATGTTTAACAGTCGGGCTCATATAGGTATGTTCTTTCAAGAATACTCTGTAGGACAGCATCTTTGCTAATCATAGCCAACAGAAACACATTAAGGCATGTTGCCAACCTGCCTTACAGATTTTGAGAGTTTTGCATCTTCACATAGAGAGGGTTACAGAATACTCTCCTCAGTTAAACCACTAGCTTGTTTTCCCAGGTCCTAATTCACGGGATCTCCGATCACAAAGGTTGGGTTACCACTATGGCATAACATCTATGGGTCTCAAACCCATCTCCCTCGATGCACTGTCTATCACATTACGTGATAGTCTCTTGGTAAAGGGATCTGCCAGGTTTTTATCTGTTTGAATATACGTAACAGTTATTACTCCGGAGTTTCGCAATTTCCTGACAGACTTCAAACGTCTTTTGACATGTCTTGATGACTTCGTGTTATCCTTAGAATTGTTCACTTTGATAATAACTATTTGGTTGTCACAATTCAAGAGGATGGCCGGCACAGGTTTTTCAACCACCGGCAAGTCCATCAAGAGCTCACGCAGCCATTCTGACTCTATAGTGGATGTGTCTAAAGTAGTAAGTTCTGCTTCCATAGTTGACCTTGTCAATATGGTTTGCCTACATGATCTCCATGATACGGCACCACCTCCAAAGGTAAACACATACCCACTAGTGGCTCTGATATCATCTATATCAGAGATCCAATTTGCATCACTATATCCTTCAAGCACAGGAGGGTGTCCTGAATAGTGAATCCCGTAACTCATTATACCACATAGATAGCGCATGACCCTTTCAAGTGCATGCCAATGATCAATACCCGGGTTTGACATGAACCTACTCAACTTGCTCACAGCAAAAGAGATGTCAGGTCTTGTCGCGCTCGCTAAGTACATGAGTGAACCAATGATCTGAGAATATCTCAGTTGATCTGTTGGTTCGTTCTTGTTCTTATGTAATATCACACTGGGATCATAAGGTGTTGGAGAAGACTTGCTATCAATAAAGCCAAACTGCCTCAAGATTTTCTCAACATAGTGGGATTGCGATAAAGTAATCCCACTCTCGTTCTTATTCAGCTTGATGTTTAGGATCACATCAGCTTCTCCTAGATCTTTCATATCAAAACTCTTTGACAAGAAAGACTTGACCTCATGTATTACTTTCATGTTTGTACCAAATATCAGAATATCATCAACGTGCAAACACAATATAATACCTTCGCCCCCACCATGGCGATAGTAGACGCACTTGTCAGCCTCATTAATGACAAAGCCAACAGAAGTTAAAGTTCTGTCAAACTTCTCATGCCATTGCTTAGGTGCTTGTTTCAGGCCATATAAAGATTTTAGCAACTTGCACACCTTTCTCTCTTCACCTTTTACCACAAATCCATCAGGCTGATCCATATAGATTTCCTCTTCCAACTCTCCATTGAGAAAAGCTGTCTTTACGTTCATTTGATGAATGATAAGACCATAAGAGGCAGCCATGGAAAGTAGTACTCGCATGGTGGTTAGTCTAGCGACAGGTGAATAAGTGTCAAAGTAATCTTCGCCTTCTCTTTGTGTGTAGCCTTTCGCTACAAGTCTCGTCTTGTACTTCTCAATAGTACCATCAGGTCTTAGCTTCTTCTTGAACACCCACTTGCATCCCACAGGCTTACAGCCATGGGGGCGCTCTGATAATTCCCATGTTCCATTAGAAAGAATCAAGTCCATCTCATTTTGGACAGCTTCTTTCCAATCATCTGCATCTGGTGATGCAAATGCTTCAGCAATGGACGTGGGAGTATCATCCATAAGGTACATGATGTCTACGCACGCTTCTATCCTTGTAGACAGTGTTGGGCCTCCAAGTGCAGAGGTTTGTAGAACAGCAGCAAGTTTCCCTTAAGTGGATCACCCAAGGTTTATCGAACTCAGGGAGGATGAGGTCAAAGCTATCCTTCTCAAACAACCCTGCAATTACGATACAGAAAGTCTCTTGTGTCCCCAACACACCCAATACACTTGTCAGATGTATAGGTGCACTAGTTCGGCAAAGAGATAGTGAAATACAAGTAGTAGTGATGATTATAAGTAGTAAGTGTAATCTGAAATAAGTATCGCTGCGAGCAAACATGTAACAAAACTGAAAGGAAATGGTGTGCAATGCTTGGAAACAAGGCCTAGGGATCATACTTTCGCTAGTGGACACACTCTCAACAAATATAACATAATTGAACCAATAGATACTATCATAAATATGCAACTCAAAACAAGTCTCCAATGGAAAACGAACACTGATCATGCGTAGGGCTATGAAGCACTCCTCAAAGTTCGTATGTACCCAAACTAGATTGTCCCACACTATCTCCGTGAACGCACTAGATGGTTCCAATAAACACCAATAATTCATAGAAAAATTAACCAAAAAGATACACATGATGCGCACACTAGTCACCTTCACACCATGATAAAAGGTATCTCCGGAGTTTACAAATATAAAGCACGGGAGTAGCATAATATCTGAATAATAATATCTACCAATTCAACTAGATACAAAGCTCAAGATCATATAAAGATCACATCATGGGAGAGAGAGGTGAACCACATAGCTACCGGTAGAGCCCTCAGCCCCGGGGGAGAACTACTCCCTCCTCATCATAGGAGACAGCAAGGTTGATGGAGATGACAGTGAGGTCGATGGAGACGACGGAGATGGCGATGGAGACCGATGGAGATGGCTCTGGGGGTACTTCCCCATCCCAGCAGGGTGCTGGAACAGAGACTTCTGTCCCCCAAAATTCATCGACAGCGGCGGCGGAGCTGCGGAACTCTTTCTGAAAATTTGCCGATTCTTCTAGGGTTTTCCGTCGGGAGGCTTTTCTAGGCGAAGGGGCGTCTTCAGGAGGCGACCAGGGGGGTCTCACCACAAGGGGGCGCGGCTAGGGGCTGGGCCATGCCCCCTCATGGTGAGGCTAGCCCCTGGCCCTCCTCCGGCTCTCGTTCGGTCTTCGATACTCTTCCGGGAAAAATAAGACTTCTGGAACTTGTTTCGTCCAATTCCAAGAATATTTCCTGTGTAGCTTTTCTAAAACACAAAAAAGTAGAAAACAGAGAACTAGCACTGTGGCATCTTGTCAATAGGTTAGTTCCGGAAATCGCATAAAAACGCTACGACGTGTAACGAAACACAAGGCAAATGGTGTAAAAACAAGCATGGAGCATCAAAAATTATAGATACGTTTGAGACGTATCAGCATCCCCAAGCTTAACTCCTGCTCGTCCTCGAGTAGGTAAGTGATAACAAAAGAATAATTTTTGAGGTGACATGCACCAACACAATTTGATCAACGAGGTAGAGCATTGAGTGCCGAGATCAAAGAACTTAAAACATGGGCATGAAAGACATAATCTTGATAATAGAAACTTAGCAACCATGTTATAGCATGAAAAGAAACACAAAGGAAAGATTATGAAAATGAAACAATGAAAGTCACGTGTGTGTTTCAACCATATGGAAAACATAGCAAATGGTTTTCAGCTTGTCCCTCATGGAGTAGCAAAACATAAATGCATAGGACACCTTCAAGTTTAAGAGGGCGACTAGATACAAATAATTTAAGAACAAGTGAAACCATAATCATGAATCAATCAATGATAACTTTGGGACAATGCACATTATACTCAGAATGACAACTATGCTCTCTTAGACGGTGCATAAAGGTAGAAGGTGGAGACTCATCATAAAAGTAAAAGAAAGGCCCTTCGCAGAGGGAAGCAGTGATTGCAAGTTTTATAAACCTTCAAAAATTATGGTACTTACTAGCTTTGAGCTCTCATTGCCCCCATCATAGGCATCTTGAATGGTTAAAGTAAATGCGAGTACAATTATGAAGCATATGCTTGACAAATCATAAGTTGAAAACCTCGTGTCCCGTGAAGTACGAATACCCAAACCTCATGCTACTCGACTTAGAGTCCCAAGCAAGCTCTTGTCATTGTAAGTATACATGTATCATCGAGAACCGCCAACGGGGTACCTCCGTGCCCGATGACATGGAACAAGCCCACATCAAAATGACAGTACAAACAGACAATGAACACCTCAGCATCTCTTTTATTTACCATTGGTATAGATTTTTATTTTGAGATGCATCGTCGAATGTTCACTATGGGCATGCTGTAAATTTCCACCATGAATTATGCATGGCTTAGATTAGCGGCCTAGGCGTTTCTCTAACACATATACAAACTCCATGATCCTGCAAGATTCCCAATTTATTTCACATCGCGAGTATCCATAAACAAAAGATCACGATATCAACTCAAATAAGAAGTGCAATGTTGAAAGCATACCCCATGACGGCATGGTTTGGCTAATTTCCAACATACAAATTGCAAGCATAACAACTCAACATAAGAGAGCCACAATGTTAAATTTTTAAGAACGAGAAAAAGTAAAGTATGCCATCAGGTTCGTGAGAGCTTTACTGACCAATTTTCGCATAACACCAAAAAGAGTTTAATTTGAAGGATAAATAAAAGCAAGTCAAATGTACTTTGGAATAGCAAATTGCTAATAGGTATGTATGGTGGACACATTGGAACAACTTGGTTTTTAGGAGTTGGATGCACGAGTAGAGCTCATACTCAGTACAAAATGAGGGCTAGCAAAAGACTGGGAGCGACCAACTAAGAGAGCAATAACGACCATAATCATGCAAAGCGACAAAGCAACATTAAAAGAAGCATAAGATGGCATCAAAATTCAAAAACTAAATGATCATAGAGGCAATGGAAACTTTGTATGAGTCTAACATGTGTGAGCATGTGCGAAGTCAACCCAAATAAAGCAACAAGGAGAAAACCAAAATAATGCTTCCAAATAATTAAAACAACGCATGATTTTTTCAGAGGCTCATTAAGCAATCTCAGTCATTTGGGACAAGTCATGCTACAGCAACACCACTAAGCATACTATCAAAAATACATCAAGCACGACATGCAAAAGCCTAGGCCGCAGTCTACACAAGCTCCTTTTTGTACCACTTTTTTGCATAAAGCTTTTTCTCTTTTCCAACATCTTTCGAACCTTTTTTGAAACAACTCTTTTGATGAAAACCAACATGGTCCAGAGGTCAAAATACACCTTGATGCAAAGATATAACAAGATCTGAACACAAATCAAGGCAAAAATCGAAAACTAACCGCAGTAACAGAAAAAGAGAACACTCATTGAAACGATAAGAGTGAAAAACGGAGTGTTCTTAGCAAATGAAAAGCGGAATAAGTCTCTCTCCAAAACAACATGATGTGATCAAACCATTTATTGTATGTTGATATGGTACTGTCCTTTGGTGTCCATTAGAGTTGTATGTTGGTTCATTAGAGTTGTATGTTGATATGGTACTGTCCTTTGGTGTCCATTATATTTATGCGCGCATGGATTAAACATCTTAGGGTTAGTAGTATGTGCAAAAGGAAGGGGGTAGTTCTGCCGGAGTGACAGAAACCTGAGGACACAAACCGGAACGTTGCACATATGGGAGTAAAAGGACCATTAACTTAAGGCTATGGTTGGGGAAACCTTAATGCATTGTTAGTATTTGCGGATGCTTGCTAACAATCCAATCATATAGTACTTGTATTTCCAAGTAGTGAAGTGCTTGTATATTTAGCCTCTCCCACATAGAAAACTGCATCGAAGACAATGAACCCGATTTATTCGCTAATTGAACTTGGACAAAGCCACCACCATTACCACCACTTTTCCACACTCATGGTACTGTTAGTTTATGGTTACTTAGTATATTTTATTGCTGCAGCACTAACAATTACTTTCTTGTATTTATTATCTTGCAAAGCTATCTCTCATACCCGTATTGTTGCTCTAGTTTTATTTCTTAGATAAAGCAAACGTTTAGTGTGCGTAGAGTTGTATCATTGGTTGATAGAACTTGAGAGAACATTTATCCTACCTTTAGCTCCTCGTTGGGTTCGACACTCTTACTTATGGAAAAGGCTACACATGATCCCCTATACTTGTGGGATATCAAGATCTTTTCTGGCGCCGTTGCCGGGGAGCAATAGCGTGTGGGTGAATATTCTTGTGTGCACTTGTTTGCTTTATCTCTAAATAGTTTTTACTTCCAGTTTTAAGTTGTTCTCTATCTTAGTATGGATAGGGATTGTGAATTACAAAAAAAATTACTTGTACTTGTTACCTAAAAATGTTTTCAAAAAGGAAAGTGATTGGAAAGATGAGTAATGGTTAAGTGGGGGTCGACCTTGAACACTTGTGTTCATGCCTATGAAACCAAAACAAATCTTTCCATGGAAGCTTTTCAGTTAAAAACTTGTACATATTGTGTATATTGTATATATTGTACATATTCCTCTGTACCATAAAAGTAAAGTGATAATTGTAGTTCCTAGTTACTTGGAAGTTGATAGTTTTGCTTTGCTGTCCAAAAACAGATTTTCTGTGCTTCACCGTATAAAACGTTTAAAATCACCAGAACATGATATTGACCTGAAATTTGTTGAGTGCAAAGTAATTCTTATTGTCTTTGTTTCATTAGACTTAGTTTTTCTGATTTGAGTTACGTAGCTGTCTCAAAAAATTCGATTTTGACCGACTGTTCTGTTTAGACAGATTTATGTGCTTCACTATAAAAAATCGTGAAAAATCTCAGATTAGTGTTTTGATCTGAAATTTTTGTGTGCATAAACCTGAGATTATGATCTGTCTTTATTTAGTGTGGAGTTTTTCGATTTGAACTACCTAACTATCTCGTTGAGTGTCATCTTTATAGACTGTTCAGTTTTGACAGATTTCTTACTTTATTCAATATTGTACTTGGTGTTATTAGTTTCATTAGTTTTTTGACGGACGACAGAAATCATGAATACCTTAGTATATACAGTGGCTAATGTTGAGTTTAGATTATGAAACTTGTCAATGCTTGAACATGAATGGATTTTACTTAATGAGTACTAACCCTACTAATGAGTTTTGTGAAGTTTTATGTGGATGTAGCTTATAAGTTCTAATCAATATGGTGATATGAGATGAACAAGAAGACACAAGAGCTCAAGCTTGGGGATGTTTAGGTGCATCCCAAGAACATGTCCAAGAAGATACAATCATCTAAGCTTGGGGATGCCCGAGTCACCCCCCTATTCATCAATTAACATGAGGTTGTCTCCTTCATGCTCTATATTACGTATCCACATGATATGTATTGTGTTAACTTGTATTGTAATTGCTTTTATATGTCTTGGTTTTATCCTCTTTAATTTTATTAGGCTCTTTATTTTGTTTTTATTGCTTCTTTACTTTCACTTATAAATTGAAACAACAAAAATAGTTCCTTTTGTTTTGCTTCTTTGTTTGGTTCTCTATTCTGCGCCTAGCTCAAAGGCGTTAAAGAAAAGCACTCTTGGGAGATAACCCATGTTTTCTTTTCAGTACTTTTTCTTTTATTTGAGTCTTGGAAGTTATTACTACTGTAATGACCGCTCCTTATCCTTTTTATTTCGTTGTTGTGCCAAGAAGAACCTCTAATTTGAGTGAGGTAAGATTTGGGGATGTTGCAGTCCTGAAACAGATTTTGGTGCTGCACCGTAAAAGTTTGTGAAAATTCTCAGAATATCTTTTAGACCTGCGATTTCTTGTGCATATGCCCCAGGTTATATCCAAACTTTAATTAGTTTTGCACTTTTCGATTTGAGCAACAGAAGCTCCTCGAAAAAATCGACCTTTGTCAGCTGTTCTGTTTTGACAGATTTCTGCCACTATTTGTGTTTGCCTCTCGATCGCTTTCTTTTTGAGTTCTTTTGATCACGGAACTTTTGGGGAAGTTGCTACAGTAGTATATGCTTTATGTATGGTGTTTTTTAGTTGAAACCTGAACCAAAAAAGGGTTGATTTACTATTATGCTTATGCTAACGTTGCTAATAGAATTGTGTTGAGTTTTGTATGAAGGAAGTTTTCAAGTGTAGGGATTGGAGAATGATGAGATGAGATGAAGAATGGACAAAAGCTCAAGCTTGGGGATGCCCATGGCACCCCAAGAAATATCCAAGAGGTACAAGCGTCAAAGCTTGGGGATGCCCCCGAGGCACCCCTTCTTCATCGGCAAAAATCAGGTCACCTTTCAAAACACTATATTTTTATTGCTTCATGCACTATGCGTTTTTCTTGGAGCGTCTTTACTTTAGCTTTCAGTTTTTTTGGGTTTTGTTTGCTGCAATAAATGGTTGGACCCTAACAAATTTCTTTTAGAGGAGATGTACTCGCTTTTCATTTACCAAGAACACTCTAGTTTTCACTCTTATCATTTAACGAGTGTTCTCTTTTTCTAGAACTACGTTTAGCTTTTGTTTTTCACCTTGATTTTTGTTCAGATCTTGTTATATCTTTGCATTAAGGTGTATTTGGACCTCTGGTCTATGTTGGTATTCATCAAAAGAGTTGTTTCAAAAAGGTTTGAATGGTGTTGGAAAAGAGAAAAAGTTTCATGCAAAAAGTGGTACAAAAAGGAGCTTGTTTAGACTGTGGCTTAGACTTTTGCATGCCATATTTGATGTTGTTTTGATAGTATGCTTAGTGATTTTTGTTGTAGCATGACTTGTCTCAAATGACTGAGATTGCTTAATGAGTCTTTGAAAAAATCATGCGTTGTTTTTATTATGTGGAAGCATTTATTTGGTTTTCTCCTTTAATGCTTTATTTGGGTTGACTTGGCGCATGCTTACAACATGTTTGACTCTTACAAAGTCACCATTAGCCTCTATGATCATTTGGTTTTTGACTTGTGATGCCATTTTATGCTTCTCTTAATGATGTTTTGTTGCTATGCATGATTATGGCCGTTATTGCTCTCTTAGTCGATCGCTCCCAGTCTTTTGCTAGCCCTCATTTTATACTGAGTATGAGCTCTACTCGTGCATCCAACTCCCAAAAACCAAGTTATTCCAACGTGTCCACTATAAATTCCTATGCATGGTATTTGCAAGCCATTCCAAGTAAATTTTCATGTGCTACCTTTCAAAAAACCTTCAAAACACTTCTCGTTTTGTGACACTGTTTTCAGCTCATTGGGACGTAGTGGTCGGATTTGCTATCTTCCATATTGCTAAATTCCAAAAAGAAAAAAAAAGAGAAAAAAGGCACTCCTCCATGGTATGTGAATGTTGGTGGGCACCCGATGGAATCGGTTAGCCATGGTTTGTGAAAGGAAAAAAGGTGGGGAGGACTGCCAAGCTTTATAAAAGAGCACCAAAGTGCCAATCCCCCTCTCAAAAACTTGCTTACTTTTTGTATGGAAGATAGTAAGAACCCCATTGCTAGTCGTTGACAAAGGCAACCACCTCTCAAAACCCAGTTTTTATCTCTCTGTTTTACAAATGAAAAGCTCTAGCACATGTTTAATCACTGCTTCCCTCTGCGAAGGGCCTTTCTTTACTTTTATGTTGAGTCTCCACCTTCTAAGAGAGTATAGTTGTCAAAGTTTATCATTGATTGATTTATAATTATGGTTTCACTTGTTCTTAAATTATTTGTATCTAGTCGCCCTTTTAAACTTGAAGGTGTCCTATGCATTTATGTTTTGTTATTCCATGAAGGACAAGCTGAAAACTACTTATTATGTTTTTCCATATGATTTGAACAACATGTTTGACTTTCATTGTTTCATTATTCATGATCTTTCGTTTGCGTTTCTTTTCATGTTATAACATGGTTGCTAAGTTTTTATTGTCAAGATTATGTCTCTTATGCCTATGTTTTAAGTTCTTTGATCCCAGCACTCAATGCTTTACTTAGATGATCAAGATTGTGATGGTGCATGTCACCTCAAAAATTATTCTTTTGTTATCACTTACCTACTCGAGGATGAGCAGGAGTTAAGCTTGGGGATGTTGATACGTTACAAACGTATCTATAATTTTTGATGCTCCATGCTTATTTTACACCAATTGCTATATGTTTTATCTACACTTTGTGACACTTTAATGATTTATTTGGACTAACCTACTAATAGTTGCAAAAGTGCACAATGTTCTTGTTTTACACTTTGATGTGTAGGAATTACCAAGAATACAAGTGGAAACCTTGTTGGAGTCAAATTGGGACTTTCCAGAAATTTGTGCCAGAACTTTTTTCGAAGATGGTCACGTTACGGGTCGAAGACTGCGTCAAACGGAAAACTCTTCTGTAACAAAGTTGTAGGGAATTTCACGGCGAACGTTCTGGATATAAAATTCACCTGAGTCCGAGTCCGGACGACCGAGATAAGCCCGCTCCATTGCGGCCCAAGATGGGGAGATAGGAATCCGAGAGACTATATAAAGGGAGGAACCCTAGCTCGTGGGGGACACCTCCTCCCACGAATTTGCAGCCACCAGAGTCACGTTTTTGCCTCCCCCATGGATCCCATCTCCATGGGGGAGGGCTCCCATGAAGCCATGAAGGACGGGGGCTAAGGGGCGGCGCTCCCCATGATGCCGGCGGCGGGGGAGTCCCCCTCGCCGCCGCCACCGCCGTCGCCACCCGCGCCCCTCGCTGCTCATCTCCGCCATCTTCACCGCTATCTCCATCACCAACTCCTCCTATTATGCAGTGGTTCATCCTCCCACACACCTCTGTACCGTCCTATGTAAACTTGGTGTTTGATGCTATAATATTTATCCTATGATCTATGTCATGTTTGCATAGTTTATTTGTTCTTAGATTGATTTATTAAATGTCTTTGGTTCATTAGAGTTGTATGTTGATATGGTACTGTCCTTTGGTGTCCATTATATTTATGTGCGCATGGATTAAACATCTTAGAGTTAGTAGTATGTGCAAAAGGAATGGGGTAGTTCTGCCGGAGTGACAGAAACCTGAGGACGCAAACCGGAACGTTGCACGTATGGGAGTAAGAGAACCATTAACTTAAGGCTATGGTTGGGAAAACCTTAATGCATTGTTAGTATTTGCGGATGCTTGCTAACAATCCAATCATATAGTACTTGTATTTCCAAGTAGTGAAGTGCTTGTATATTTAGCCTCTCCCACATAGAAAACTGCATCGAAGACAATGAACCCGATTTATTCGCTAATTGAACTTGGACAAAGCCACCACCATTACCACCACTTTTCCACACTCATGGTACTGTTAGTTTATGGTTACTTAGTATATTTTATTGCTGCAGCACTAACAATTACTTTCTTGTATTTATTATCTTGCAAAGCTATCTCTCATACCCGTATTGTTCCTCTAGTTTTATTTCCTAGATAATGCAAACGTTTAGTGTGCGTAGAGTTGTATCATTGGTTGATAGAACTTGAGAGAACATTTATCCTACCTTTAGCTTCTCGTTGGGTTTGACACTCTTACTTATCGAAAAAGGCTACATACGATCCCCTATACTTGTGGGATATCAGACACACTCTCAACAAATATAACATAATTGAACCAATAGATACTATCATCAATATGCAACTCAAAACAAGGCTCCAATGGAAAATGAACACTAATCATGCGTAGGGCTACGAAGCACTCCTCAAAGTCCGTATATACCCAAACTAGATTGTCTCACACTATCACCGTGAATGCACTAGATGGTTCCAACAAACACCAACAATTCATAGAGACATTAACCAAAAAGATACACATGATGCGTACACTAGTCACCTTCACACCATGATACAAGGTATCTCTGGAGTTTACATATATAAGCACGGGAGTAGCATAATATCTGAATAATAACATCTACCAATTCAACTAGATACAAAGCTCACGATCACATAAAGATCATATCATGGGAGAGAGAGGTGAACCACATAGCTACCGGTAGAGCCCTCAGCCCCGGGGGAGAACTACTCCCTCCTCATCATAGGAGACAGCAAGGTTGATGGAGATGGTGGTGAGGTCGATGGAGACGGTGGAGATGGCGATGGAGACCGATGGAGATGGCTCCGGGGGCACTTCCCCGTCCCGGCAGGGTGCCGGAACAGAGACTTCTATCCCCCGAAATTCGTCGACGGCGGCGGCGGAGCTGCGGAACTCTTTCTGGAAATTTGCCGATTCTTCTAGGGTTTTCCGTCGGGAGGCTTTTTATAGGCGAAGGGGCGTCATCAGGAGGCGACCAGGGGGGTCTCACCACAGGGGGGCGTGGCCAGGTGCTGGGTCATGCCCCCTCATGGTGAGGCTGGCCCCTGGCCCTCCTCCGGCTCTCGTTCGGTCTTCGATACTCTTCCGGGAAAAATAAGACTTTTGGAACTTGTTTCGTCCAATTCCGAGAATATTTCCTGTGTAGCTTTTCTGAAACACAAAAACAGCAGAAAACAGGGAACTGGCACTATGGCATCTTGTCAATAGGTTAGTTCCAGAAATCATATAAAAACGACACGAAGTGTAACGAAACACAAGGCAAATGGTATAAAAACAAGCATGGAACATCAAAAATTATAGATACGTTTGAGACGTATCAATACACAATGAAATCATCCGCAAAGGACTTTGCAGTCCTCTATCTCTTGCTCCTTGTAGGAGCTTCATTGTCATCCTTCTCATGAACGTTCTCAAAGACGTTCTCATGTGGTTGCTCAAAACAATCATCGGATGTACTAGATTCAGGAATTATCTCAGAAGAAAATCTAGCAGTGCTATGCATAGCTTTCATAGAAAACATATTCTCAAAAAATGTTGCATCACGAGATTCCATTATAGTGTCAACATGCATATCAGGTACCTCGGATTTAACTACTAAAAATCTATAGCCAATGCTCCGCTGAGCATAACCTAGAAAGATGCAATCCACAGTCTTTGGTCCGAGTTTACGTTTCTTTGGGATGGGAATGTTAACCTTTGCCAAGCATCCCCAAGTGCGCAAATACAAAAGTGATGGCTTTCTTCCAACCCACTACTCATAAGGGGTTTTCTCTTTATTCTTGTTAGGAACTCTATTCAGGACATGACATGCAGTAAACAAAGCCTCCCCCCACCATGCCTTTGATAAACCAGCAGTGTCGAGCATGGAATTCACCAAGTCAGACAGCGTGCGGTTTTTCCTCTCGGCCACCCCATTAGATTGGGGCGAGTAGGGAGGCGTCCTCTCATGAATAATACCATGTTCCTCACAGAATTCATCAAAGATTTTAGGAAAATACTCTCCACCACGATCCGACCTAAGACGCTTGATCTTTCTCTCTAGTTGATTTTTAACTTCAGCCTTTTTAATTTTAAAGTAGTCTAAAGCTTCATTTTAGTTCGCAACAAGTAAACATAGCAAAATCTAGTCGCATCATCAATCAATGTCATGAAATATCTCTTTTCACCTTTTGTCAACACACCATTCATCTCGCATAGATCAGAATGTATGAGTTCTAGAGGTGCCAAGTTTCTCTCCTCGGCCGCCGTATGAGGCTTACGAGGTTGCTTCGATTGCACACAACTATGGCACTTAGAACCTTTGGCAATAGTGAATTTTGGAATTAAACTCATGCTGGATAATCGAGACATCAAACCAAAATTAATGTGACATAGACGAGAATGCCAAACATTGGTATCATCACTAATACCGCCACAAATATGGTTCACAGATTTATTACAAAAATCTGAAAGTGAAAAGTGGAACAAGCCTCTGCACTCATAGCCTTTTCCAATAAATTGTCCATGCTTGGAAACGACTACCTTATTCGACTCTAAAACAATCTTAAACCCATCTCTGCAGAGAAGGGAACCGCTAACAAGATTCTTGTTCATAGAAGGGACATGCTGCACGTTCCTCAGCTGCACGTTCTTCCCCGAAGTGAACTTCAGATCTACCATGCCAACACCACGAACAGAGGCATGTGACCCATTGCCCATAGGACGGAGGAATTCCGTGCGGCCTGGTAAGAAGTGAACATAGAGATGTCAGCACACACATGAACGTTAGCACCCGTATCAATCCACCAAGAGGGAGATTGAAATACCGAAAGAATAGTAAATAGATTACCATACCCATCAGTATTGCTAGCAGTCATGACGTTGACATTCTTGGCCTTTTTCCCTCTGTGTTCTGTGCGTTCTGGGCAGTCCATGGAAAAGTGTCCGGGCTCTCCACAAGTGAAACAAGTCAGATCACTCATGTCCCTGTTCGGCTTCTTCTTCTTGAAGGTTGTAGTCTTTACAGGCTTGTTGAAAGAGGGCTTGAAGTTCCCTTTGTTCTTGCCTGAGGATTTGCCTTTCTGATGCACAAAGTTAGCAGTAGCATGACCCTCTCCTTTCTCAGTAGTGTCCTTAGCACGAGCCTTCTCCTCAACATCAAGGGACGCTATCAGATTTTCAACTGATATCTCCTGTCTCTTGTGTTTGAGAGCTGTGGCGAAGTTCCTCCATGAAGGGGGCAACTTAGCAATAATGCAACCCGCCACAAACTTGTTGGGTAAGGCACACTTAAGGAGTTTGAGCTCTTTAGCAATGCACTGTATCTCATGAGCTTGTTGAACCATAGGAAGGTCCTTAGTTATCTTAAAATCATGAAAGGTCTCCATGATGTACAGTTCACTGCTAGCATCTGCAGCGCCAAACTTGGCGTCCAGTGTGTCCCAGAGCTCCTTACCATCTTTTATGTGCATAAACACATTACACAGACGGTCAGCAAGAATGCTCAGAATGTATCCCACAAAGACAGTATTGGCTTCCTCGAACTTTTTCTGATCCTCGTCAGACATAGTTCCTTCAGGTTTGCCTTTACTAATCTGGAACACTTTCATCGTGGTCAGCCAAAGCTCAGCCTTGTACTGCTACCTCTTGAAGTTCACACCGGTAAATTTATCTGGCCTTAGTGCATCGGTAAAACTAGCCATTGATAATTTAGGAAATTGCCTACAATTAGGTTTTTGGATTGTTGGATAATTAGGCATAATTTCCATGATTAATTCCATAATATTAAACATGACGATACCAGCTACTACCACATGTAACTCGAACATACTAGATGTACTAAACAACAAGATGAACAGAAACAAGCAGCAGCTAAACATGTACTCGCAGAACATGATGAATAGCCAAACAGGAGCATGTCGCATATACCGTTTTCTTGCAGATGTAGTCACAGCAGTAATGTTGTTGATGACAACGTTGGAGAAGACCGGTCGAAGCAGACGGCGATGAAGACGGCGGTAGGCAGTACCGCCCGACTTGGATGGAAGACGACCAGTGATGAAGAACTTGAGCAGTCGCGCAGAGCGCTTCCCAAAAACCTAATTCGCCCTCTCCCGTACAGGATCGCAGAGGCGAGTGGTTCCGGAGACCTGCTCTCCCGTTCGCCGGTGCACGCCGGCGCTTGGGATGGAGTAGACTACGGAGGCGGCGCAAGCAGCGAGAGGTGGCAAAACCCTAGATCGGTTTCAGGATGTGTGTGGCGGTAGCCGGGCAAGAGTTTATATAGGCGCGGGCACGCAACGGAGAAACCCTAGGCAACGTGGGTCACGCCCACGTCGCACGCCCGAGTCGGTTACAACAGCCCAATATCCGGGAGCGACCCGAACCGGCTCGTTGTGACGCGTCCGTCAAAGACTTGGTCAAACGTTTGGTTTTTCTGTGCAGCAAAAAGATAAGCTCGGCTCTGAGGCTCAATTTTGCAAACCCCGCGCGCGCGCGTCGCGTCGTCACGTGTTGAGACGAGCAAGGAGAAGGAGGAGGAGCGCGCGTGTGGCACTTCTCTTCTCACTCACCTACCAAGTGATGCAACACCCCACCTTATATGTTGGTCTACATCTCTCCCAACTTTTCATGTGAGACTAAACTTAGCTCCCACCTATTGCCTTTGTGCAGCTAATAAATTGGGCTGCATGTCACATGGGCTCACACACATGGGCTTTAAGATTTCTTAAAAATTTCTGAAATCTAATATGGGCCACTAACTTTGGGCCCAATATTTCAACAGTGCCTTCTTCGACGCCGGCACAACCTGCAGTCTCGTCAGCCACGCGCTCGATGACACCGTTGTACTATGATGTTCCAATTAAAAATGTGTGTGCGCTTGTACTATAGTTACACATCTTTTTGCAACTGTGATCGCAAAATGACTGAAATCTGAGGGCATGTATGTGAGGAAGTCATCGCCAATTCCCAACTAGAACACGAGGCTACATAGAAATTCCCTATTTCCTCCCCTAAAATCTCCGTCTACAGGGTATGATGGATGTTGAGGAGTGAAACTCTTGCCTGCATCAAACTTCTGAACACCTTGTCGCTCCAGCTCTCGAGCTCGCAAATGCGTTCCTCCAGCGTCTCAAACGCGGGTGCCACTGTCGCCGTCTCCGGCAATGGCACTGCCTTCTTTGCCGCCGGCACAACTTGCAGTCTCGTCAGCCATGCGTTCGATCTTCGATGAAACCATATGGACAACTGCTGATACGTCTGGGGACATTGCGGCGCAGCTCAGGAAGACGGCCTCCGACGCCGACGCCGTGGCCGCCGCCACCTCCGCCACCACGCCGATCACCTCACCGCCGTCCGCCGGCGATATCACGGCGTGCCTCGAGGCGTGCCCCATCGCGGCGGCAAGGCGGCACAGCTCCATCTCCGCGCACTTGCGTGCCCGGAGCAATGCGGCGACCATCGCGCCGTCCCCGCGCCGGATGCCCGCGCGCAGCTCCGCTGCGCTCTGCTTGAGCGTGAGTAGCGCTGGCTCGAAGGAGCCATACGCGTCGGCGAGGGAGAGGAACCCATCGAGGATCTGTTCGAAGGTGGCGGCGTCGTTCCGGAGCGCCGTCCCGGCCTGCGGCAGCGCGAGGAACTCGGCGAGCATGGCCAGGACGGCCTCGACGCGCGCGAGTCCGTCATTCTCGCGGGAGCCCTTCACGGGGGCCGACCATGCCCTGAGCTCGCGGATGCCGGCGTCGAGGCGCGCGTGGACGTGGTGGCACCGTGTCACGACCAAGGCACAGACCAGTGGTGTATCCAGGAAGAGGGCGCGCGACATGAGGAGGAGACGTATTGCTGCAAAGGCATTTTCTACATAGAAAGATAAGGCTACCAGTGGCAGGTTGTCAGTCACTTAAATAGACCTCCTTGTTTCTGTAATGGTTATCGAATGATACTTGGATCTGGATCGGGATCAGAGCCTAGCTCCTTCCTTGGACTCTATTCTCTTCTTCCTCCGAATTCTCTCTGTACCTTCTCTGTATCGCTACACAATCCTTGAGAGAATACCAAATCGAGATCTGGTACTGTAACATCTGGTATCAGAGCGAATTCCGATCCTGGAGTACCTCGAGCGACCGAGATACACCACCAAGGCCGCGCGGCGAATCATGATGCTGGAGGAGCAGATCGCCGCCCTCACCGCGTCGGTGAACGAGGGGCGCGCGGCGACCGACGCCAAGTTCGACGCGCTTCAGGCTTTGTTCAACAACTGGAAGCCGGTGGTCGCAGATCTTCAAGGCCAAGTGGAAGCGCTGCGAGTACGGATCGAGAGGTACGCGCCGTACTTCGAAGGATTAGCGGCGTCTACGCCGACGGCGGAGGCGGAGGTCGAACTGGGAGGCAGGGCCGCACCGCGACTGACCGACGGCGTCGCGTTCGGCAACGTCTCTGGGCCAAGTGGCCACCGTCAGCAACACGACATCGGGGGAAGTGTACTCGGGCCAGCTCCCAGTACTGTTCCTCTGGTCACAGGTGTGAATTTACTCACTCGTTCCGGTGCTACCAATTTCGATCTTACTGATGGTAGAGATCACCGTGCATCTCATCACAATTGGGCACTTCCAAAATTGGATTTTCCAAGTTTCGATGGTGACAATCCCCAATTCTGGCGCACCAAGTGTGAGCAGTACTTCGTTGTTTACGGTTTGCAACCCGATCTGTGGGTGCGTGTGGCCACATTACATTTCACGGGTAACGCGGCGCGCTGGTTGCAAGTGCATGAGAAGAAGGGCACCGTGTGGGGATGGGACAGTCTCTGTTCCATGCTGTTCGAGAAATTTGGAAGAGAACACTATCAAAACCTCTTGCGTCAGTTTAACAACCTCAAACAACAAGGGACAGTCCTAGAGTACATGAGTCAATTTGAGGATCTTATGCATCAGATCTTAGCCCATAATCCAGCTATAGATGCTTTGTTTTTCACCACACAATTCCTAGAAGGGCTTAAGTCAGACATTAAAGCTGGTGTCATTTTGCATCGTCCGAAAGAGCTAGATACTGCTTTTTCTTTGGCTACTATGCAGGAGGAGCTGTTGGAGGCGCAACCGCATCGGGATTATCGACGTGCTGATGGTGGTGGTCACGGCCGGTTTCCAGCACGCCCACTCTTGGCGCTGGGAGCACCACCTGTGCGGCCAATGATTATGCTGCCACCAGTTCAGGCAGACGATCGACATGGCATCGATGGTGCACACGCGGCTGATCATCGAGCGCCTGACCAAGGGCGCGCTCCAGATCACGGTCGCGGTGAAGACCGTGTCGGCGCTTTGCGAGCTTACCGCCGAGCTCGTGGACTCTGCTTCAAATGCGGTGAACGTTGGGGACAAGGTCACCAATGCGCTGCCACCGTCCAACTTCATGTGGTAGAAGAAATACTGGAGCTGTTACAAGCGGAACAAGTTCCAATGGAAGCTCAAGACGATGATTCTGATGATGATATTCTGATGTCAATCTCCAAACTGGCTGCCTCCGGGGCCACTACTCCCAGCACCATTCGATTGGTGGGTCGTATTGAAGATCAAGAGGTGTTGATTCTGGTTGATTCTGGCAGTTCGCATTGTTTCATCAGTGATTCTATTGCATCCAAGCTTCATGTCCATTCCCAGCAAGTGCCAGCATCCAGAGTGCACGTGGCTGGTGGCGGTATCCTGTCATGTGATCGTCAGATACCAAATTGTGTGTGGTCTGCTCAGGGGCACTCGTTTGCGACAGATTTGCGGGTGCTCAGCTTGGGGTGTTATGATATGATTTTGGGAATGGATTGGCTCGAGGAGATGGGCGACATGAACATCAGTTGGGTGCATAAGTCTATGAAATTCCACTATAATGGAATATATGTTCATCTACAAGGGATTCAGTCACCTACCCCAGTGTCTTCTTGTCAAGCGGTGTTACTGTCTCAACTGCAGGACATGGAGCAGGCCGGATCCATCTTACATATGGTCATGGTGTGTGCGGTCGAGCAAGTGCAACCTACTGACAGCATTCCTTCTACTGTCCAGATCCTTCTGCAAGAATTTGCACCAGTTTTTGAGGAACCACACGGCTTACCACCTAAGAGAGAATGGGATCATCAAATACCTCTGATGCCAGGCGCCCAACCAGTCACAGCACGGCAGTACAGATACACACCAGCCCAGAAAACTGATATCGAGGCTCAGGTCACAGCAATGCTTCAAGCCGGCCTCATCCAAGTTAGTGCTAGCCCATTTTCGTCACCAGTACTGCTAGTTCGCAAAAAGGATCTCTCATGGCGATTTTGCACTGATTATCGCCTGCTGAATTCCATTACCATTAAGAACAAGTATCCACTGCCAATTATCGATGAACTACTCGATGAATTATCTGGCGCTTGTTGGTTTTCCAAGATGGACCTCTGTGCCGGGTACCATCAAATTCACCTCCGTGCTGGTGAAGAATTCAAGACTGCGTTCCGCACTCATCACGGACATTTTGAGTTCAAAGTAATGTCGTTTGGTCTCACGAATGCACCAACAACTTTTCAAGGGGCGATGAACACTATACTGGCTCCTCTTCTCCACAAGTGTGTATTGGTTTTTCTCGATGACATTTTGGTGTACAGTCCCACTCTGGAAACTCATGTGCGTCATCTCCATCAAGTTCTCCAACTGCTGCAACAACATAAACTGCATGCGAAGCTGTCCAAATGCACATTCGCGCAGCCAGAATTGAGGTACTTAGGACATCGCATCAGTCGAACTGGTGTCACAACAGAACAGGATAAAATCAGCAAAGTTCAGGACTGGCCAATTCCACTGAATCTGAAAGAATTACGAGGATTTTTGGGTCTAGCCGGCTGATGAGGGTTAACTCGACAAATGTCCTAGATGCAGGACTTAGGATCGGGGAGATAGGGCGTCAGATGAACTCGAAGGTAAGGTTAGTCGAAATAGGTTTATATCGAAAGTAAACTTGGGTGGTGAACCTAGCTTGCTTTCAATCTGCCCTACACCGTCCCCTCCTGGCCCCTATATATAGGTGGCCAGGTCTCGAGGATCGGGTAGGGTCCGATACAGATTACAATATCGACATACGGTAAGAACTCGTATCTCGACTATCATTACAATTGGGCCTAGCTTAACGGGCCTCAGGGGTACTCAACTAGCAGGCTCTATTAGCTATACCCTTGTCAGTAGCCCCTGAGATTCTACCAGAATTGCAGATTCGGGTTGAATCTCTAATCTTTAAATCTTTGACTTGATCAACTCTTCGACTTCTTCATATCTTCAAATCTTCGACTTGGTCTTTCGACTTATTTTCATGATAATATTTCGCAAGGGGTTTTGATGAACAAGCCTGACAACTCTGATGGATCAAGAGGTCAGTTAACTGTCAGAACAGATACTTGTCACCTACTTCAAATTCAATCCCCTTGGATTTGAATTCGGGATACCGGTCAAACCCACTCTTTTGCCGCATTTAGGACTTACAAAGAATGAGTCCCAGTGATTCTCAGGGTACCCAGTGTGTCCACCGAGATTTTCTTCGCGTTGTAGACACGGATACATACCAGCAGAGCGCATCCATGTGCGTATACTAGGCCACACAGGACGGATCTCGGGGTCTTGCCTTCGTGATAAATCACGGCATTCGAGTTTCGTTGCGATAACGTAGCTCGAGAATCACATGTCGCAGTCAAATTTTGACTGAAGATATTCGGGTTATACAACCATAAAAACTGACTCCCGATGGGAGTAACAATGTTCCACTGCATACTCCTTCACTTCCCATGCTCTAGTACTTGTCAATAAACATCGTCGGGTGCGCGCTCAGCGCTCTCGATGGGAGTAGCCCCCGAGGCTATAGTCGAACAAAACTTTTTTCGAGTATAGGCTCAAATATAGTATACTTCATCATCATGCTTCAACTCGAAATAGTTTAGCGATAACTTTCGTCGGGTGCGCGTTTAGCGCTCCCGATGGTAGTAGCCCCCAAGGCTATAGTCGAATGTTATCGGGTATAGTCTTCTAACTTGGTTTTTGTATTGTCGGCGCCAACCTTGTTTGCTCTTTTCTATCATCTTTATATTTGATAGTCGCCATATTTGATACTCGCCGATTATATGCATCTGTTGAATTGATCTCTAACCTCTTCGTGATGTCAGTGGCCAAATTTAGCTATACGTCATCTTTACTGAGCGCGTACCGTTTCATGGGTAGCGCGGTAATTTTTGTATTTCTCTGCCCGTTAGTGGGCTGCCGCTTCCGCTCCTTTCGCCACGTCTCAGCCCACGTTCCTTCACCAAGAAGGTATATAAAGGGATAGTGGGGATTTGTACTGTTTACCAGCTCTTTCTCTCCGCCGCCGCCGCCATTGTCGATCTCTGCTTCCTTCTCCTCTCGTGCATAGCCCCCAGGCGCGGATTAGTAGATGCGCGTGAAGCACCTTGCGTCCAAGAACATCATGGCCAAGGGAAAGACAACCTCTGCGACTAGCTGGGTGCGCTCTGCCATCGCGCAGAAGGAGGTGGAGAAGGCCAGGACGGACGGCCTCATCTCCAGCAGCGACTCCATTAAGTTCCCCAGCACCGAACGGATCCCTCAGCCCCCGAGCGGTTATCGGGTAATGTTCCTTGCTTTCCTCTTTCGCGGACTTTCTCTTCCTGCCCACGAGTTTCTTCGTGGGCTTCTCTTTGTTTATGGTGTGCAGCTTCACCAGCTCACACCTAACTCCATCCTCCATATCGCTTGCTTTGTGACTCTTTGCGAGTCATTCCTGGGCATTGAGCCCCACTTTCTTCTTTGGAGGTCAATCTTCCGGCTCCGCCCCAACGTTGCTTTATCCAGAAAACCCGAACTGGGTGGTGCTATTGTCTCTGTGCGCCCTGAGGCGCAATATCTCGAATTTTCCATGTCTGCATCTGTCCAAGGGTGGAGGACAAAATGGCTCTACATCAAAGACCGTAAGGCCTCCCCCAAAGCCGAATATGGTCTAGCCCCCTTCGACGCCTCCAAGGAGCTGAAGAAATTGGCATCGTGGGATTCGCCTCCCTCAGATGCTGAAATGGAACAAATTGCTCATCTACTGACTCGCATTCAAACTCTGAAAGGAGGTAAAGGAGGCGTATTGTCGGGTATTCAACTCATGGCATTCTTTGTGTAACGTCCAGTTCAACCCCTGCAACATCACCTTACCAAACTTTGGAGCTACTCTGGCTTGGAGGATCCTTCTCGCATCTCTGAAGATCTAATAGAGAAGCAGGATGTCGACAAGCGAGTTAGGAGCCTCACCAAGCTCACCAAGGACTATGCGGTTGCTGAATTGGCCGCTGGTTACTTCGACTCTGTGCACCCCCTACCCGAGGTATATATTTGTTTGCTTTGTATACTTTTTATCGAGTTCATCGGCTTCTAGCTGTGTTCAATACTTGTATCAATTACTTCTCTGATTTATTCGTTTATAGGACCACATGTTCCTTGTCTCACGCCCCTACCTTCCGGAGGAAGGGCCTCTTCTGGCTGATCTGGCCTCTTCTGTATCTGAAGCCCCCGAGGCTGAAGAAAATCAGGACGGAGATGATGCCGAAGAATCAGAAAAAGACACCAGCTCAACGACATCGCCTCCTCATGCGCTCTCTGAGGACACTGGTGCGGACAAGAAGAGGAAGCGTGTCGACGACTTTACTTCTTCGAGTACCTCTCTACAGAGAACAACGGCTAATAAAGCCCCTGTTCTAGAAGAAGATATTGAATATTTCGACCTCCTGGCATCGTAAGTGTTCTTCGAGTTCTGCGATTGCACCGTACTTGCCCTCTTTCTTTCATGTTGTACATAACTTGTTTCTTCTTGTAGTGATGAAGAGGAGCCACCAAAAGATACTACGGCTGCTCCTTCGACTCCACCTGTAATTGCTGATGAGCCTTCTGCCCAAGAGATTGCGTCGAGGACCACTAGGGCTTCTGTCAAGAAGGTTCCTGTGGCCCGAGGCAACAAGCGCTCGAAGAAGGCCAAGGAAGCCAACGTTTCTCTTGAAGCCCATGAATCCGCGGTTTCCCCCGATGATGTGAGTGAATGTCCTTGACCTGTTTTCCTTGCATAAACTATGCTCTTACGCGTCCTTCTTCTCAGGCATTGTTGAAGAGATTTGTCGCCTTGGGCACTGAATGTGCTGAGTACCTAAAGGTTGCGAAAGCTTCCGAAGGTGCGCTCGACATCCTGTCTTTACTTTTCCTCTATGCTTCTTTTTGTTGTTTATTTGACTTCCTTTCTATCTTTGCTGGGCTGCAGATGCTCTAGCAACGGCCAATGCCCGCATTGCATCGCTGGAAGCCGAGCTCAGCGCTTCACGGAAAGCCTATGATGTTGCGACCGCCGCCAAAGCAAGCGCTGAGAAGTCACAGAAGTCAGCGCTGGCTAAGGCAAAGAAAACAGAAAAGGCTTTGGTCGATGCTAACAAAGAGCATTCTCAACGAGAGCAAGCCGTGACAGAGCGTCTTCGCACAATGTCTGCTGCTTCTGGAGGTAAATACTCGCCTTGTCCCCTTCTTCGACTTCTGTTGCGTTCTTGCACTTGCTAATGCTTTCCTTTCCTTATTTTCCCTTGTCCCCTTTGTTGTGCCGGATTTACCGGGGTGTCTTTGTCGACTCTGCAACCGGGCGATGATCCTCTGATGACCGCGGTTAACTTACTCGAAGCAAACTGGATATCTATCCAGGAGATCTTTGAGTTGGTGAGCCACGTTCTGACGCGGATGTTCGTCGGGTTGTGGCCAAAGAAAAAGGCGGAGGTTCCGAAAGATGACTTGAAGAAACTTGCCAAAGCCTTCGATACGACTGACGACCCTATCCTCCAGCTGAAGGGGCTTTCTCTGAAGCGTGGTGCTGAGGGTGCTATCGCACTTTCTTATGCACATGGTGCAGATGTTGACTGGGAGAAAGTGAGCTCTCCTCATGGCCGCACCCGCTCTGAGTTAAAGGCTTTCTTCGAGAAGGCAAAGAAGTTGGCGCCCGCCCTGGCGTCAATTATTTCTCCTTCGGCGGCTTCCGCAACATCTACTGCGCCAACTCCAGCGACGGAAGAACCCGCGCCTCCTTCAACTGTTGGTGATGAATTTACCATACCTTCCTCTACCACGGAGCAAAATGCTGAGGTGGCGTAGACTCGGCTTCTTTGTAGTTTTCAATTTCTGCTTTTGATGTAAAAACCTTTAGTTGCATGCAACCCGAGAACCTTAGTCAAAGGGTTTGCATTTATGTAAATATGCTTCTTTTCTATGATATGTTGTGCTAGCTTCTGAAATGTTTCTCCTTTCTTTTCTTTTTGACTTTCAGTCTATGCACATCAATGATCCTTTGAGTCGCGATCCTGCTCCTTCTTCTGCCCGCGCGTTCGACTCTAAGGTTTCGTCGCCTCCTCGCCGCTGCTATCAATACACGGAATATTCTTCAAGGATTTCTGATCTTGAGACTCGCTTGACTTTGGCCAAACGCCAAGCACAGATGGCTGTGGATAAAGCTAGCAAAGCTTGTCGTTTGATGAAGCAGATATCTGTTCTTGATGATAAGGTGTCTAGCCTGATGGCGAAGATTGTGCATCATGAGGAATGCAACTCTTTTGTCCTTGGCATTATCGAGTCTGTCTGCGAGATGTTGTGATGTAAGATTCCTTTCGACTTCTCTTTTTTCCCCTTTTCTCCCACTGCTGTTTTGTGATATCCTTTGCTATCTTAGGCACTTGTTTGGATTTTGCTGCTGAAGATCGTCGGGTTACCGAGCGAAATGCGGCTCTAGAAAAAATATCAGCGGGTATTGAGACTTTGTGGTCTGATCCTCGACGCCGGAGTGCTATCGTATTGCTTCTGGGCCGCGCCCAGCATATTGGCGAGTCAGTTGATGGTTGCCGAAGAGCTCTCATAACTATTCATTCTGTTATGCTTCCTCGCAATCCTCTGCCTGGAAGGTTCCCACTGCTTCTCGATACTTTTAGATCCAGTCAGCGCATTCATCGATTGATAGAACTGAACTTAGTGGCAGGTGCCAATTTTGCTCTTGGGTGGATATATAAGTGGCACCCAAGACTTAATTATAGCTCTATGTCCCTGATTTTGGCTCCTGGTGGAGCTAGCCAGCGAGTACATGTGGAGAATACCTTGCAGCCTGCTCGAAGGATTATAGCTAGGCTGCTGCAAGCGGATGCCACGTTTTTCCGCGAGTATCACTATTTAGATCCTTTCGGTGTAGATGATTCTGATAACCCGCTATTGCAATACTTGTGTATATGTGGAACGCGAGATTTTCTTATTTCGCGACTGTATGTCTAAAATTTATCCTCAGAGCGTTTTTGTATGATTCATGCGTTTGCCGCATTTTCCCTTTGAAAGACTAGTAAACTCGAATATGAGGAACGTTTTGTCTTTATTATACTTGTAATGTAAGATACATGGGGTGACCCAAGAGATCCGGCTTATGACCTGTGTTCTGGATCTAGAGGGCATTGCCCCTGGTATAACTCGTGGCTTTTACAGCCTTATTCTTCTACTCTACTTTGTTGTTCTTGATGCTCATACCATCGTGGCCTTCTCTTCTTCTTCTGTAACTTTGTCTTCTCCTGATGCTTCTACTCGTGGTTTCTTTGTCTCTGGCTCCGCGGCACGTCCTTCGGGTAGCTTGACACCTTCCGTAGTCGTGCTTTTCACCTTCTCTGCATAGTTGGCTATCATGCCAAAGTTTTGCGCCATCTTGTGGAACTCCTTGTCGCAGAGGTCTGAAAGCTTGAAGCTTCCCTTCACTGTGATTATTCCCTTTGGTCCTGGCATCTTGAGTACTAAATATGTATAGTGAGGCACTACCATGAATCGTGAAAACGCAGGTCGCCCGAGGATCGCATGATACTGAGATGGCCAGTCCATGACCTCGAAGTCTAGCTTTTCTCTTCTATAGTTTTGTCGGTTTCCGAAGCAAACGTTGAGTGCTATCCACCCTAGTGGATAATTGGCACTTCCTGGTACGATTCCATGGAAGAAACAGACTGTTGGCTTCAGGAACTCTAGTGATATATGCATTGCTCTGAGCGTTTTCGCGTATATCAAGTTAATTCCGCTTCCTGCATCCATGAATATTCTGTCGACATCGTATGCGCCGATTTGAGCTTTGAGTACCAAGGGCACGTTTCCCGGCTGAGGTACTATTATAGGGTGATCTTCCCTGTTGAACTCGATTGGTTGCTCTGACCAATGTAGATATTCGGTTGTAGCTGGAGGTGAAGTGACTGCTAGATTGACTTGTCGAGTAATACTCTTTTCCTCTTTGTTTGACTTGGGCACGGGTTGTATCATTGCTGTGATATGTCCCTTAGATGGAACGTACCCTTAGTCGTCGTCGTGTCCCTGGTTTGGTTGGTCTTGTCCTTGAGGGGCTCCATTGTTCCCTTGTTGATTTGTAGGAGGTTTGTTGCTTCCTTCGTATCCTTGTCACCTTGCTTCGGTTTGCTTGTTTAATGCTGCCTCTTGTAGCTTCAAGAATGTTGTGCAATATTTCATTGCATGCCTGGATACTCGCTTTCTATCGACGAACGCTGAGTGTATATGACAAGGTCCATTTAGCATGTCTTCTGGCGACGGGTTATATTCTCTGGATTCTCTTGTGGGAAACTTTTTATATTCCTCTTTCCCGTAGCTTCGATATCCCGAGCTTCTGCGATCGCTTCCCTGATAGCTGTTGTCCTTATATCCCGCGGCTACTTGGCTGGGGGAGCCGTAGTTGTCGTAATTGCGGGACCGTCTTCTTTGACTTCCATATCTGTTTCTTCTATCATCCTCTGGGGATCGTGTCCGCATGTTGTTGCATGCGTCTTCTCCGTCTGCAAATCTGTTTGCTACGTCCATGAGGTCTGACACTGTTTTTGGCTTAATTCTGCCCATCTCTTCGACTAGGTCTCTTCGCCTTAATCCAATTATAAACGCGTCTATTGCTCTTTCGTCTGAAACTTCAACTGCTGAGTTTTTGATAAGACTCCATCTTTGGATGTATGCCCGTAAGGTTTCGTCGCATTGTTGCACACACGCTTTAACTTCTTCTATTGATGCCGGCCGCTTATATGTCAACCTGAAGTTGCTTGTGAATTGCTTCATGAGGTCTTCCCAGCTTCCAATAGTTTCTTTCTCTAGTTTGCTCAACCATGACCTTGCTGCGCCGGTGAGGTGTAGTTGCAAACTTTGCATTGCTGTTTCTTTGGTTCCTCCCAATATTTGTACTGCTTGCAGATAGTCTGAGAGCCATGATTGTGGTTCCTGTGATCCGTCGTACTTTTGTTGATCATGAGGTAATTTGAACCCCTTGGGTACTGGTGTAGTGCGAACCCTGTGGGTAAAGCACGATGCTCCCATCTCCTTTTCGTCGTCTTTATAGTCGCGCTTTCCGTTTGGAGATCGAGATCTTCGGGTTCCTCCGTGTTGTCTTGGTGATGGCAATCGAGATCGTTGATTACTACTTCTGTGCCGAGGACTATTGTGACGGCGAGGTGACCTTGGCTTGTGTGCTTCCTTGTGGTGATATGCTTCCTCTCCTTTTGCTGATAGCTTATGGCCCACCATGTTTAGTCCGTTCAACGCTGCTCTATGCATGTGTTCCCTAGGATCCCCTGGGCTTGGTCGAGTTGTAAGCAGATATGCTTGTGCTGCCACTAGTGCTACTTCAGGGATTTTTGGTACGATGTTCCCCTGCTCGTCGACCGATAGGAAGGACGAGTCGAGGTTTTTGGATATGCTTTGCCTTTCTAAGTACTCGAGGTTTTCGTACCTTGAACCATGTCGACGATTTCTCCTTGCGTTAGTATGTGACGCGTCGCTTCACGCTCTGCGAGCGGCATTGCTGGCTGCGATGGCTGAGTCTTTTCTTTTTTGTATCTCTATTTTGTCCTTTGCCAGTTGCTTTGCCTGTTGCCTTAGGGCATAGTGATACCCCAGGAGCATGTCCTTGCTGGAATTGGATGGTATTGGTGTGCCGTTTTCCACAGCTTCCCTTATTATTCTCCATTCGTCGGCTGATAGTCGAATTTTTTCCCGGGTTGTGAGAGATTTTGTTGTTTGCCCTTCTGTTGGATGATTTGCTCCTCTGTCGATATTTGCTGGGTTTAACACTGGATTGTTGTTTTTGTCGAATTCTTCTGAATTGTCTCCTACAATGGCGAGCACCTGGCATTGTTTGCCGATGTTACTATTAAAGCTTGAGAAGATCGAGTCACCATCTTCAGAAAGCTCTAACCCTGTCTTCCACGTATCTGTTGACTTGTCTGAGATATCGTCGTGGCAGATCATGAGATCTTTAAGTTGGATCCCTACGTCGAAATTTTCCATTGCTTCATCGTCTTCTGTGATTTCTCCTTTCTGCACTTCTCCTAAGCTGACCGGCAAGTTTACCTCGCTGGAAGAGCCTTCAGAATATTCCATCATTGCTACTGTTTCGGGCTCGCTTGCCGACAGATCTTGTTTCGTCGGGTCTGAAAGGCGAGATGAACCCGATGGCCCGATGAAGATGCTTAAACTTCCGATTGTCAACTCCATCTCTTGATTTTCGTCGACTTCTGTACTGCTGTTGGCTAAAAGAGAAAAAGCCATCGAATTCATGATTCCAACGCCCAGAGTCCCCACGGTCGGCGCCAATTGACGAGGGTTAACTCGACAAATGTCCTAGATAAAGGACTTAGGATCGGGGAGATAGGGCGTCGGATGAACTCGAAGGTAAGGTTAGTCGAAATAGGTTTATATCGAAAGTAAACTTGGGTGGTGAACCTGGCTTGCTTTCAATATGCCCTACACCGTCCCCTCCTGGCCCCTATATATAGGTGGCCAGGTCTCGAGGATCGGGTAGGGTCCGATACAGATTACAATATCGACATACGGTAAGAACTCGTATCTCGACTATCATTACAATTGGGCCTAGCTTAACGGGCCTCGGGGGTACTCAACTAGCGGGCTCTATTAGCTATACCCTTGTCACCGGCTATTACCGTAAGTTTGTCCGCAATTACGGCATCATCACCCGTCCCTTGACAGAATTGCTGCGAAAGAACACGCAATTTATCTGGACTCCAGCTGCGAATTCTGCCTTCTGTGCTCTGAAGCAAGCCCTCACCTCTGCTCCAGTGCTGGCTCTTCCGGATTTCACCAAATGATTCATCATCAAGACGGATGCTACTGGCATGGGAATTGGCGCAGTTCTTATGCAAGACAATCACCCCATCGCTTACCTGAGCAAGGCTCTCTGTCCGTGCAATCTGGGACTCTCAGCGTATGAGAAGGAATGCCTCGCCTTGTTACTTGTCGTGGATCATTGGCGCCCGTATTTACAGCATGGTGAATTCTTGATTCGCACAGATCAGAAGAGCCTCCTACATCTTTCTGATCAACGCTTGAACACACCAATTCAGCAGCGTGCCTTCACGAAACTGCTTGGTCTTCAATTTCAGATTCAGTACAAGCAAGGGTGGTCGAACCGTGCAGCAGATGCTCTCTCTCGTCGTCATCATGCGCTGGAACAACAACCCTCATCGGAGTTGACAGCTATCTCAGTGTGTCGCCCAGCTTGGTTGGAACCCATTCAGTCCAGCTACTTGCAGCACCCAGACTCGCAGGAACGCTTTGTGCACCTCCGCGCAGGAGATACATCAGAATCTGATTTTGAACTGAAAGAAGGACTGATTTGATTCCGGGGACGTATCTGGATTGGGAACGACAAGGACATTCAACTGCATTTGGTAAAATCCTTGCATGACAGTGCAGTGGGCGGTCACTCGGGATTTCATGCCACTTATCACCGAGTGAAGCGTTTATTTGCGTGGACCGGCATGAAACAACTCGTTCAACGGGTGGTGCGAGAGTGTGCTACTTGTCAACAAGCTAAAACTAAACGTTGCCCTCCGACTGGTCTCCTTCAACCTCTGAATGTGCCAGGACAACCATGGGAAGTCATCACTCTAGATTTTATTGAAGGCCTTCCTCTCTCTGCTAATCATGACACTATTCTGGTCATCGTGGACAAATTCTCCAAGTACAGTCACTTCCTGGCACTGCGTCATCCATTCACCGCATTGGACGTCGCCAAGCTCTACATGACTCACGTGTTTAAGATCCATGGGTTGCCTCAGGCCATCGTTTCTGACAGAGACCGTATCTTCACAAGTGCTTTATGGCAAGAATTGTTCCGGCTGTCAAAAACAGAGCTACGCCTAAGTTCTTCTTATCACCCTCAGAGCGATGGTCAGACAGAACGGGTAAACCAGTGTCTGGAAACATATTTGCGTTGTGCAGTCCACGCTTGCCCTACTACATGGTTTCACTGGTTGCATCTGGTAGAATACTGGTATAACACTTCAGTACACACAGCTCATGGAGTCAACCCATTCCAGGTCATGTTTGGTCGCCTTCCACGGGAATTTGGTACCGTACAAGTGGATCAGTGCACCGTGACAGACTTGGCAGCATGGCTCCGGGAACAAGAGATCATGCATGATCTTCTTAAGCAACAGCTGTTACGGGCTCAGCAACGCATGAAGATTCAGGTAGACAAACACCGCATCGAGCGCACTTTTGCCATCGGCGACACCGTCTACCTGAAGCTCCAACCATACATACAGACCTCAATTGCTCGCCGTCCTCATCAGAAGCTCGCGTTTCGGTACTTTGGCCCCTTCCAAATACTGCAACGCGTGGGTGACGTTGCTTACAAGCTTGATCTTCCAGAAACAAGCAAGATCCACCCAGTCGTGCATGTCTCCCTGCTCAAACGTGATCTGCAAGCAGGCATTGAAGCTAGCCCGCAGTTACCGCCTTCTGTCGATGTTTTGTAGGCAATTCAATGTCCAGCGCAAATCTTGGCTCGTCGTCGTGTGCGCAAGGGCAACTCCATGCAAGAACAAGTGTTGGTGCGCTGGGACGGGCTTCCTCCTCATATGGCGACGTGGGAAGCTGATCAAGAACTGCATCAGCTCTACTACCTCGAGTCGGCGTGGGGACACGCCGCATTACAAGACCGGGAGAATGTCATGACCAAGGCACAGACCAGTGGTGTATCGAGGAAGAGGGCGCGCGACTGGAGGAGGAGACGTATTGCTGCAAAGGCGTTTTCTACACAGGAAGACAAGGTAACCGGTGGCAGGCTGCCAGTCACTTAAATAGACCTCCTTGTTTCTGTAATGGTTATCGAATCAGACTTGGATCTGGATCGGGATCGGAGCCTAGCTCCTTCCTTGGACTCTATTCTCTTCTTCCTCCGAATTCTCTCTGTACCCTCTCTGTATCGCTACCCAATCCTTGAGAGAATACCAAATCGAGATCTGGTACTGTAACACACTGGCAGTGCATCGTGTAGCGTTTGCGGCGTGCTTGGCCTTTCTCTTCCCCGTGGTGCCTCCGAGTGTGAAGTGCATCGTGTAGCGTTTGCGGCGTTGGGTTCTTGGTGCGTCGGTGGGTGACATGGAGATGACAAGGGCGTGAGCTTATAGTTGGTAGATTTGTATGATGAGTTAACATCCATATAGTTGGTAGATTTGTATGATGAGTTGTACGCGGTAAACACGGAGGAGGCTGTGTAGTATAGATTTTAGCTTCAAGCTGAATTATCATCCGTGTTCAACACAAATTGCCTTGATTTTAGCTTCATACATTGCCATTGATTTGTGGCATAAGTCAAATTGATCTTTATACCTTTTTGCTACATGGCTGCTGGTGATCATCTTTTTTTCTTGGTAGCCTTCTTTCCTAAATTCTTATTTGCCACCCACTGAGAATTGCTTAATTTTACTCTAATTTGACTTTAACCTTTTAGGTATTGGGCACTGTGAGGATTTCCAGTTCTAACGTGTAGTTAAATAGTGTTATACTATGATGTTGCAATTAAAAATGTGTGTGCACTTGTACTATCGTCTATAGTTGCACTTTTCTGTGCAATTGTGAGCTAAGAGCATCTCTACTTGTAACCCCCATTCGGGCTCCGGCGCGGCCCCTTTTTGGCCCGTATGGAGGGGCGCCGACGCAAAATTGAAAATAGGGGGCGTCGCCTTCCTAGCCGTGCCCCCCAAAGTAAACAAATATTTTAATAAAGTAATATTTGAAACAGGGAAAACATAATTTTATTGCATAATAAAAATAAAAAACTAGTCATATTCCTGCCTAGGCCTATAATACTCGTCCTCGTAGTCGTCGAAGGAGTCGTCGTCCTCGTCGTCGGTCGGCGTGCGCTCCGGCCTCGGCGGCGTTGCCCGAACACTCCTGGACCACACCGCACGATCGCGGAAGAGCGATCGCCGCTTTGGGGAGCAGTGCCCGCAACGGCTGCAGCCTTCGCCGTCGCCTCCGCCGCGCGTACGATAGGCCTCCTCCTCCTTCCTCCACCAGGCGTCCCCCGGCGCCAGCGGTTCGAGCGAAGCGCGAATGGCCGCGCGCTGGCCCGGAAATTCTTCCGGGTCACCGGGACGCCTCTGCAGGCGCGCCGCCGCGGCGTATTCCGGAGGGACCACCCACCCCGGCTGAGGTTCCGGCTCCGGCCGGGCCGCCAGCATCCTGTCGAGGCGCTCGCGGGCGTTCGGGGAAGACGGATCCCAGAACACCATGTGACCTCCGGCCCTTTTCGGCTGGAAGTGCGGGTACCGGAGGCGGGGATAGTCCCCCGCCGATATGTGGTCCATCACGCCATCCAGAGTCCGCCCGCCCCACCATAGCTTGCGGCCCTCCTCGTTGTAGTTGACGGGCGGCGGGCCGTCCCCATCGTACCTGGCGAGCTGCCGGTCGCGACGGTTCGCGAAGAAGGCGTTCCAGGTGGCGGCGTTGTCGGGGTCCCAGTTGGCGTCCATCCGCTGCTCCGGCGTGAGCTCGCCGTAGTAGTGGTTGGTGATGGCCAACCGGCGGTCAGCACCTTGAGGGAGGGGCGGGACCGGCACGCCACCGGCGCTCAATCTCCATCCCTGAGGGCATCGGTGCCCCGGCGGGCAGGGGTAGTGGGAGGCGCATAGCGCCTCTGCCTCGGCATATGTTAGTGTGAGGAGCTTGGAGGAAGACATTGTGGGTAGATCTGAGCTATGGCAATGGCGGCCGTGGCCTATATGTAGTCGGAAATGGCGGGAAGGAACTGGCGGGAACGCTGTGGCGGCCACTTCCGGCCGCCACGTGGCCGCCGAAGGGCGCGTGGCTATAATCGCAATATTTATTCTCCTTCGGCGCCCCCGCTTGCCTCCCTGTACATTGGGTTTCGCTTGGGGCCGCCGGGTAAATAATCGGGCCGCGCCGGCGGAAATTCAGAAATGAGAGCCGCGGCTGTGCGCGTTTTTTGGCGCCGGCGGCACTCATAGGCCTTTTGGGGGCCTTTGAAGACCCCGAGTGGAGATGCTCTAAATGACTTAAATCTGAGGACGTGTGTAACAAGTCATTCCGAATAACCAATTGGAACGCTGAGGCTACATACAAATTATCTTCTAAAATCTCTGTCTACAGGGTATTATGGATGTTGAGGAGTGAAACTCTCGCCTGCATCAAACTTCTGAACACCTTCTCGCTCCAGCTCTCGAGCTCGCAAATGCGTTCCTCCAGCGTCTCTAACGCGGGCGCCACCGTCGCCGTCTCCGGCAATGGCACTGCCTTCTTTGCCGCCGGCACAACTTGCAATCTCGTCAGCCATGCGTTCGATGACACCGTGTGGACACCTGCCGGTATGTCCGGGGTCATAGCCGCGCAGCTCAGGAAGACGGCCTCCGACGCCGACGCCGTGGCCGCCGCCACCTCCGCCACCACGCCGACCACCTCACCGCCGTCCGCCGGCGATATCACGGCGTGCCTCGAGGCGTGCCCCATCGCGGCGGCGAGGCGGCACAGCTCCTTCTCCGCGCGCTTGCGTGCCCGGAGCGAGGCGGCGACCATCGCGCCGTCACCGCGCCGGATGCCCGCCCGCAGCTCCGCGGCGCTCTGCTTGAGCGTGAGCAGCGCCGGCTCGAAGGATCCGTACGCGTCGGCGAGGGAGAGGAACCCGTCGAGGATCCGTTCGTAGGCGACCGCGTCGTTACGGAGCGCCGCCCCGGCCCGCGGCAGCGCGAGGAACTCGCCGAGCACGGCCAGGACGGCCTCGACGCGCGCGAGCCCGTCATTCGCGCGGGAACCCTTTGCGGAGGCCGACCATGCCCTGAGCTCGCGGATGCCGGCGTCGAGGCGTGCGTGGACGTGGTGGCACTGGCAGTGGCACGGCTGGCTCGCCGACCGGGCGTGCGCGGCCCTGCTCTTCCCCGCGGTGCCTCCGAGTGTGAAGTGCATCGTGTAGCGTTTGCGGCGTTGGGTTCTTGGTGCGTCGGTGGGTGGCATGGAGATGGCAAGGGTGTAAGCTTATATGGTGGTGGGCGGGCGCCATGGTTGCAACTTGCATCAAAGAAAAGCGTCGCGCCGCTGGCCGTAGCTGGGCTGCTGTTTTCTGTACTGCGGCGGGGGCGAAACTACTCCCTCGATTTGACTTTACTATGAACTCGGTTGGGAACAGCTCTGCCTATGAACGTGCTAGTATCATATTCTTTTAAATTAGGTGTGCTTTAACAAGGATTTGGTACGATGATCTTCCTCTGGTTTCAGGGATCGTACGGCCAAACCGGAAACCTGGAGCAGGCTCGTTTCTATATGATCAAGCAACCATCCACCAGTTTACCTCACTAACAAATGATGTATGGCATCTAAAACTAGTGCCATATACATCACCTAAAACTGCAATATAGGTCACCCGGGTAGTTTTTGTTTTACAAGCTGATGCAAAATAGTGCATAACCACCACTGCAAACCCTTCTTCTCCAACACTTCAAATTTCAAGTTCAACAATTCAAACTTACATTTCAACACTTGCAAATCCATTTCGACAGTTTGATAAATACACAAAACTCGAGATCGACTTCGACACTACATAGATCGACTTCAACACTTCATAGTTTGACACGCACTATATCAACTCCGGCATACACTACCTCAACTCCGACCGGCACCAGTCCTCGACTCCGATATAGTACACACCCTAATTATTCCCATCGGAGGAGGAGGCGCCAAGGTCATTCCAGAAGTTCGAATCCATCACAGAGTCTGACGAGATGATGACGGTGGAGGGGGCCACACTGACTCGATGCTGGTATCATATTCTTTGAATTAGGTGTACGTTGCCAAGATTTTGTACGATGATATGATAAGGCAGGAGTGAACTGTCAACCTCCCGCTAGTCATCGGATCGGATGGAGTGGAGAATCCAGGTTTCATCGGGGCTATTTAGGTTGGGGGACTCTTCTCTGGTTTGAGGGATCGTGCCGGCAAACCGGAAACCTGGGGCTGGCTCGATTATATGTGATCAACAACAATACCAGCCAGGGTGCGGTTGTTACAAACGTCGCAGGGAAACGACGTGCGTGTGCGGTGTGCCTGGTCGTTTTGGCGATCCTACACGACTACAGCTGGAGCTGGATACAGACACAGAGTATGCCTTCAGTCTTCAGAGCCAGCTCTTCTTCTCTTGTCTGTGGGAGTGGAAATTACCAGCCGCCCCGCTATTTCCACTGCGGCTGCATGGAGCCTTTTGTCAGCCACCTTAAAACGCAAAGACACCCACGCAAGTCATGCCCATCGGCAAGAAGCTTAAACCTAGAAAAATACACACAGGAAGTGGAACCTAAAGCTGGCCAGTGCCAAACAAGACAGACAGATAGAGCTTAATATACCACACTTGCTCAGGCAGAAGCAGAGCCCACAGCGGCATGAGTTGAATCATATCAGCAATATAGTCGTAGAATCCAATAATAAATCCATCAAACCAAGCTACACACATGATAGAGTAGATACACCATACACAAGCCATCGCCCCAACATTTGTCCAAGAAAACATCCATCTAATAATGCTACTAGACAAGAGAATGCATGGAAAATAATGCAGGTCACAGCTCTTCAGAAGCACTTCCTGTGGACGATAGCTGGACCGGACTCCTCGTACTCTGTCCTGGAGATCCACATCTGCACAAAAATGAAGAAACACAAGTCAGAAAGTTCTCAAGTAAACCGGAATTGCGGATCAAGAACAGCCGCAGGAGTAGCTTCGCGTTACCTGCTGGAATGTGCTCAGGGATGCAAGGATAGACCCTCCGATCCAGACACTGTACTTCCTCTCTGGTGGGGCGACGACCTTGATCTTCATGCTGCTTGGGGCGAGTGCCGTGATCTCTTTGCTCATGCGGTCCGCGATACCAGGGAACATGGTAGATCCACCGCTGAGGACAATGTTGCCGTACAGGTCCTTCCTGATATCGACGTCGCACTTCATGATGGAATTGTAGGTCGTCTCGTGGATGCCAGGAGCTTCCATGCCGATGATGGAAGGCTGGAAGAGGACCTCTGGGCACCTGAACCGCTCTGCGCCTATGGTGATCACCTGCCCATCAGGCAGCTCATAGGTCTTCTCAACTGATGAGCTACTCTTAGCAGTCTCCAGCTCCTGCTCGTAGTCGAGGGCGACATATGCAAGCTTCTCCTTGATGTCACGGACAATTTCCCGCTCAGCACTGGTTGTGAAGGAGTACCCTCTCTCTGTCAGGATCTTCATGAGGGAATCAGTGAGATCCCTACCAGCAAGATCAAGACGAAGGATAGCGTGTGGAAGGGCATAACCCTCATAGATTGGGACTGTGTGGCTGACACCATCTCCAGAATCCAAGACAATACCTAATGACCAAAACAAAATCACAATGATCAGCATCAAGGAGCATAAGTTCAGTTTATTCCTAATGAACTAAGATTCCGTAGCAGCAAAAGAGAGTGTGCACATAAATAAAGCTATTCTTTGTTCACTTACCAGTGGTACGTCCACTAGCGTATAGGGAAAGGACGGCTTGAATAGCGACATACATGGCAGGAACGCTGAAAGTCTCAAACATGATCTGTGTCATCTTCTCCCTGTTGGCCTTAGGGTTAAGAGGAGCCTCTGTAAGAAGAACAGGATGCTCTTCAGGTGCTACACGGAGCTCGTTGTAGAAGGTGTGATGCCAAATCTTCTCCATGTCATCCCAGTTGCTAACGATTCCGTGCTCAATAGGGTACTTCAAAGTTAGGATACCCCTCTTGGATTGGGCCTCGTCACCTACATAAGCATCCTTCTGTCCCATCCCTACCATAACACCAGTGTGGCGTGGACGGCCAACAATACTAGGGAAAACTGCACGTGGAGCATCATCTCCGGCAAAGCCAGCCTATGAAAGATGAAAACAGTTTAGACTTGATAGATTTTAAGATTAAACTATAATAGTCCCCCAATAATAAAGTATGTTAGAGAATGCAATGCCAAAAGATCACAATTACCTTGACCATCCCAGTTCCATTGTCGCAGACAAGGGGCTGAATGTCCTCTCCGTCAGCCATTTACGCTACTTGATCTGCATATAAGAAAATAGCTTACTGACACAGAACCTAACAAAACTGTAAATCCATACAGATTTAAACTGACAAGATTAAGAAGGAGTAACTGTTCTTCCTAAAGAACATGAGTTAAAAGGGTAAAATATAATTTCCCTCGAGTAATCTCCAGCAGAACATAGCAAAAACACATTTCAATGTGGTGATAAATTTACATCAATTACAGTAACTGAAATGAAAGGAGATAATTCAAACAAGCTGTATGCAGAAATGTGGTAGTCTTACACTAATTAAACGAGTCCTCCAACTAGAGTAATTGATTTTTAGTTCAACTCTATGAATTCTGGCAGTAGAATTCATACAAGAAAATTCAAATTCATGGTTGTCTGAAGCACCAGCAGATGAATCAGATTTGACCTCGCTTAAGGCATGTTACTGATCCACATGTATTTTTAATCAATTTTTGTTTGTCTCATAGGCTGAAACGAATGGAACAGAGACTGCACAAGTGATGGTTTGTCTCATTGGTTAATTTGAAGCATTGGTCTTTTTCTCATCAGGCAGGAGAACCTTAAGAAATGTTGTCATGAACATCTATTACCTTCTTCTTTTATGTAAAAAAAAAAAAGAGACAGGCTTCTATGACTAGGAAATTTCACTTACAGAACATGTTATTTTTGCCAATGCCATGTGACACAATTTTTTTATATAATGACAGAGAACATTCCCGATCCCTGCATCTTGAGATGCGCCCAGCCCAAGCCATGCCACACCATGAAACCACGGATCTGCTTTGTTCTCGTTCGTGAACCAAAAGCGACAGCTATTTTTAGGCAGAAGAGCGATCCAGACGATTTCGTGAGTTCTACAAGCAAACCGACTGTGAAATGCGAAATCCGCGGAGAGATCTGCAGTTCATACGCCCCAACTTCACATCCTTTATAGCGCAGCCCGCGGCTATTAACAGATCTACGGTAAGACTAATACAACATATCCAGCCGCGACGGATCCCCAAGAAAAACAAAGCATCAACATCTACCCGTGCAGCCTGATCCCGCTGATCGGATCCAGCATGTGACGGAAAAAAAACACAGGCCGAAACAACCGGCGAAACCTACGCCCGCAGCCACGACGCGGCTGGCCGAGCCAGCAACGGCATCCCGATCTCTAGCCGACATAGTTAGCAAAAATGGGGGGTAAGGTGCTAGAAAGGCGGCCCGAGACAGGCGGAGGCTCACCTGAAGCGAGGAGGCGCGGGGAAGGTGACGGCGGAAGGAAGCGAAGGGCGCTGGGAGGGAGGCGAGTGGTGGGTGGGGTGGAGGAGGAGGGCGAGATATAGGTGCTCCGCGGGCGTGTGGGAGCGGCGAGGGTGGTGGTGGTGGCCGATGACGGTGGGAATGAGATGTAAAGCAGGGCGCAGGCCGGTGCCGCACTGGAAAGTTGGGGGAGGACTGGAGAGGAGGAGGGAGATGCAGATGCCCCGCTGTCTACGCGGCCGTGCCAGCGGGGAATAATTCCTGGGCCACCCTAGAAAATCGACTTTTTTTCTTTCGGTTTAGTTTTAGTGCCAGTACTTGCGTGCACGATGCTGGGTTGTACCCAGATGGCAAGGTACAGATTGTGGCATTTCTTTTTGTTAGTATGAACAAACTGAGACATTTAAGGTAATATTTTTCATAGCACATAAAAATAAGCGGTTTGTTACCTAGTAATCCCTCCAAAAAATGTTGTTGAATAATTTGATACAATTTAGTATAAAGTTACTGGCTCACCGGCAATCGTTTTCGATGGATGGTAGTGCCTGTATTTTTTTTTCACATCACATAGAAAAATTAGCGGTTGTTACCTAGTACTTATCATTTTCACTTCACATCCTATTGTTGCGAGGACACTTCTCTTTCCGAATTCCTTTTTTTTATTTGCTCGTGTTGGACAATGTACTTTAGTTAAGAAATTAATTGAAAAGAAGAGTAGCCCAGCTTAGAAAAAAATTAAAGTGGGTGCAAATCGAGATATCGCTAGTCGAAAGCGGGTCTTCATTCCTAGGATGGTTGGATACTTTTATGGCTCTCCGCATTTATGCAACAGGGTTGTTATTTCTATTTTTTACTCAATGCGGAAGTATTCATATTATTGATGTATGTGACTGAAAATAAATAGGTGTGAAATACAACCTAATTTTGGGCTAGGAATGAGTCGATCTTCGCTTGTCGCATCAGTAGCACGCGTTTTGTTATCCGCATGTACACGTGGACCAAAATAGATCGCCTTGGCCCGTTTAAGTCGCATCCCTGGAGATATCCTTAGTTAAAAAATTATACTATCATCTTTTTATTAGACGTGCTTATGTGGCCAAAAAACTTTTTTAGTAGCTTATGCGACCACGGCAAATGAACCACCAAAAATAAACAAACCAGTGCACCCATTATAGTTCCGCGGTCGAGAAAAGTTACCGGCGGCCATTGTTAAGGAGCCCATCAATGGTGACACACTCTCCAAATCTCATCTATTTTGCTGGCATCAGAGTCTCGTGTCTAGTTGTCGTACGGCTTGAGTTGGCATCGCAACTTTTTGGGTTGCTTTAGGTACTCGTGACTCGTAGGATTGGAAGAGGAGAGAAAGAAAAATGAGCACACGACATGAAAACCAAGGTCGCGATGTGTGGAGGACGGTGGCGCGGGACCGGAAAAAGGAGTGGGTAGGCGGCAGCTAGCTTTAACATCTGCCCACTTTGCTACTTCATTTTAGCTTTACGGCAACGCCTCCACGATGATAACATCGATCTCCCCCGTCGTTATACGGACGGCTTATGCGTTGGTGCCCCTGTCCTGCAAACCGTCATCATTCTTTTTAGTTTTATCGTCTCTGAAGTCTCACTTGGTTCTTACGGGCATTTTTAACAGGTCGACAAGTGTTTGAAATGGTCCCTTTGCACTGACCCCCGACAGTCCAGAGGCCCTTGTCCCTAGCTGGTCCGTTTGGGGTGGGGGGCACCCAATGACCTGACTCATTTTGATATGCACCCTCGTCTTCCTCTCATTCGGCCGAGGCCGCAATGTCGCAGACCAAGGAAGCGGAGATGCATGAGCTCGATGAGGAGGACGAGGCCGTCAAGGTAGGCGAACCTCCTCGCCTCCTTTGAGACCACCTAGTAGGAGGTGGTGCATGCCGCCGTCCTCAAGGAGACGAATGGGGCTAAGTGTGTCAAGGAGATCTCCTAGGAAGCCACACGTCTGGAGGAGGCAGGCTGCCGTCTCATGGCGACGGAGAAAGATGCGTCTCTCTTCTCGCCAGGAGGGAGGAAGCCTCCGCCGCACATCATCTTCCACCGTACAGTTAGGCTTAGTTGAGATTAAAGTATTTTTAAAACTAAAATATTATAAAACCAAAATATTCTAACGCATGACCTAACAAATATTTTAGTTTTTTTCCTTTCTTAGTTTTAGAAAACAGAAGATCACACCTCTTTCTTCAATAATTTAAAAGACCATAGTTTTAGAAAATACTTAAATTCTAAAACTATGATATTTATTGCATCTAAATACTCTTTCCATACCGGATTACAGGACAATTACGCACTCTGAGTCAAAATTTGACCTTTAATTTTAGTTAACAAAATATAAGATATATTATATAAAAATTATACCATTGGATTCATATTCAAAGAACTTTCCAATGGTATAATTTTTATATCAAATATCTCATATTTTTTTGAAATTAATGGTTAAAGTTTATCTTAAAATATATAATTGTCCAATAATCCGGTATGGAGGGAGTAGCTTAAAGTGTAAAATAGTTTACTAGTAGTATTTTTTAGAAACCAAAGTATTCTTCGAATACCTAAAAAAAATACTTTGATGCCAAACGGGGTTTAACACTTTAACTCTTTATTTTCTCCGCCGCCACCGTCCTTGCCCTTTTGCCCGCGCTGCCGCCGCCACTACTGTCCACCCCTGCAATAAATGGTTGGATCACATCATGTTTGTTATGGAGAGAGACTTACTCTGTTTTTCATTGCCAAGAACACTCTTATTTTCACTCTTATCGTTCAACGAGTGTTCTCTTTTTCTGCTACTACGTTTAGCTTTCGTTTTTCGCCTTGATTTTTGTTCAGATCTTGTTATATCTTTGCATCAAGGTGTATTTGGACCACTGGTCTACATTGGTTTTCATCAAAATAGTTGTCTCAAAAAGGTTTGAATGGTGTTGGAAAAGAGAAAAAGTTTCATGCAAAAAAGTGGTACAAAAAGGAGCTTGTTTAGACCGCGGCTTAGAATTTTGCATGCCATGCTTGATGTCGTTTTGATAGTATGCTTAGTATTTTTTGCTTTAGCATGACTTGTCTCAAATGACTGAGATTGCTTAATGAGCCTTTGAAAAAATCATGCATTGTTTTTATTATATGGAAGCATTTATTTGGTTTTCTCTTTGATGCTTTATTTGGGTTGACTTGGCGCATGCTTACTACATGTTTGACTCTTACAAAGTCGCCATAAGCCTCTATGCTCATTTAATTTTTGACCTTTTGATGCCATTTTATGTTTCTTTTAATGATGTTTTGTCGCCTTGCATGATTATGGCCGTTATTGCTCTCTTAGTTGGTCGCTCCCAGTCTTTTGCTAGCCCTCATTTTGTACTGAGTATGAGCTCTACTCGTGCATCCAACTCCCAAAAACCAAGTATTCCAATGTGTCCACCATACATACCTATTAGCAATTTGCTATTCCAAAGTACATTTGACTTGCTTTTATCTATCATTCGAATTAAACTTTTATCGGTGTTATACGAAAATTAGTCAGTAAAGCTCTCACAAACCTGATGGCACACTTTACTTTTCTCGCTTTTAAAATTTTGATATTGTGGCTCTTTTATGTTGAAGTTATGCTTGCAAGTTGTAAGTTGGGAATTAGCCAAACCATGCCGTCATGGGGAAAGCTTTCAACATTGCACTTCTCTTATTTGAGTTGATATCGTGATCTTTTGTTTATGGATACTCGCGATGTGAAACAAGTTGGGAATCTTGCGGGATCATGGAGTTTGTATATGTGTTAGAGAAACCCCTGGGCCGCTAATCTAAGCCATGCATAATTCATGGTGGAAATTTACAGCATGCCCATAGTGGACATTCGACGACACATCTCAAAATAAAAAGCTATACCAATGGTAAATAAAAGAGATGCCGAGGTGTTCATTGTCTGTTTGTCCTGTCATTTTGATGTGGGCTTGTTCCATGTCATTGGGCACGGAGGTACCCCGTTGGCGGTTCTCGATGATACGCATATACTTACAATGACAAGAGCTTGCTTGGGACCCTAAGTCGAGTAGCATGAGGTTTGGGTATTCGTACTTCACGGGACACGAGGTTTTCAACTTTTGATTTGTCAAGCATATGCTCATAAATGTTCTTGCATTTACTTTAACCATTCAAGATGCCTATGATGGGGGCAATGAGAGCTCAAAGCTAGTAAGTACCATAATTTTTGAAGGTTTATAAAACTTGCAATCACTGCTTCCCTCTGTGAAGGGCCTTTCTTTTACTTTTTGTTCAGTCTCCACCTTCTACCTTTATGCACCGTCTAAGAGAGCATAGTTGCCATTCTGAGTATAATGTGCATTGTCCCAAAGGTATCATTGATTGATTCATGATTTTGGTTTCACTTGTTCTTAAATTATTTGTATCTAGTCGCCCTCTTAAACTTGAAGGTGTCCTATGCATTTATGTTTTGCTATTCCATGAAGGACAAGCTGAAAACCATTTGCTATGTTTTCCATATGATTTGAACACACGTTTGACTTTCATTGTTTCATTATTCATGATCTTTCGTTTGTGTTTCTTTTCATGTTATAACATGGTTGCTGAGTTCTTATTGTCAAGATTATGTCTTTTATGTCCATGTTTTAAATTCTTTGATCCCAGCACTCAATGCTTACATAGATGATCAAGATTGTGATGGTGCATGTCACCTCAAAAAATATTATTTTGTTATCACTTACCTACTCGAGGACGAGCAGGAGTTAAGCTTGGGGATGCTTGATACGTCTCAAACGTATCTATAATTTTTGATGCTCTATGCTTGTTTTACACCATTTGCTTCATGTTTTGTTTACACTTTGTGGCGTTTTTATGCGATTTCTGGAACTAACATATTGACAAGATGCCACAGTGCCAGTTCCCTGTTTTCTGCTGTTTTGTGTTTTTCAGAAAAGCTACACAGGAAATATTCTCGGAATTGGACGAAACGAGGACCAAAACTCCTATTTTTCCCGGACGAAGGACGAAGACCGAAAGAGAGTCGGAGGGGGGCCAGGGGCCAGCCTCACCACCAGGGGCGCGACCCAGCCCCTGGCCATGCCCACCTATGGCGAGACCACCCTGGTCCACTTCTGACGACGTCCCTTCGCCTATAAAGAGCCTCCTGACGGAAAACCCTCAAACGATCGGTGATTTTTTAGAAAGAGTTCCGCAGCGCCGCTTCCACCGCCGACGAATTTCGGGGGACAGAAGTCTCTGTTCCGGCACCCTGCCGGGACGGGGAAGTGCCCTCGGAGCCATCTCCATCGGTCTCCATCACTGTCTCCGCCGTCTCCATCGACCTCACCGCCATCTCCATCGCTGTTGCTACCTTCGATGATGAGGAGGGAGTAGTTCTCCCCCGGGGCTGAGGGCTCCACCGGTAGCTATGTGGTTCACCTCTCTCTCCCATAATGTGATCTTTTTGTGATTGTGAGCTTTGTATCTAGTTGAATTGGTAGATGCTATTATTCAGATATTATGCTACTCCCGTGCTTTATTATTGTAATCTCCGGAGATACCTTGTATCATGGTGTGACGGTGACAGTGTGCGCATCATGTGTGTCTTTTTGGTTAATGTCTCTATGAATTGTTGGTATTTGTTGGAACCATCTAGTGCGTTCACGGTGACAGTGTGGGACAATCTAGTTTGAGTACATGCAAACTTTGAGGAGTGCTTCGTAGCCCTACGCATGATTAGTGTTCGTTTTCCATTGGAGAATTATTTTGAGTTGCATATTGAAGTTAGTATCTATTGGTTCAATTATGTTATTTTTGTTGAGAGTGTGTCCACTAGTGAAAGTATGATCCCTAGGCCTTGTTTCGAAGCATTGAACACCATTTACATTGAGTTTTGTTACATGTTTGCTCGCAGCGATACATATTTCAGATTACATTTACTACTCATTATCATCACTACTACTTTTATTTCACTATCTCTTCGCCGAACTAGTGCACTTATACACCTGACAAGTGTATTGGGTGTGTTGGGGACACAAGAGACTTTCTGTATCGTAATTGCAGGGTTGCTTGAGAGGGATAGCTTTGACCTCCTCCTCCCTGAGTACGATAAACCTTGGGTGATCCACTTAAGGGAAACTTGCTGCTGCTCTACAAACCTCTACACTTGGAGGCCCAATACTGTCTACAAGAATAGAAGCGTGCGTAGACATCAAGTTACTAGCATCTATTCGGCCAAGATAGCTACTAGCAACGGAAAGCATGCAAGATCATAAACAACATAGAGATAACATAAGATATATAATTCAACACATCAACTTAACATAGTACCAATACTCATCGGATCCTAACAACACAACATGTATGATTACATAAAGATGATCCTGATCATGTAGGGCAGCTCACAAGATCTAAACATGAAGCACATGGTGGAGGAGACAACCATCTAGCTACTGCTATGGACCCGTAGTCCAAGATAGACTACTCACACATCACTCTGGAGGCAACCATGGTGGTGTAGAAGGCCTCCGGCAGGGATTCCCCTCTCCGGCAGGGTGCCGGGAAGAGCTCCTAGATCCTCCCAATCTCGCAACGGCAACGGCGGTGGCCTGCAGTATATTTCATGGAAAAGAGATCCGTCCCGTAGGTTTTTCCCGTCGAGGGGAACTTGTAGGTGAAAGGGCATCGTCAGAGGTGGGGCCAGTTGGCCTCACCATGGGGCGGTGCGGCCAGGGGCTGGGCCGCAACCCCTTGTGGTCAGCCTGGCTCCTGGCCCCCATCTGTCTCATCTTCGGTCTTCGCAAAGCTTCGGTAAAAATAGGAGGTTCGGCTTTTGTTTCGTCCAATTCCGAGAATATTTCCTGTGTAACTTTTCTGAAACACAAAAATAGCAAAAACAGGGAACTGGCACTGTGGCATCTTGTTAATAGGTTAGTTCCGGAAAATGCATAAAAATGCCACGAAGTGTAACAAAACTCAAAGCAAATGGTGTATAAACAAGCATGGAGCATCAAAAATTATAGATACATTTGAGACGTATCAAGCATCCCCAAGCTTAACTCCTGCTCGTCCTCGAGTAGGTAAGTGATAACAAAAGAATAATTTTTGAGGTGACATGCACCATCACAATCTTGATCATCTATGTAAGCCTTGAGTGCTGGGATCAAAGAACTTAAAACATGGGCATAAAAGAGATAATCTTGACAATAAGAACTTAGCAACCATGTTATAACATGAAAAGGAACACAAACAAAATATCATGAATAATGAAACAATGAAAGTCAAACGTGTGTTCAAATCATATGGAAAAATATAGCAAATGGTTTTCAGCTTGTCCTTCATGGAATAACAAAACATAAATGCATAGGACACCTTCAAGTTTAAGAGGGCGACTAGATACAAATAATTTAAGAACAAGTGAAACCATAATCATGAATCAATCAATGATAACTTTGGGACAATGCACATTAAAATCAGAATAATAACTATGCTGTCTTAGACGGTGCATAAAGGTAGAAGGTGGAGACTCAACATAAAAGTAAAAGAAAGGCCCTTCACAGAGGGAAGCGATGATTAAATATGTGCTAGAGCTTTTCATTTGTAAAACAGAGAGATAAAAATTTGTTTTGAGAGGTGGTTGTCTTTGTCAATGACTGGCAATGGGGTTCGTACTATCTTCCATACAAAAATGAAAAAAGTTTTTGAGAGAGATTGGCACTTTGGTGCTCTTTTATAAAGCTTGGCACTCCTCCCCACCTTTTTTCCTTTCACAAACCATGGCTAACCGATTCCATTGGGTGCCCACCAACATTCACATACCATGGAGGAGTGCCTTTTTTTCACTCTTTTTTTTCTTTTTGGAATAAAATAATATGGAAGATAGCAAATCCGACCACTATGTCCCCACGAGCTGAAAACAGTGTCACAAAACGAGAAGTGTTGTGAAGGTTTTTTTGAAAGGTAGCACATGAAAATTTACTTGGAATGGCTTGCAAATATCATGCATAGGAATTTATAGTGGACACATTGGTATAACTTGGTTTTTGGGAGTTTGATGCACGAGTAGAGCTCATACTCAGTAGAAAATGAGGGCTAGCAAAAGACTGGGAGCGACCAACTAAGAGAGCAATAACGGCCATAATCATGCAAAGCGACAAAGCATCATTAGAAAGAAGCATAAAATGGCATCACAAGTCAAAAACCAAATGATCATAGAGGCTTATGGTGACTTGTTAGAGTCAAACATGTTGTAAGTATGCGCCAAGTCAACCCAAATAAAGCATCAAAGGAGAAAACCAAATAAATGCTTCCACATAATAAGAACAACGCATGATTTTTTCAAAGGCTCATTAAGCAATCTCAGTCATTTGAGACAAGTCATGCTACATAAAAAATCACTAAGCATACTATCAAAACGACATCAAGCATGTCATGCAAAAGTCTAAGCCGTAGTCTAAACAAGCTCCTTTTTGTACCACTTTTTGCATGAAACTTTTTCTCTTTTCCAACACCATTCAAACCTTTTTGAAACAACTCTTTTGATGAATACCAACATAGACCAGAGGTCCAAATACACCTTGATGTAAAGATAAAACAAGATCTGAACAAAAATCAAGGTGAAAAACGAAAGCTAAATGCAGTTCTAAAAAAAGAGAACACTCGTTGAACGAGAAGAGTGAAAAACGGAGTGTTCTTGGCAAATGAAAAGCGAGTACATCTCCTCCAAGAGAAATTTGTTGGGGTCCAACCATTTATTGCAGCAAACAAAACAAAAGAAAACTGAAAGCAAAAGTAAAGACGCTCCAAGAAAACTGAAAGCAAAAGTAAGATGACCTGATTTTTGTCGATGAAGAAGGGGTGCCTCGGGGGCATCCCCAAGCTTTGACGCTTGTACCTCTTGGATATTTCTTGGGGTGACATGGGCATCCCCAAGCTTGAGCTTTTGTCCATTCTTCATCTCATCTCATCATTCTCCAATCCCTACACTTGAAAACTTCCTTCATACAAAACTTAACACAATTCTATTAGCAACGTTAGCATAAACATAATAGTAGATCAACCCTTTTTGGTTCAGGTCTCAACTAAGAAACACCACATATAAAGCATATACTACTGTAGCAACTTCCCCAAAAGTTCCATGATCAAAAGAACTCAAAAAGAAAGCGGTCGAGAGGCATATACAAATAGTGGCAGAAATCTGTCAAAACAGAACAGCTGACAAAGGTAGATTTTTTCGAGGACCTTCTATTGCTCAAATCGAAAAGTGCAAAACTAATGAAAGTTTGGATATAAACTGGGGCATATGAACAAGAAATCACAGGTCAAAAATATATTCTGAGAATTTTCACAAATTTTCACGGTGCAGCACCAAAATCTGTTTCTGGACAGCAACTTCCCCAAATCTTACCTCCCTCAAATTAGAGGTTCTTCTTGACACAACAACAAAATAAAAAGGATAAGGAGAGGTTATTACAGCAGTAATAACTTCCAAGACTCAAATAAAAGAAAAATTACTGAAAATAAAACAATGGGTTATCTCCCAAGAGTGCTTTTCTTTAACGCCTTTGAGCTAGGCGCATAAAGTTGAAATCAAGTAATATCAAATGAAGCATTAAGATCAACTGTTTCCTCAAGATCACCACTTACCACACTAGGCACTTTAGAAGTTCCCGAAGATGATTCAACCTGCAAGTCACTCTTAGTTGAACTAAAAGTCTTACCAATCTTAAAAACATGCTGCGGTTTAGGCACAGACACCTTAGAAACATACATAAATTTTTGCTCTTTTCCAACAAAAGCTTTCTCCTTCTTAAATTTAAGAGAAGAGAAAATTGAACTTAAAGTTTCCATAAACTCTTCTAGTTTCTCAATCCTAAGGTTTTGACTATCAAGAATAGTACTAGCCTCTAAAACTGTGATTCTCTTACCGATACTTTCTATCGATTCATTAACCTGGCTAGCGTTTGGCAAACTTTTTTTTAAAGAGCTAAGCTTTTCTAAAACTTCCTCCAAAGTGACCTCAGTTTTAACAACATGGATAGGTGGTACTCCCACTAAACTTTCTATTAAAGTGCACGCTTCAAGAGCGGGAGTACCCAGAAAATTACCTCCTTCAAGAGTATCAAGAATGTACATATTCCAACTAGATATACCAACATAAAAATTTCTAAGGAGGATCATGGTAGAATGCTTCTTTGTACACCTATGATAAGCATTGCTAATTCGGTACCAAGCATCTTTCAAACTCTCTCCCCCTTGTTGCTTAAAAGTACGAACCTCAACTTCAGGATTACTCATTCTAACAAGACTAAAAGCAAGTAAATAAAAGCGACTATAAAGGAAACTATTTTTTTTGTATTTTTGATAAAACGATGCAAGTAAAAATAAAGTAAAGCAAAGCAATAACAAAGTAAAAGATTGTGCGTGAGAGACTCCCCTTGCAGAAGTCTTCTTCCTCCCCGGCAATGGCGCCAGAAAACTCGTTGATGGCTTGTCAGAACAGCTCATTGGGAACCCCAAGAGGAAGGTATGATGAGCACATCAGCAAGTCTTCCCTCAATTGTGAAACCAAGGTTTAATTGAACCAGTAGGAGAAATCCAAACTTCAGAATGTGATGCTTGCTAGCTTCATGACACTCCGGACAAGGGCGCCAGATCAACTGCGTGTCCGCGTGTAGCTTTTCACCAGCAGCAACGTGAAACCTGCATACAACACAACCAAGAACTTTGCTCCCAACTTACGATGAGGTTGTCAATCTCACCGGTTTGCTGTAACCAAAGGATTGAGAGCATCGAGTGGTAATAGAATAATAGTACGCAAGAAAGTAAACAGTGCAAGTAAAAGTAAAACGGTATAGCAATGTAAAGGAAATTGGACCGGGGTCCACAGTTCACTAGTGGTGTCTCTCCATAAGATAAATAACACATGCTGGGTAAATAAATTACAGTTGGGCAATTGATAGAATAAAGATAACATACATATGTCATGAGGATCACTATGAGATTCACTCTGGGTATTACGACAAAATACATAGACCGCCATCCAACTGCATCTACGACTAAAAATCGACTCACGGGGAATCGTCCGAGGACCCCTTGAGTATTAAGTTGCGAACAACAGATAATCGCATTAAGCAAAGTGCATAATGTAAATAAAGTAAATGTCCTTGGACGCAAGAATGTTGTTTTCTCCCTAGTGGCAACAACATATCTACAACCTTAGAGGTTTCTATCACTCCCCCAGATTAAATAGAGGTATGAACCCACCTATCGAGTATAAATACTCCCTCTTGGAGTTACTAGCATCTACTCGGCCAAGATAGCTACTAGCAACGGAAAGCATGCAAGATCATAAACAACATAGAGATAACATAAGATATATAATTCAGCACATCAACTTAACATAGTACCAATACTCATTGGATCCCAACAAACACAACATGTATGATTACATAAAGATGATCCTGATCATGTAGGGCAGCTCACAGGATCTAAACATGAAGCACATGGTGGAGGAGACAACCATCTAGCTACTGCTATGGACCCGTAGTCCAAGGTAGACTACTCACACATCACTCCGGAGGCGATCATGGTGGTGTAGAAGGCCTCTGGCAGGGATTCCCCTCTCCGGCAGGGTGCCGGGAAGAGCTCCTGGATCCTCCCGATCTCGCGACAGCGATGGCGGCGGCCTACAGTATGTTTTGTGGAAATGAGATCCGTCCCCTAGGTTTTTCCCATCGAGGGGAACTTATAGGTGAAAGGGCATTGTCAGAGGTGGGGCCAGCTGGCCTCACTATGGGGCAGTGCGGCCAGGGACTGGGCCACGCCCCCTTGTGGTGAGTCTGGCTCCTGGCCCCCCTCCATCTCATCTTCGGTCTTCGCGAAGCTTCGGTAAAAATAGGAGGTTCAGCTTTTGTTTCGTCCAATTCTGAGAATATTTCCTGTGCAACTTTTCTGCAACACAAAAATAGCAAAAACAGGAAACTGGCACTATGACATCTTGTTAATAGGCTAGTTCCAGAAAATACATAAAAACGCCACGAAGTGTAACAAAACTCAAAGCAAATGCTGTATAAATAAGCATGGAGCATCAAAAATTATAGATACGTTTGAGACGTATCAACATGGTCAAAATGGTAAGTTGTGCGATACTAACTATAGCTTCACGACTTTGGTGTTGTGGACTTGGCGCCGTACCGGTGGAAGGATGGAGATCATGCCAGATCGCTCAATGGAGATCAAGCACGTCGATGAAAAAACCATATTATGTCACACATTATTTACATTTAAGGATGGAAATTTTACCCATGGGTATGGGTACCCACGGGTATCGTACCCGCATGGGCAGGGAATGGGCATATTTTTGTACCCATGGGTAACACCCATATCCTACCCGTTAAGTTATGGGTAGGGTACGGGTGTAGCCTTGTACCCATGGGTATACCCATACCCTACCCATTTACAGTGACATGTGAATCTATGTGAAATTGTCATCATGTGACTCGTCAACTCTTGTTGACTTATGTTATGAGTATGAGAGATAGAGTGATCTCTAAATCATGATAATGTTTCATGGGATGACTGATTTTTTTGGACACTGTGCTTACCGATGAATGTAAAATAGTGTGTATCATGTGTAATATTTGATCTACCTGTTGGGTACCCAACGGGTATGGGTACCCGCCGGGTATGGGTACGGGTGAAGTTTCATACCCATGTGCACGGGTACGGGTGGAATTTAGTACCCATCAACTATATGGGTATGGGTATGGTATTGGTCTACCCTGCCCATACCTTATCCATTGCCATCCTTATTTACATTTGATGTTATTGTGTGATTCTTATTTATATATGCTAGTATTTAGATACACGACGGTATCATAGAATAAGACAATCCCTAATCAAATACCAAAGAAAATGTGTTCTCGCTTACGTGTGCAATCACCAAGAAAGATCTTTGTTATGAAGCTAGCTGTGACGATCGGGAGCTAGACATCTTTAAGTTCACATATAGTATGGGTACAAGCCATGTATGTGCCATGCAATACAATAAGGTTGAATTGGCGAGCCTAGCATGTGTAGAGATGGCCTCGGAACACGGAGACCGAAAGGTCAAGCATGGGTTGCAAGGTTGTGCGATTGACATATTTTGTCTACCTTTTGATATTGCATCGCCTGCTGTGACGATCAGGGGTGGTATACTGGAGAAGGACCGTGTAATCACTAGAATAGTTTTAGGGATATTGTTCTAAGTGGGAGTTTTAGATAATTAAAACTGTTTAATAAAATAAACTCATGTTATTAACTTTAGTATTTATATCTTTGCAAATTTGTGTTGAAAAATGTATCACCTTGAAGTTGGTTGTTTCTTGTTGGGAGAAGATCTTAAAATTGATGGTTCAAACTTTCCTAGATGGTACCAACGTTTGAGGAGTGTCCTCCTACACAATAATCTGCTCTATATGATTAAAGAACCGCTAGCTGAGGCACCTGGCCCTAATGCAACTGCACAGGATCTTGATGAGTATTGCGAGGCTCGTGACATAGCCATTAAAGTAGGGACTTTGATGTCAAGCTCCATGGAACCTTGTCTCAAGGAATATTACCAGCATCGTGATCCATACTCGATGATTAATGCGCTTAGGAGTCACTTTGCACCTCAAGTCAGGAAGCAAAAGTATGATTGTTTGAACGAGTAATTCACCACCAAAATGGAGAAAAGCACATGCATTAATAGTCACCTATCCAACATGCATAGGATCAATATGCGCCTCATCGACGAATTTGAATATGAGATAACTGATGATATTGGAAATGATGTGGTGCTACAGTCGCTCCCTCCGAGCTACACTGCATATGTTGAAGGTTATGTGATGACTGGATTCAATGATAACTTTCATCAGTGTCTCGCGCAACTCAAGTCTATAAAGGTAGAGCTAGTTGCTGGAAAGATCGTCATTGATCCAGCAAGTATATGTGATATACAATGTTATAAATATTTCATAAACACTTATGCAGCTTTGAGTATATGATACTAGTTCCAGTTTTGTGAAAATAGGACCTGCGGAATGAAGTGTTCGTGGAGGAGATGGCCATGGCACCCCAAGGATGACATGTTTGATGTTTACCGGTGCCGATCTACCTCGACATTTATCTTCAAAATCTTAGAAATTTGAATAACGTTTTTTTGTAATCGATTTGTGTTAAAGACCTTGTGATTGTCTCAGATTTGTGAGACAAATTTATTCGTGTGTAATGAACAAGTCTGTTGTTTTAGCGCAATGAATGAAGTCTTTTGGATCATAATGATTATGAATAAGTTATTCTTATTTAATTCTTGTTGATATAATTGCAAGCATTTATAAAGTAATGATTTAAAAGTCTTTGTTATATATTGTCCGCACTTAATAATGATTTAAGTTTTTTTATGAAAAATACTTATGTAAATTTCATAGCAATGAGATTAATATATATGTTTTGAATTGTATCAATTAGGTATATGTTTGTGGTAATTTCATATCAATGGCATTAAATGTTTTTCATAATTGATCGATCTCGCATGCGATCCACACTTTATTTATTGAAATGATTAAAACAATTAGTGCTAAAGTGTAAAATACACAAGTATTGATATTATGCATAAATGATGTGTAGTATTTCATAAAATTAAAAGATATTATTATTCCATGAATTCTTTATTAAATATTTAGTGATTATTCAAATTACTAAATAAAATGAATTATTTGAGTTTTACAAATAGTTTCATGAAATAAAGAAAGATTTAAAATAAGTCAATTGATTCCATCAAAATGACTAAATTGAGATGTTTATGATTTTAAATTTGATGAATGAGTTCAACAAATAATGCTGCCAAAACACTTCAAATTATCGAAAATTTTATGAATTAAAATTATATTCGATCGGACATTATTAAGAAAATAGATCATCTGTTGTGGCATGTAAATTATCATTTAAAGTAGCACATTGAAAATAAACATTAACTCAATTTTAAATAAATAGGAAGCTGTATAAATAATACTATATGAGTTATAGTGTGATTTATAAAAAAATCCGAGTTATTCTTGATAATTTGAAAGTAAGAGAAATTATTCGTGGAAAAATCCTTGTATGAATATGGACATATCTTCTGAAAAACCAAAAGATGCAAAGTTTGTATTGCAAAAGATATTGGTGCACTTCAGAGAAATTATATTCTTGGTAAAAGTGTTGAAAGGAAGAAAATAAAGGATCTATTAAAGTAATTGACTTTAGTTTCATAATATCAGAATATCGCATCGAAATATGTTCTGGAGCGAAGGTCTATATTGAAAGAGAGAAATTAATGATAGTGATCATTTAATTAAGTCTTTTATTGAATAGGATTCATGAATAAAATTGCAAAAGTGAATTCAGGATTTACTTGTCAAGTTATTAAAAGTAGACATACCTAAGAACTATGAAGAAAACATGGCGGACATAAATGAAAAAAATGACTTAGAGTCACATTAAATATTACATTTAAGAAGTAATTGTTACTTGATCTTATTAAGTAAAATGTATTACTTAATTCTTTAAGTAATGCAAAATTATAATAAATAAATAAATATTTAATGAAAGACATAAAATGTCAATTTTTCATAAAAGTGTTTGGACAAATTCAATGAGTTGACTATAAAATGTAGCGATGTTTGAAGTCTTTCAGGATTTTAATAGATTGTCAAAATTGCAAGTTTTAAATCAGTATAAGATAAGGCAATGATTTAACAAATCTTTTGAAATTAATTACTCGCATTTAAGGTATCTCAATTTGATATATGATCAAAGGATTTTTGGAAAAGTCCAAATTACTGAGAAACCTATTTACATTAAACTGAGTGGGAGCAATTTAAAAATTAGCTTTAATCCTCACCTTATATGTAAGAGTATATATTTTGAGTGGGAGCTCACTTTATACGTAAGTGTACATATTCGAAGTGGGAGTTATGATGAAATTCATCTATGTGAATGACATATTATAAATAAGTGCGCTCGGTATCATAATTATTAATTAGAATTAATAAGTGAAGAAATTGATATCCATTGAGATGTTTTGAAGGCATTAAGTCAGAATCTATATTGATCGTAATTCTTAGTGTCGACACAAAGGTGGAGAGACTGCGTGCGTCCAACTGCAGGAATTTCAGCTCCAACTAGGTCAGCGAGCTCGGCACCGCCGCCGGGATTGCAAGGGTAGCGATGCCAATTACGTGGAAGTCGAGCGTCATAGTTGTGGTCTTTTCGCCACACGGCAGGTGCAACACGATCCGGCCGTGATCATTGTAGACGTCTTGGAGAATTCTCTCTGCGGACAAATTCTCGGAGAAGATTTTTTTTTGAACGGGGGGGGAGGGGTCTAGAAGAACCCCAATGCTGCCATATATTTTCGTCGGTGGAGTACATTTACACGAAGGCCCTCAGATAGAAAAGAAAATACTGCTAGTCCCTACAAAAATGCAAAAAATACCCTAGAACTAACAGCAGAGCTGCAATCGGGTCCAAGATCTCCTCTTGCTCCTTCTCCACCGCATCCATGTCGCTGCCGAGCACGGTCGACTATGCCACCGCTGGGGACTACGCCACTTGGGGTGGAACAACGGGAGCACACCGTCTCGGAGTCGGTTGACCTCCAAATCGGCACCACGGCCTGGAGGAGAGAGGCCCTGCGCTAGCAACACGGCGAGCAGGGTGGGAGTGGCTGCCCTACAGCCTTGTAGCTCAGCGATTGGTTGGCCTCCTGCCATCGAAAGATCGTCGAGGAGAAACTCCCAAGAAGGCGGAGTGGCTGCCCTTCAGCTGTTGTGGTCGACGACGAGATGGCCACCGAGATGACACTCCAATTGGACGCAGCATCGGCGTCAAGATAAGGCTGGCAACTCCAACGTCCACGAAGCAGAGTGCCACCGTCCTTCCCCTCGCTGCCACAGCCGGCCAAGAGGAAGATGAAGTCTTGACGAGGACGAAGTCGTTGAAGGCCGTTGGTGGTTTGAGTCTTTGCGACAAAGAGAAACTTGCTTCGTGATTCATGACTTGTAGCAGCGACATGGTTAGTGGGGGCGACAGTACAGGAGAAGTTCAAGGTCCAACCTTGCAGGGTGAAAACCCAAGGTCTGACCTTAATTGGTTGTGCCTGGCAATTGTCTTGTTGAAGACATTGTTTTGTGAGCGCGGACTTTTCTCCAGGGTGAAAACCTAAGATCTATGATCGGGCGACGACGGTGTTAGTGCACTGTTCCGTTCTTGGAGACGTTGTTTTTGGAGATGTTGGACTTTTGGTGCTGTTTTGGTGGTGTTAGTGTTGATGCTACAAGGAATTTATCACTGTAGCGGGTCTTTTTCTTTTTCTGTAATTCTTCTTCTTTTTGGTTGTGTGCATCCGTATTGCCACTAGGGCACTGCGTTGTTGCAGAGGCTAGATGTAATTGGTATCATCTTGATATTAATATATATTCTTTATCTAAAAAAGAGAAGAGGGAGATGGCCATCTGCCACGCCGCCGTCCAGTTCAACCCCTTGCCTCCACGGCCGATCGGAGGAAGCAAAGACAGCGACAAGGACGAGGCCGGCCCTTGCCAAGCGCCGCGCACAAACACCAAGGCAAGAACTCTCTCGCCACCTCCAGATCCGAGCGCCACCGAGCTCCCCATCTTCTTCCCCTTGCCACCACGGCCGGCTAGTGGAAGATGAAGGAGCCAAGGAGCGACCCAGGCTGAGAGGAGAGAGGCCCGAGCTTTATTCTTCGATGGGGTGGTCGCCACTGTCAACCGCAGCCCCCGCCGGAGGAGCAAGAGGACGCCGCGGCCGTCGTCCGCCACCTCCCGCCGGCTACTCCGGCGAGAAGGGCTCGGGAGAGCCCCAGCCTCTCTCGTACGACTCTCAAAGCAGCTGGGGAGGGGGGATAGTCGGTCTCTCGGAGAAGATGATACTGATATTTTCACGGACGTGCTGAGCGGCGTGCTGGAGCCACTCGTTCGCACGGGCGATGTGCAGAGGATGCCTGACGGATATCTCGAGTCTGTCTACCGCCGTGCCCTGGACCTGAACGAGCATCTTGTCCACCGAGTCGGCGAACCCTGCTGTAGATCCTCGCTTGTCGTCAAACGCGAAGGTCGAGAGACCGATCCAGACGCGCGGCCACCGCCGCGAGAGCACGCTCGTGCGGACGGATTCTTGCGTGGGCTTGCTCACCCAGTCCATCGTTGCTTCTCTCCGGCGAGGAACGAGCTATGAGTACAGACACATAAAGTTCTTTACTACGGACTATTTATAAGTAGAGATTGTTGAAAGATTAGGTACTCGTTGTTAGCGTGGAGTACAACTCGAATCCTACTCCGAAGCTAATTTAGATCGGTACACCTGTAATCTATTGTTCATTTACGTAGACGTACCCAATCAAGAATATTTCCTCAAAATTTCACGAAATAAACGATTTTCTGTAAGAGGCGAGAAAAGATGATTTCGGCCGAAATTTTCAGTTAGATTTGAATTTCTTCTAGTGATTACACGTCAAGAAGAATTCTGTGTTCGATTCCAGTTCACCACAAGTTTTTTTTAAAGAAGAACGCCAGCCTTATAATCGGGCCGATTTTTTGTTTTCACTCGTGATTCTCTCGAAATTCACAAACCTCTAACAGGTACCAAAAATATGCAAACAGATCCCTCAAGACTTAAAATTGTAAAATAAGTTTTATTTCACGGTTTTAGACAAAAATATTTATTCTAAATCCCGCAAACTTGACCTACCAAACTTTTTTTAGGAAAAAGCTTGTCATCTCCCGGGGGACGGACGTAACTGTTTACATCCTCATCATCCACAGCCTTCCACGTGTCCTTACCGTGGATGAGAAACCGACCAACACAACAAGGGCTAAGGGGGGACCACCCACATTCTCGTGCCCATCCATTCCTCATCGTCTTGCTCCGCTCCTGGACTGCATCGCATCCATGGCGACTCGGGGATCTCGCACCTGCCCGCCGCGGCTCTCCTCGCCGCTCATGCCCCGCCTCCACGTGCTTCCCTCTTTCCACCCCATGCGGCAAACTTGCCCCATTTGCGATGCCCTGCTCGATGGATCCTCTTCCATGAAACGTCTTGTCGTCCTCGTCTCGACTAGCCCCACAGGTGGATTTGAAGGAGCGCAAAATTTGGTGGGCCTTGATACGTCTCCAACGTATCTATAATTTTTGATGCTCCATACTTGTTTTTATACCATTTGCCTATTGTTTCGTTACACTTAGTGGCACTTTTATGCATTTTCCGGAACTAACCTATTAACGAGTTGCCACAGTGTCAGTTCCTTGTTTTCTGCTGTTTTTGTGTTTCAGAGTGATACACAGGAAATATTCTCGGAATTGGACGAAACAAGTTCCTGAAGTCTTATTTTACCCGGAAGCTTCCAGAGATCCGAAGGAGAGTCGGAGGGGGGCCACCAGGGCCCCACACGCAGGGGCGGCGCGGCCAGGCCCCTGGCCGCGCCGCCCCTGCGTGTGGGGCCCTGGTGGCCTGCGCGGGCCCCGCGTGAGGGCGCCTGGCTCCCCCTCTGACGACGCCCATTCGCCTATAAAGACCCCCCGACGGAAAAAACCTAAGTACCCGATCAGATTTCCAGAACACATCGCGATCCGCCGCCACCGTCGACCCGAAGATCGGGAGGGTCCAGAAGCTCTTCCCGGCACCCTGCCGGAGAGGGGAATCGCCACCGGAGGTCTTCTTCATCGCCATGCTTGCCTCCGAAGCGATGAGTGAGTAGTCTACCTAGGACTATGGGTCCATAGCAGTAGCTAAATGGTTGTCTTCTCCACCATGTGCTTCATGTTTAGATCTCATGAGCTGCCCTACATGATTGAGATCACCGTTATGTAATTCTACATGTTTGGTTTGTTGGGATCCGATGAATATTGGTGTTTATGATTAAGTTGCTATACTAAATATTATCTTTTGTTATCTCTATGTTGTTTATGATCTTGCATGCTCTCCGTTGTTAGTAGCTATCTTGGCCGAGTAGTTGCTAGTGACTCCAAGAGGGGGTATTTATGCTCGATAGTGGGTTCATGCCTCTATTTCACCTGGGGGAGTGACAAAAACCTCTAAGGTGGTAGATGTGCTGTTGCTACTAGAGAGAAAACAACATCCATATGCTCAAGGGCATATGCTTTGTTTACATTACACACTTTGCTTAATGCAATTATCTGTTGTTCGCAACTTAATACTACTGGGGTGTTCGGATTGATATCCCCGGGAGTGGATTATTAGTCATAGATGCAGTTGGATGGCGGTCTATGTATTTTGTTGTAATGCCCAGAGTAAATCTCATAGTGATCTTCTTGACATATCACGTTTATCTTTATTCTATCAATTGCCCAACTGTAATTTGTTTACCCAGCATGTGTTATTTTATCTATGGAGAGACACCACTAGTGAACTGTGGACCCCGGTCCTATTTCCATCATATTGCTATCACCTGTTTACTTTACTCGCACTGTTTACTTTACTCGCATACTATATTGTTTTCCACTCGATACGCTCATAACCTTTGTTTCAAGCAAACCGGTGAGATTGACAACCTCATCGCAAGTTGGGAACAAAGTATTTGTTTGTGTGTGTGCAGGTTCCGCATCACCTTCAGTCGTTTGTCTCTCCTCTCCTGATCGATATTAAACATTGGTTTCTTAACTGAGGGAAGACTAGCTGCTATACTCATCATACCTTCCTCTTGGGGTTCCCAACGGGCTGGTTATTCACCACGCACAAGGACAGTCTGCTCCACATCAACTTGGTACCAGCAGCTAATTTTCTGGGCGCCATCAATAAGTAGCAGCTAATTTTCTGGCGCTGTTGCCGGGGAGGAAGAGAAGACTTCTGCGAGGGGAGTTTTTCGCACACACATCCTTTACTTTGTTATTGTTTTGCTTTACTTTTATTTATTTTACCTGCATTGCCTTTTATCAAAAACCCAAAAAAATTAGAATCCTTGGTAGTTGTTTTTACTTATCTGCTTTTAGTTTTGTTAAAATGAGTAATCCTGAAGTAGAAGTTCGTAGTTTTAAGCAACAAGGGGGAGAAAGTTTAAAAGATGCTTGGTACCGTATTAACAATGCTCATCATAGGTGTACCAAAAAGCACTCTACCACGATCCTCCTTAGAAATTTTTATGTTGGTATATCCAGTTGGAATAGGTATGTTCTTGATACTCTTACAGGAGGTAATTTTCTGGGTACTCCCGCTGGAGAAGCATGCACTATAATTGAAAGTTTAGTGGGAATACCACCTATTCATGTTGCTAAAACTGAGACCACCCTGGAGGAGGTGGTAGAAAAGCTCAGCTCTTTAGAGAAAAGTTTGCCAAGTATCCTAGAGAATGCTAGCCGCGTTAGTGAATTAATAGAAAACATTGGTAAGAGAATTACCATTTTAGAGGCTAGCACTACTCATGACAATCAAAACTTAAGGATTGGTAAACTAGAGGAGTCTATGGAAACTCTTAGCTTAATCTTCTCTTCTCTTAAATTTAAGAAGGAGAACGTGTTTGTTGGAAAAGAGCAAAAATTTATGTATGTTCCCAAGGTTTCTGCGCTTAAATCTCAACATGTTCTTAAAATTGGTAAGACTCTTAGTTCCACTAAGGGTGACTTGCAGGTTGAATCATCTTCGGGAACCTTCAAAGAGCCTACTGAGGTAACTAGCACTTCATCACTTGATATTACTTGATTCGCAATTTTCTGCGCCTAGCTCAAAGGCGTTAAAGAAAAGCACTCTTGGGAGATAACCCAATGTTTTCTTTTCAGTACTTTTTCTTTTATTTGAGTCTTGGAAGTCATTACTACTGTAATTACCGCTCCTTATCTTGTTTATTTCATTTTTGTGCCAAGAGAAGCCTCTAATTTGAGTGAGGTAAAGATTTGGGGATGTTGCTGTCCTGAAACTTTTTTCGGTGCTGCACCGTAAAAATTCATATAAATTCTCTGTATATCTTTTGGAACTGCGATTTCTTGTGCATATGCCCCAGGTTATATCCAAACTTTTCTAAGTTGAACACTTTTTGATTTGAGCAACAGAAAATCCCTAAAAAATTCGACCTTTGTCAGCTGTTCAGTTTTGACAGATTTCTGCCAATATTTGTGTTTGCCACTTTATCGCTTTCTTTTGAGTTCTTTTGATCACGGAACTTTTAGAGAGGTTGCTACAGTAGTATCTACTATATATGTGGTGGTTTTGAGTTGAAACCTGAAGCAAAAATAGGTTGATTATATGTTATGCTTACACTAATGTTGCTAATAGAATTGTGTTTAGTTTTGTATGAAGGAAGTTTTCAAGTGTAGGGATTGGAGAATGATGAGATGAGTTGAAGAATGGACAAAAGCTCAAGCTTGGGGATGCCCATGCATCACCCCAAGAAATATCCAAGAAGTACAAGCGTCAAAGCTTGGGGATGCCCCCGAGGCACCCCTTCTTCATCGGCAAAAATCAGGTCACCTTTCAAAACACTATATTTTTATTGCTTCATGCACTATGTGTTTTTCTTGGAGCGTCAGTTGTTTTAGTTTTCTTAGTTAGTTTAGTTTGTTTATTTTCTGCAATAAATGGTTGGACCCCAACAAATTTCCTTTGGAGGAGATGTACTCGTTTTCATTTGCCAAGAACGCTCAAGTTTTCACTCTTATTAAAAATCGAGTGTTCTTCTTTTTCTGCTACTGCTTCTGGTTTTCGTTTTCGCCTTGATTTGCGTTCAGACCTTGTCATATCTTTTCATCAAGGTGTATTTTTGCCTCTTATCTTTATTGGTTTTCATCAAAAGAGGTGTTTATAAAAATTTCAAATGGTGTTGGAAAAGAGAAAAAGCTTTATGCAAAAAAAAAGTGGTACAAGAAGGAGCTTGTGTAGACTGCGGCTTAGGCTTTTTCATGTCATGCTTGATGTCTTTTTGATAGTATGCTTAGTGGTTTTGCTGTAGCATGACTTGTCTCAAATAACTGAGATTGCTTAATGAGCCTTTGAAAAAAATCATGCGTTGTTTTTATTGTATGGAAGCATTATTTTAGTTTTCTCCTTGATGCTTTATTTGGGTTGACTTGGCGCATGCTCACACATGTTAGACTCTTACAAAGTCGCCAATAGCCTTCATGATCATTTAGTTTTTGACTTTTGATGCCATCTTATGCTTCTTTTAATGTCGCTTTGTCGCTTTGCATGATTATGGCCATTACTGCTCTCTTAGTTGTTCACTCCCAGTCTTTTGCTAGCCCTCGCCTTGTACTGAGTATGAGCTCTACTCGTGCATCCAACTCCTAAAAGCCAAAGTTTTCCAAAGTGTCCACCATACATACCTACTAGCAATTTGCTATTCCAAGTAAATTTGACTTGCTTTTATTTTCTCTTCAAATTAAACTCTTACCAGTGTTATGCGAAATTCGGTCAGTAAAGCTCTCACGAACCGGAAGGCACACTTTACTTTTTCCTGTTCTTAAAAATTTGACATTGTGGTCTCTTATATTGAGTTGTTATGCTTGCAAGTTGTAAGTTGGATTCTAGCCCATCCATGCTGTCATGGGGCAAGCTTTCAACATTGCACTTCTTATTTGAGTTGATATCGTGATCTTTTGTCTATGGATGCACGCGGTGTGAAATGAATTGAGAATCTTGTGGGGATCATGGAGTTTGTATATGTGTTAGGGAAATGCCGGGCCGCCAATTTAAGCCATGCATAATTCATGGTGGAAATTTGCAGCATACCCATGGTGAACATTCGACGACGCATCTCACAATAAAAAGCTAAACAAAAGGCAAATAAAAGAGATGTCGAGGTGTTCATTGTCTGCTTGTCCTGTCATTTTGGTGTGGGCTTGTTCCATGTCATCGGGCACGGAGGTACCCCATTGGCGGTTCTCAATGATATGCATATACTTACAATGTCAAGAGCCTTGCTTGGGACTCTAAGTAAAGTAGCATGAGGTTTGGGTACTCGTATTCACGGGGCACGAGGTTTTCAACTTATGATTTGTCAAGCATATGCATCATAATTGTTCTCGCATTAACTTTAACCATTCAAGATGCTTATGATGGGGGCAATGAGAGCTCAAAGCCGGTAAGTACCATAATTTTTGAAGGTTATAAAACTTGCAATCACTGCTTCCCTCTGCGAAGGGCCTTTCTTTTACTTTTATGTTGAGTCACCACCTTCTTTCTTTATGCACCATTAAGAGAGCATAGTTGTCATTCTTAGTGTGATATGCATTGTCCCAAAGTTCATTGATTGATTCATATTGTTGGTTTCACTTGTTCTTAAATTATTTGTATCTAGTCGCCCTCTTAAACTTGAAGGTGTCCTATGCATTTATGTTTTGCTCTCTTTAAAGGACAAGCTGAAAACCATGTGTATGTTTTTCCTTATGATTTGAACACACGTTTGAATTTTATTGTTTCATTTTCATGATCTTTTGTTTGTGTTCATTTGCATGTTTACAACATGGTTGCTAAGTTCTTATTGTCATGATTATATCTTCATGCCCATGTTTTAAGTTCTTATGATCCCAGCTCACCAATGCTTACATATATGATCAAGATTGTGTAGGTGCATGTCACCTCAAAAATTATTCTTTTGTTATCACTTACCTACTCGAGGACGAGCAGGAGTTAAGCTTGGGGATGCTTGATATGTCTCCAACGTATCTATAATTTTTGATGCTCCATGCTTATTTTTACACCATTTGCCTATTGTTTCGTTACACTTAGTGGCACTTTTATGCATTTTCCGGAACTAACCTATTAACGAGTTGCCACAGTGCCAGTTCCCTGTTTTCTGCTATTTTTGTGTTTCAGAGTGATACACAGGAAATATTCTCGGAATTGGACGAAACAAGTTCCTGAAGTCTTATTTTACCCGGAAGCTTCCATAGATCCGAAGGAGAGTCAGAGGGGGGCCACCAGGGCCCCACACGCAGGGGCGGCGTGGCCAGGCCCCTGGCCGCGCGGGCCCCGCGTGAGGGCGCCTGGCTCCCCCTCTGACGACGCCCCTTCGCCTATAAAGACCCCCCGACGGAAAAAACCTAAGTACCCGATCAGATTTCCAGAACACATCGCGATCCGCCGCCACCGTCGACCCGAAGATCGGGAGGGTCCAGAAGCTCTTCCCGGCACCCTGCCGGAGAGGGGAATCGCCACCGGAGGTCTTCTTCATTGCCATGCTTGCCTCCGGAGCGATGAGTGAGTAGTCTACCTTGGACTATGGGTCCATAGCAGTAGCTAGATGGTTGTCTTCTCCACCATGTGCTTCATGTTTAGATCTCATGAGCTGCCCTACATGATTGAGATCACCGTTATGTAATTCTACATGTTTGGTTTGTTGGGATCTGATGAATATTGGTTTTTATGATTAAGTTGCTGTACTGAATATTATCTTTTGTTATCTCTATGTTGTTTATGATCTTGCATGCTCTCCGTTGTTAGTAGCTATCTTGGCCGAGTAGTTGCTAGTGACTCCAAGAGGGGGTATTTATGCTCGATAGTGGGTTCATGCCTCTATTTCACCTGGGGGAGTGACAGAAACCTCTAAGGTGGTAGATGTGATGTTGCTACTAGGGAGAAAACAATATTCATATGCTCAAGGGCATATGCTTTGTTTACATTACACACTTTGCTTAATGCAATTATCTGTTGTTCGCAACTTAATACTACTGGGGTGTTCGGATTGATATCCCCGGGAGTGGATTATTAGTCATAGATGCAGTTGGATGGCGGTCTATGTATTTTGTTGTAATGCCCAGAGTAAATCTCATAGTGATCTTCTTGACATATCACGTTTATCTTTATTCTATCAATTGCCCAACTGTAATTTGTTTACCCAGCATGTGTTATTTTATCTATGGAGAGACACCACTAGTGAACTGTGGACCCCGATCCTATTTCCATCATATTGCTATCACCTGTTTACTTTACTCGCACTGTTTACTTTACTCGCATACTATATTGTTTTCCACTCGATACGCTCATAACCTTTGTTTCAAGCAAACCGGTGAGATTGACAACCTCATCGCAAGTTGGGAACAAAGTATTTGTTTGTGTGTGTGCAGGTTCCGCATCACCTTCAGTCGTTTGTCTCTCCTCTCCTGATCGATATTAAACCTTGGTTTCTTAACTGAGGGAAGACTAGCTGCTATACTCATGATACCTTCCTCTTGGAGTTCCCAACGGGCTGGTTATTCACCACGCACAAGGACAGTCTGCTCCACATCAACTTGGCACCAGCAGCTAATTTTCTGGGCGCCATCAATAAGTAGCAGGCCTCTCTCACGATGAAGAAGCCCCTACCTCGCGCACGAGGAGGCGATCCCCGCAAAAAAAGCTTTCCCCCTCACAAGACACGAGGTCCTCACGGACGCCCTCGCCGCCCGCGAGTGCTTTAGGTCTGGCATGGGGTTGCTGCAAGGGGCCACTGCTGGACCTGCAATGGGCTGATACTGAGCTGCATCTGGCCACCGTGGTCGTGTTTGAAGCTGGACATGATGAACTCATATGATCGTGTTGAATGGAATTATTTGGAGGCTATCATGTTGAAATTGGGCTTTGATGTCTACGCACTTCTATTCTTGTAGACACTTGTTGGGCCTCCAAGTGCAGAGGTTTGTAGAACAGCAGCAAGTTTCCCTTAAGTGGATCACCCAAGGTTTATCGAACTCAGGGAGGTTAGAGGTCAAAGCTATCCCTCTCAAGCAACCCTGCAATTACGATACAGAAAGTCTCTTGTGTCCCCAACACACCCAATACACTTGTCAGATGTATAGGTGCACTAGTTCGGCGAAGAGATAGTGAAATACAAGCGGTATAGATGATTATAAGTAGTAACTGTGGTATGAAATAAGTATCGTTGCAAGCAAACATGTAACAAAACAGCAAGTAAATGGTGTGCAATGTTTGGAAACAAGGCCTAGGGATCATACTTTCACTAGTGGACACACTCCCAAAAATATAACATGATTGAACAAATAAACAACTTCTCTCCACTATGGTACTCTGAATTACTCTCCTATTGAATAACACTAATCATTGTGTAGTGGCTACAGAAGCACCCCTTAAAGTTCATCAAGTACTTGACAAACACCACTCATAGAGACATCCAAATCAGATCACAATTCAAGATAGAAATCATTGCAACTTAGACCAAGTACTAACATGGTGCACACACTGTCAACTTTACACCATGAAAGGAGGAATAGATCACTCAATACTATCATAGTAATAATTACTCTCATAATCCACAAGAGATCACGATCATAGCCTAAACCAAGTACCACCACGATGCACGCACTGTCACCGTTACACCATGGCAGGAGGAATAGATTACTTTAATAACATCACTAGAGTACACTATAATAATTAAGCATAGGAGTAGCATAATATCTGAATAATAACATCTACTTGTTCAACATGATACAAAGCTCACGATCACATAAAGATCACATCATAGGAGAGAGAGGTGAACCACATAGCTACCGGTAGAGCCCTCAGCCCCGGGAATGAACTACTCCCTCCTCATCATAGGAGACAGCAAGGTTGATGGAGATGGCGGTGAGGTCTATGGAGACGGCGGAGACGGCGATGGAGACCGATGGAGATGGCTCCGGGGGCACTTCCCCATCCCGGCAGGGTGCCGGAACAGAGACTTCTGTCCCCCGAAATTCGTCGGTGGCGGCGGCGGAACTACGGAACTCTTTCTGGAAAATTTCCGACTCCCCTAGGGTTTTCCGTCTCGAGGCTTTATATAGGCGAAGGGGCGTCGCGAGAGGGCAGCCAGGGGCTCCTCACACATGGGTGGCGCGGCCAGGGCCTGGGCCGCGCCACCCTAGTGTGAGGGCAGGCCCTGGCCCCTCTCCGGCTCTCTTTCGGATGTCTCGATGCTCCCGGGAAAAATAAGACTTCTGGCTTTGGTTTCGTCCAATTCCGAGAATATTTCATGTGTATCACTTCTGAAACACAAAAACAGCAGAAAACAGGGAACTGGCACTGTGGCACTTGTTAATAGGTTAGTTCCGGAAAATGCATAAAAGTGCCACGAAGTGTAACGAAACAATAGGCAAATGGTGTAAAAACAAGCATGGAGCATCAAAAATTATGGATACATTGGAGACGTATCAGCATCCCCAAGCTTAACTCCTGCTCGTCCTCGAGTAGGTAAGTGGTAACAAAAGAAATATTTTTTGAGGTGACATGCACCTGCACAATCTTGATCATATATGTAAGCATTGTGAGCTGGGATCACAAGAACTTAAAACATGGGCATGAAAGACATAATCTTGATAGAAGAAACTTAGAAACCATGTTGTAAACATGCAAATGAACACAAACAAAAGATCATGAAAATGAAACAATGAAAGTCAAACGTGTGTTCAAATCATAAGGAAAAACATACAAATGGTTTTCAGCTTGTCCTTCAAAGAGAGCAAAACATAAATGCATAGGACACCTTCAAGTTTAAGAGGGCAACTAGATACAAATAATTTAAGAACAAGTGAAACCAACAATATGAATCAATCAATGAACTTTGGGACAATGCATATCATACTAAGAATGACAACTATGCTCTCTTAATGGTGCATAAAGAAAGAAGGTGGTGACTCAACATAAAAGTAAAAGAAAGGCCCTTCGCAGAGGGAAGCAGTGATTAAGCATGTGCTAGAGCTTTTCATTTATAAAACAGAGAGATAAAAATTGGTTTTGAGAGGTGGTTGTCTTTTGTCAACGACTGGCAATGGGGTTCTTACTATCTTCCATACAAAAATGAAGCAAGTTTTTGAGAGAGAGAGATTGGCACTTTTGTGCTCTTTTATAAAGCTTGGCACTCCTCCCCACATTTTTTCCTTTCACAAACCATGGCTAACCGATTCCATCGGGTGCCCACCAACATTCACATTCCTTGGAGGAGTGCCTTTTTTCTTTATTTTTTCTCTTTTTCTTTTCTTTTTGGAATAAGCAATATGGAAGATAACAAATCCGACCACTACGTCCCCATGAGCTGAAAACAGTGTCACAAAACGAGAAGTGTTTTGAAGGTTTTTGAAAGGTAGCACATGAAAATTTACTTGGAATGGCTTACAAATACCATGCATAGGAATTTATAGTGGACACAATGGCAAACTTGGTTTTTGGGAGTTGGATGCACGAGTAGAGCTCATACTCAGTACAAGGCGAGGGCTAGCAAAAGACTGGGAGCGACCAACTAAGAGAGCAATAACGGCCATAATCATGCAAAGCGACAAAGTGACATTAAAAGAAGCATAAGATGGCATCAAAAGTCAAAAACTAAATGATCATAGAGGCTATTGGCGACTTATTCTGTAGTCAACATGGTGTAAGCATGTGCCAAGTCAACCCAAATTAAGCATCAAGGAGAAAACCAAAATAATGCTTCCATACAATAAAAACAACGCATGATTTTTTTCAAAGGCTCATTAAGCAATCTCAGTTATTTGAGACAAGTCATGCTACAGCAAAACCACTAAGCATACTATCAAAAAGACATCAAGCATGACATGAAAAAGCCTAAGCCGCAGTCTACACAAGCTCCTTCTTGTACCACTTTTTTGCATAAAGCTTTTTCTCTTTTCCAACACCATTCAAACTTTTTTAATCCAACTCTTTTGAGGAAAACCAACATGGTCCAGAGGCAAAAATACACCTTGATAAATAAATATAAGAAGATCTGAACGCAAATCAAGGCGAAAACGAAAACCAAAAGCAGTAGCGGAAAAAGAGAACACTCATTGAAACAATAAGAGTGAAAACTAGAGTGTTCTTGGCAAATGAAAAGCGAGTTCATCTCCTCCAAAAGAAACATGATGTGATCTAACCATTTATTGCAGCAAACAAAACAAAACTAATAATGAAAACTAAAACAATTGACGCTCCAAGAAAAACGCATAGTGCATGAAGCAATAAAAATATAGTGTCTTGAAAGGTGACCTGATTTTTGCCGATGAAGAAGGGGTGCCTCGGGGGCATCCCCAAGCTTAGACGCTTGTACTTCTTGGATATTTCTTGGGGTGATGCATGGGCATCCCCAAGCTTGAGCTTTTGTCCATTCTTCACTCATCTCATCATTCTCCAATCCCTACACTTGAAAACTTCCTTCATACAAAACTAAACACAATTCTATTAGCAACATTAGTGTAAGCATAACATATAATCAACCTATTTTTGCTTCAGGATTCAACTCAAAACCACCACATATATAGTAGATACTACTGTAGCAACCTCTCTAAAAGTTCCGTGATCAAAAGAACTCAAAAGAAAGCGATAAAGTGGCAAACACAAATATTGGCAGAAATCTGTCAAAACTGAACAGCTAACAAAGGTCGAATTTTTGAGGGGTTTTCTGTTGCTCAAATCAAAAAGTGTTCAACTAACAAAAGTTTGGATATAACCTGGGGAATATGTTCAAGAAATCGTAGGTCCAAAAGATATACAGAGAATTTTCACAAATTTTTACGGTGCAGCACCGAAAACTGTTTCAGGACAGCAACATCCCCAAATCTTACCTCACTCAAATTAGAGGTTTCTCTTGGCACAAAAACGAAATAAAAAGGATAAGGAGAGGTTATTACAGTAGTAATAACTTCCAAGACTCAAATAAAAGAAAAAGTACTGAAAATAAACAATGGGTTATCTCCCAAGAGTGCTTTTCTTTAACGCCTTTAAGCTAGGCGCAGTAATTTGCAAAGATGCTCATTTGGGCGTCATATAAGAGCTTGAGGCAAAGCCGCCATATAGGAACTTAAAGCAATAGAGAGCATCAAAAAGCAAATGTGGAACACATTTAAATCTAAACCACTTCCTATGAAAAATAGTCTTGTAAAGAGACAAGTCATGAAAGCGCAAAGCAAAAAGCATAGGAAGGAAAAACAAGTACAACTTCAAGAATTGCAACATAAAGAGGGGAAACTCAATATTGTTGAGATCCATCAAACCATGTTTCCCTCTCTCATAATAACTTTCAGTAGCATCATGAATAGAATTAACAATATAACTATCACATAAAGCATCCCTATCATGAGCCACATGCATAAAAGGATTAATACTCCCTACATGAACAATAGTAGTAGGAGCAGATTCAACAGAATGATTATTCTCATCACCATAATCATCAAAAATAGGAGGCATATTGTAATCATAACTAATTTTCTCCTCAAAAGTAGGTGAAATGAAAATATTATACCCATCATCACAAGCTAGAGAACTACTATGTCGCAAAGCATACTCATCAAACATATCATCATAAGAAGGAACATGGATAGCACTAATGGTACAACAATTATTAACCTTAGAATTAGTACCAAAAAGATTTTCAATATCAAAAGTAGAGTGCTTTTCCCAATCATGATCACTAACATAGGTAACAGGCATAGGAACATCATCCCAATCAGAATTATCATAATCTATAGCAGGATCATAACGCTTAGGGGAAGATACCGTGTCCTCTCGCCTCTTACTCCTCTTCTTCTTCTTCTTCTTACTCTTCTTACTCTCTCCTTTAGGAGGGAGAGACTTGAAGGGCATCTTCTCCACATATTCTTTAGGAGGGAAAGGCATCTTCTCCATATAATCTGGCTTGCTGACAGAAACAACAGAAGAAACTTTGGAGGATTCCTCCTCTCTATTAATAAGATCGAAACATCTATTAGTCCTATCATAGCTTGGCAAAACATCATGTTTAATAAGATCTTGTAAGTAAGTATTTGCGAGGCAATCTTTAGCACAATAGAGATGACAACCACGAAGGGTGCTATTAAGATCAACATCATTCATGTCTACCAAAGCAATCTTTCTAGATATCTCTTCACAATTCAAAAACAAAGTAAGCTCATCATACTGATTGAAAGTAATCTTATCATCACAATACAAATCTGCGGTACTCGTTCGATTAATTGGGCATTGAAAATTAAAGTGCCCTTTTCACCGCAAAATTCACAAAGAAAAGGATAAAGCTCACAAACCCATTCACCAAGCACATCTAGATCCTTGAGCCACATGCTGGTTTCTTTATTTGCGTGGGTGATGCAATAATCTTCCTTGTTGTAACTCTGTTCACAAGGTCTATGTATTCCACAAAAATTAACATGCTTATAAGAAATAGTACTTTTAGAAGTTTGAGCATGTTTATTACAATCATCAATAACAATATCACTTTCTATGCAAGTATCCTTAAAAGGTTCATGATACACGTCCCCATTTCCTTTAGGAACATTCATATGGGAAGCAAAGGCTTTAAAGCAATCAACCATAATTTGAGGATCAAGACCATATTTAGCACTAAGCTCTTGAAAATTAGCAGTTTCAGCAAAAGACTTAATGCAATCAAACTCGTAATTCATACCTGATCCTTTACCTTTGTCGCTATCCCAACCTTCAATATTGTTTTGAATTGTCTCAAGCAGATCCCACTTGGTGTCAACATCCTTGCTTGTGAAAGACCCATCAAAGCATGCATCTAGATAGTCCTTGTAATATCCTGAAAGACTTGCATAAAAATTATTAATAACAATATTACGGGGAAGATCATGAATAGGACATTTATGCATTAGTAACTTCAATCTTCCCCACGCTTGGGCAATGCTTTCTCCCTCATGAGGCCAAAAGTTATATATCCGGTTACGATCTTTATGAATTTCACTTGGAGGATAAAACTTGGAATAAAAGAGAGGCACAATTTCCTCCCATGCAATAGATGGACCATCTTCAAGCAGCCGATACCACTCCTTAGCTCTGCCTTTCAATGATAAAGAGAATAGCTTCTTCTTAACTTGGTTCATTAAAATACCTGCACACTGGAACAACTCGCATAATTCATGTATAAAAAGCAAATGATCACCAGGATGGACAGTTCCATCTCCTAAATAGCAGTTATCCCTAATACGTTCAACAATCTTCGTAGGTATTTTAAAAGGATGAGGAGCACAAGCATCATTAGAAACATCACATATGGGAGATAAAATATCATCAGAGCAAACTTTCTCCACTAAAGCTGGGGGACTAAAAATATCATACTTAACAAAACCAGCTTCCCCAAGCTTAGACTTTTCTATAGCATTAGCATTAACAGTATTCAAAGCATTCGTACTAATAACATTGCTATGCGAAATAAGCTCCAAAGGATTTTCAATTTTCTCTTCAAATCTAAAATCAGGAAAAAGACTAAAGAACTCTTTGTTTTCCATTAAGCCTAACTAGTGAAAAATTAAAACAAGAAACAAAAAGATATAATTGCAGAATCTAAAGGAAATAACTCCGAGCACTCACACAGGAGGATGCGAGTACCTTTTACCTTACCTTCCCGGCAACGGCGCCAGAAAAGAGCTTGATGTCTACGCACTTCTATTCTTGTAGACACTTGTTGGGCCTCCAAGTGCAGAGGTTTGTAGAACAGCAGCAAGTTTCCCTTAAGTGGATCACCCAAGGTTTATCGAACTCAGGGAGGTTAGAGGTCAAAGCTATCCCTCTCAAGCAACCCTGCAATTATGATACAGAAAGTCTCTTGTGTCCCCAACACACCCAATACACTTGTCAGATGTATAGGTGCACTAGTTCGGCGAAGAGATAGTGAAATACAAGCGGTATAGATGATTATAAGTAGTAACTGTGGTATGAAATAAGTATCGTTGCAAGCAAACATGTAACAAAACAGCAAGTAAACGGTGTGCAATGCTTGGAAACAAGGCCTAGGGATCATACTTTCACTAGTGGACACACTCCCAAAAATATAACATGATTGAACAAATAAACAACTTCTCTCCACTATGGTACTCTGAATTACTCTCCTATTGAATAACACTAATCATTGTGTAGTGGCTACAGAAGCACCCCTTAAAGTTCATCAAGTACTTGACAAACACCACTCATAGAGACATCCAAATCAGATCACAATTCAAGATAGAAATCATTGCAACTTAGACCAATTACTAACATGGTGCACACACTGTCAACTTTACACCATGAAAGGAGGAATAGATCACTCAATACTATCATAGTAATAATTACTCTTATAATCCACAAGAGATCACGATCATAGCCTAAACCAAGTACCACCACGATGCACGCACTGTCACCGTTACACCATGGCAGGAGGAATAGATTACTTTAATAACATCACTAGAGTACACTATAATAATTAAGCATAGGAGTAGCATAATATCTGAATAATAACATCTACTTGTTCAACATGATACAAAGCTCACGATCACATAAAGATCACATCATGGGAGAGAGAGGTGAACCACATAGCTACCGGTAGAGCCCTCAGCCCCGGGGATGAACTACTCCCTCCTCATCATAGGAGACAGCAAGGTTGATGGAGATGGCGGTGAGGTCGATGGAGACGGCGGAGACGGCGATGGAGACCGATGGAGATGGCTCCGGGGGCACTTCCCCGTCCCGGCAGGGTGCCGGAATAGAGACTTCTGTCCCCCGAAATTCGTCGGTGGCGGCGGCGGAACTACGGAACTCTTTCTGGAAAATTGCCGACTCCCCTAGGATTTTCCGTCCCGAGGCTTTATATAGGCGAAGGGGCGTCGCGAGAGGGCAGCCAGGGGCTCCTCACACATGGGTGGCGCGGCCAGGGCCTGGGCCGCGCCACCCTAGTGTGAGGGCAGGCCCTGGCCCCTCTCCGGCTCTCTTTTGGATGTCTCGATGCTCCCGGGAAAAATAAGACTTCTGGCTTTGGTTTCGTCCAATTCCGAGAATATTTCATGTGTATCACTTCTGAAACACAAAAACAGCAGAAAACAGGGAACTGGCACTGTGGCACTTGTTAATAGGTTAGTTCCGGAAAATGCATAAAAGTGCCACGAAGTGTAACGAAACAATAGGCAAATGGTGTAAAAACAAGCATGGAGCATAAAAAATTATGGATACGTTGGAGACGTATCAGGCTTCTCCCATGGGTGGGTAACTGTAGGTATGGGCATGCATGGTCAGATCAGTCTCCTTCTCAGTTCTTCTAAACGGGAAAAAGTTAGAGGGATTTAAGCCTTTGAGATGTATTAGACAAGGTGATCCTATCTCACCCTATTTGTTCCTATTGGCAGCAGAGGGTCTTTCGTGCATATTAAATGTTAATGGTAATTCATCTCATCTTGGAGGTATCAAAGTGGTAACAACAACTCCGTCGGTTAACCATTTGTGATTTGCAGATGAGAGCCTTCTATTTTTTAAAGGGGGTAGAGAGAGAGCAGAAACCTGTTGGATAAATATTGCCAAGCTTTAGGGCAACGGATAAATAGAGAGAAGTCTTCTATTTATTTCACTAAGGGGTGTCCACAAGTCAGGAGGGACATAATCAAGAATATTTTGGATATCAATAATGAGGCACTAAATGAAAGATATCTAGGTATGCCAACAGATGTGGGATCTTCCAAGTATGGGACCTTTAAATTTCTAAGAGACAGTGTTTGGGGCAAGATCAAAGGATGGCTAGAAAAAATTCTCACTGCGAAGGGTAAGGAAGTGCTAATAAATCAGTACCACAAGCTATCCTTGCATTTTCCATGGCATGCTTTAGATTGTCACGTGGTTTATATGGGCATATTAACTCACTTATCCGCCAATTTTGGTGGCGCAACAAAGAAGGAAAAAGAAACGCAAGTTGGGTGTTATGGGAGGTGATGACCTGACCAAAATTTCTTGGGGGCCAAGATTTCAGAGACCTGGATATCTTTAACTTGTGCCTTCTTGCATGTCAGGCCTAGAGGGTTTTGCATGAACCGAATTCCCTAAGTGCTAAGATATTGAAAGCGGTCTATTTTCCTAACACTTATATTCTTGAAGCTGAGCTGGGGTCTCATCCTTCATAAATATAGAGGGCTATTCTTGGGCGGGAAATGTTGCAACAAGGAAGTATCAAGCGCATAGGACACCGTCGAAGCACAAATATACGTTCTGAAAATTGAATTCCTCAAGATGAAATGATGAGACCTACAAAGTCTTTAAAGGAGAGCCCACCGCAACTAGTATCAGACTTGATTGATGCCACATCCACGTCTTGGAATGAGGATCTCATCAGGGAGTTCTTTATTCCACTTGATGCTGTTGCAATTTTGAGCATACCCTTATGCACACGATGGCAACAAGATTTCTAGGCGTGGCATTTTGATAGTAAAGGTTCTTTCACTGTGAGATCGGTCTATCGAATGATATCAAGCAAGAAAGTAATCAGAGAGGATTATTTTGATGGGAATGCGGGATCATCGAATATTGAAGAGGAGAAAAAATGGTGGAGCATCTCGAAGGGCCTCAGGCCGAACTTCATTAAGGTAGAAAAGTGAGGTACAAAGTCTAATACAAAGTCGGCTGAGGTAGCCAAAAAAAAAAGATAGAAATCCTCCAACACTGTGGAGGCCCCAAGCAGGGGTTTAGACTAAACCTCGGATACATACAAGTAATTTGAACCCACTAAAAGTCTGCAATACAACCAGCAGCTCTCCAGGCCCGAATATCCTCGACGATCAACTCAAAAACTCTCCCAGTAGTGCAAAAAATTTGCTGGAAGATGCGGGCGTTGCGTTCCTTCCAGAGCCGCCAATGCACCAAAATGGCCACCGTGTCGAAATCCCTTCGCAAATTTTTTGGGGCCATCTTTCTTGCCTGCAGCCGCCAATCTCTAAGCTCAAGAAGTTGTCATTAGGAATGGGAAATACGGCTTTGGTCCAAGTCCACACTTTACTCCACACCTGCTGCGAAAAATGGCAATGGACGAACATATGAGTACAACTCTCATTAGCACCACTGCACAAAGTACAGATCGCATTGTGAGGCCACCCTCGTTTCTCCAGGTTGTCAGCAGTGAGGCATCTTCTATGCACCACAAGCCACATGAAGAATTTGCACTTCATGGGAGCCTTAGACCTCTAGATCGGCTTGGCGCAGGCGAAGGTTGCATTTGCCATGAAAAAGAGATTGTATGACGATTTGACAGTGAACGCGCCACCAGCCGAGCAACGCCAAATCAGCCTATCAACTTGCCCCTCCGTCAGAGTAGTCTCCTGCACGACATCCCACAAATGAAGATATTGGCCGATGGCTTGCAAAGAGAGGCCCCCAGAAATGTCTCTCAGCCATCTTCTATTGGCAAGCGCCTTAGCAACAGAAATCCCAGAGTCGTGGGCGTAGCTAAAGAGAGCTGGCAGTAGATCTTGCACCGAGCGCCCCCCGGGGAGCCATTTATCAGACCAAAACTTTGCACGCCTGCCGTCACCAAGCTTCACATAAGTTGTAGCCCTGAACAGCTCCATCGAGTCCTTGTCGTCCTCCACCGGAATGAGAGACCAGGGGCGTCGGTTCGCAGACCAGCGAAGCCAAGGCCAACGGCAACGCAAAGCTGTTCCGAAGAAGCGCAGGTTTAGGACACCAAGCCCACCATTACGTGTCGGCTGGCACACACGTGCCCATGGGAGAAGACAGTGCCCGCCATTCACCTCTTCCTCCCCTTTCCACACAAAGCCTCGACATCGGCGGTTGATTATGTCTAGAGCCCACTGAGGCAAATGCAAAACAGATAGCAAGTGAAGAGGTAGAGCCATCAGAACTGAACGTGTGAACGTAAGCCTGCCTCCAGTAACAGAAAACGAGGTTTCCAGCCCTTTAGCTTTGCTGAAAATTTGTCAATCACAGGCCAAATGTCTGAACGCCGAAGTCTGCCAGTAGACAGAGGGAGACCCAGGTAGGTGATAGGGAAATTCTTACTTGTGCAGCTGAAGAAATTAGCTACTGAAGTTGCAGTCTCATCATCGCAGCGGATGCAAGAAGTGTGGCTTTTCTGAAGGTTTACTTTTAGCCCCGAGACATCCGCAAAAATGTTCAGTACGGTTGAGACCACCTCCATGTCTCCCACCCTTGGTCTGATAAAAAGGACCGCGTCATCCGCATAGATTGACACCCTGGGTATTCTCTGGTTCAGGCCTAGATCCGCCAGGAGGCCATGATCAACAGCCCATTACATCATAGCTTGGAGGGAGTCCATTGTGAGGATGAATAAGGTGGGCGCCAGCGGATCGCCCTGTCACACACCACGGGCTAGGTTAAAAGGCGCTCCTCTTTCTCCATTGATCATGACAGAAGTGCGGGCTGAGCGGAGAATCCCACATATTAGGTTTCGGAAGAGGCCGCCGAACCCTCTGCGCCGCAGCATCTCCAAGAGGAATCTCTTAACATTAAACTTCAACATAATTACCCGCCATTGCCCTTGACATAAATCACGTATCCCTTCGTCAGGTTATGATCTAGCTAAAATAAACAAGGTAACTGGGTTTTAACCTAGCGTGCCGTCTGCCAACCAGCCGCCGCCGCCGTATTCAAATTCAAACGTGTCCCATAATGTGTGCTACGTTTGCTGCCGTATTCCGGTCCGCCAGAGTCCTCATGCATCAACAATCTTCTACTTAGCCGGCCGATTCTCCTCTTGCACATCAATGCATGCAGGATGGATCTATTTTAGGTTGCATCCATGCAAGATGCGGATCATTAGATGGAATTTGACTTGCCCCATGCCTACGGCCAGACAGCCTTTAGTCAGGTAATTGCATGTGAGCTTTTCTTTAACTGATCCATTGATTTGTCCTTGCCGATGCAACATCCGCTGGAGATTGGGCGTGTAATTATGCTACTGCATGTCTATTATTATCTATCACGGGAGTACAATGTCGACCACAAGCTAGGATCTATTAATCAGGTATAATTTAATCTACATGCATCAATGAATCTTTGTGCAGATGTGTCGCCAAGATCCTGCCATTCATAGATGCACCCATTGACTGGAACATGGACTGACGATCCTAGATGCACATGTTTTAGACTCAACCCTCAAGGAGCTGAAGACCGCCATTTGCTCCAGGTTAGTAGTGTTGCATCAAGTTAAACAAGCAACTGGAGGACAATCAGCAGGAGGAGAGATAAAGGCATAATGCTCCACAGCAACAAGGGCGCCTAGCACCAGGTGTCCAGGTTCAAAGTGGTAGCGGCAAGTTTGTGCGCAAGTTCAGTCTCCCGGACAACACCACTATCTACAAGAAGAAGAGGTTACTCATTAGATAGAACATTGATGATTCAAGTAAATCTTTATAAACGGTAACAATCGGACATCTATGTATTATCTATCTATTATATTATTAAAACAACTAACAACCAATGGCCAGGATTTAACAGTTACGTTTACAACATATCAATGGTCAAGATTAATCTATGCACACCTCAGGTAGAAAGAGCTAGACTGAAACACGCTGCCTATTCCTATTTGACATGGACTCTTGATTTGCAATCGATGGAAGCAGAACAATAGAAAGAGCTAGACCGAGCGCCCGTCATACTCCAACGCCAGATGGCTCCAAAGTAGGCTCGCGACTCATCCGCAAGAGCACATCCGCCCGACGAGTCTGTCACCGTCACTCCCGTCGTATTGAAGTCGCACGCCGGCGCAGTGCCGCGGTCGTCGTATTGAAGGATCGAATCTTGGATGCCCGCCGTTTAGCCGATTGAAGGAGCGACGCTCGGATCCCGATGAATTCAATACATCACAGCAACACATCCATTACCAATTGCGATCTCACGCCGCCCAGCTGACTGAACGAAGGCGGAAAGCCGTTTTTCTTCTTGCATGATTCAGTGCCATCAGCGTTGAGTACTCCCGATTTATGATGCATTGTCTAGATCAACCTGCCCATGTACATGATGGAGTTTAGCCCGATTTGTTGGTACAAGGAAGACGGCAAACACATCAGGCTGCGAAAGACGAGGAATTATGTCCCAGAATTCTTATCAGTAATTACTGATGCCCTCAAGAGAAACGAGGCAACACATCGTGTCCGCCACGATGATATCTTCCATGCCATTGATAAGGTAGATACTAAGATCTGCCCCTCAGGTAATTCTGCTGAATATAGAGAAACATGTCTATGTAGTTGTAAATTGATGTATACGGGAGTATATCTCAATTTCCTCCTACATGCTAGCTTGGTTGATTGATTGAATAAATAATTTCAAGCCAGAAGTTGACTAGAAGAGAATTTCTTGCGTCCTAATTTCTCAAGCATATTACAGATCAATATTTTGTATCTGCCCATTGGCTATGTCTCCCTCGCCAGTTGCCCGTCTGTTCAAGGCAATTCAAGGCGCAGTGTCGCTGCCGGTGTGCCCCAAACACAGACAGTCGCCTCCCTGCATAATTCCTACATCAGCCTGTGTGCACGTCTTCACGACCAAGTCACCAAGCTGCCACGACGCGGTCTCGATCATGCAGGATTTGACTGCCATCGTTTCTGAGCTATTCCTGATTGGTCCTTTGTAGATACTATGATTGTTGTATCCCTCTTTTAAAAAGAAAGATATGACTTTAGTCAAGTGTGAACAAAGGCTAAAGAGCATCCATTAGATCAAGGAACATGGCTTGCTTAGTAATTGAATAGAGTCTTTTGCAAGAAGGGTAGGATAAAGATGTAAATTCTAATAACCATATTTGGCAGGTGAAGTTTCTGCTTTATATGTTTTTTCTACATATCATGTTTGAAAATATAACATTTACATTTTCTGTGTGCCTTGGTTAATTAATTTATTTCTTGATCAAGGTGTTCCCTGCTGAGGCTATTGCTCACTGTGTACCATTGAGGTAAGAGGACGAGCAGAATCTCCTTGAATTTATGTCTTTGTTTGCATAGTAATATTTTCATGACATGCAAAGATCCCGTAAGCAATTAGACATGAAGACATTTGTACTGCTTCCATCTCGGAGTATTGTATTAGTGTTTTCCTATTTTTCTTCCGTTAGAAAGGAATGAACAATAACAAATGACCAGAAGTTGATATATGTTGCCGCAAAAATAAATAATAAAGAAAACCCCATTGCTACATTGCTAGAAAAGCATATACCACCATGGCTATGGATACCCATCATATTTCTGCCTTTTCAGTTAGATGACGTCCTCACGTGTGAATGACTGAATCTTAATGCAGTTGGCCTGGTCAGGTTTTGCTTCATGAGGCTGGGACAAGAAATATAGTCACAATGTTTACCTTCTTGGCATGGTATATCCATGTAAAACCATTTACCGTAGATCCAATTATAGTCTATATTTCACCAAGTGGGATTCATTTTGCCTTTATAAGTACATATACAAAATAAATTTTGTGAGTTATGCAATTATAACACTGAAAACAGGTGGCGCTGCTATACCTTGAGAGTACATGTTATTTTTCCTTACTTTTCATTTTGTTTTTCAGATGTGGCATTGACCTCTTTTGATCACACATGACCTTGGGAGTAAATGTTATTTTCCTTTGTAATAAGGTATTGTCTAGGTTCTTCTATTGATGTGAAACTATCCACTGTCCAGAATAGTTAGGAATTCCTTAAAAAAAAGAAATGTTAGGAATTATGGAGGTTTGAAAATATAGATATTTCTAAGAGTAAAGCCATATGATTTCATTTTTAATAGCCATTATGAGTACTAAGATGATAGTACATAACAACTCTAGCCGCGCAAACGCGCGGGCCACCCTGCTAGTTATATACTAAAAGTAAAATAGGGTTAACTAGGAGCAAGATAAATGGCTAAAAAATCCCACGTTAATCAGAAAATACCAGCCTTTGATCCGGTGGACGTATCAAAATTAGGAATATGTGTCTGTTCGATATGTGTTACTTCATTCGGATGTATCCAGAAAAATGTACAAAATCGATCTCGAAAAAGTTTAGAAAACCCTATTCACCGCCGGCATGTCATTGGACAACTGCCCCAATGATGACCCAGTCCCGTCCTTTCTCCTCCCTTGGTGTATGGGCGCCCATCGACAGACGCGACAGAAAGGAAGATACTAGGCTGACAGACCTGGAAGACACGAGCCGACTCCTGCAGGTGGCTCGGACCTCAACATAGTGTCAACAACGACTTGAAGCGGTGGCATGGTGCTCGGTCGATTCTCTCAGAGTATCCAGGTAACCCATACGTTATACGTATACCTACTTCTTGCATGCACACACCACTCCAATCCCAGGTTCAATCAAATTTCCCATTCAGTGTAATAGGCAGCAGCTAATTTGCATGGTTGATTAAGTTGGACAAATGCTACTAAATAAATTTATAATGATGGTATTCTTTCAACTTATATTCAATTTCTGAATAAATTAGTATCAAAGTCCGTCCAACTTGCGAGCGCCCTTTCGACACCTGCTGCACAGCTATCCTCAAAATAACCATATGACTTGAGGAAGTCTGTTCAACATTGTCGTGGTTTCGTCAACAGATCTGCCATAGAGGTAGGGGTATGGCGATTTGTGGAAGGGGGTGAACATGGAGGAGCGATCCGGGACGGTGGTAGCACGAGTTTACCCAGCTTCAGATCCCGCGACGGTGGCGAGATCCTACGTGCTGCTATAATTCACTATATGGCAACAAGTGCTCGATTACAATGATGAGGTTGGCTGTTTCGCTATGCGATTGGCCGTATGAATAGAACGTGCCTCAAGGGCTGCTCCACGCCGGGCTTATAAAGGCGCCTGGCGTGGGCTACACGTTGGTACCGGAGCGGATACAACTTGGAGTCCTAGACTAAGTCCTATGCGTGTACTACAAGGTAACCCGCCATGGGCCGTCTCCGGATCCGCCATGGACCTGTCGTCAGTAATCCGCCATGGGCCTATCTAAGGATCCGCCATAAGCGCCTGCGTCCAGTACCGCCGTGGCAACTTCAGCAACTGGGCTGCCCGGTATGGCGAATCCGCCATACCACCCCTGATGGGCCACCCTGGCTTGCTGATTTAGGACTACGTCGCTGGTATACCTATTTGGTATATCCCCAACAGTAGCCCCCAGGGAACTTCAAGATTGCCATCTACATCCGCCATGCATGTTCTTGGTGAGTTACTTCCGCCATAGCTCTTCTTCCCTTCTGTGCTAGGATGGCGGTCATCTTGATGTTCCTTCTTCCATCTATTAATCCGCCGTGAATAACGGATCAAGCGACGTAGTTATCTTAGCGAGATTTTCGGGATCCATTGGATCATACCGTGGAAATCCGCCGTAAATTTCGGCACACAGTTCCTTCTAGGGCAAGACTTACAGTGCATGCACTGTTTTCACCAAGTTACTTTTTTACCCCTGGACACATGTCACCGGATTAGGGTTTCTGCGATCAGGACGAGCGGTGGTGATGGCGGGCACAAATCTCGAGGCCCGGGGTCTATATATACCCCGGCCTCTCACCCCCGGCCGGTTTACCCCTCATTCGCCCCCGTCGCTTTCTCTCTCTTCAGCGCCGCCACGAGAGCTTCGTCATCTCCGACGAGCCACCGCGGAAGATCCTCGCCGCCGGCGACGTTTTCCGCCGGAATAGCTTGCTCAAGCATTTCACAGCGGAATCTTCTTTTCAGCGCCATGAACCGCGGATCACCTTCCCATCACCATTCCGAGGCTGAGGAGGAAGATTCCCCCTGCAACAGTCAGCCCAAGGAGCACATCCCGTAATGGCGGATTTAGATCCAGAGGACATCATGTCCGAAGCCGAAGAGGAGATGGCGGGAGCAAACACAGATGATCCCGCAGACAAGGAAGCAGATGGCGAAGCTGAGGAGGAAGGTGCCGAGGACGAAGAAGAGCAGATCCCCCAGAACCTCCATGGGTATTGGCAGAAATCCCACGTTAAAGACTCTGACGTCCAAGCCATGGAAGGCGAGGGCACTGTGGCTCCTCAGGCTGAATCTGGATGGCAGACTGACTTCAAGGCCCCGGTGCCTATTCCTAACCCCTCCGAGATCGTGATGCTCAAATCTCACGTGGAGAGGGGTCTCAGTATGCCTCCATCTCTTTTCTTTACTAATCTTCTGAAATTCTACGGATTGCAGCTGCACCACATATCACCAAATAGCTTGGTGTCTGTGGCGGGCTACGCAGCTTTGTGCGAGGGATACCTCGGGATCCGCCCCAGGGTAGACCTCTTCCAACTTTTCTTCTCCGTGCGGGCCAATTACGAAGATGACGGATCCCTTCAAACCTGCGGAACGGTTTGCTTTCTTCCCCGAAGGTCGAAGGAATACCCTTTCATCATGCCTCTGGATTCCGCCATCGGATGGAGAGGGTCCTGGTTCTATATGGCGGATAAGCCCGCGCCATCTCAAGCCCGCGGCCTTCCTCCCTTTAAGAACGTAGCTGCTGAATCCCGCGACTCCTGGACGACTGTCAACGACGAATCCGCCACTCCCTATGTCAAGCTCTTGGCTCGGCGGATCGCCAGGCTATCTGTAGATGGCTTGAAAGGAATCGACACCATCAACTGCTGGATATCCCGGCGGATTCAGCCGCTTCAACACCGTGATAACCTGATGCACGAGTATACTGGTGCAAATGATGGCATGCGTTGTTCGACCCAGGAGCTGGACCCTAAAGTTGTCAAGAAGCGCATCCGTTCCCTGATGAAGTCTCCTAGGAAGAAACCTTTGAAGTTCGGCATGGCTATGTTTGAGAATGGCAGATGCCCTTTGGTAAGTTCCCTTTCCGCCATAGTTCCGCATGATACCTTTATATTTCATAAGACATAACATTTTTCTTCTTTATCAGCTCAAATCGCTTGGCCCTGCACACTTTGCCCATCCCCTTCGCCGCTCCAACATGAAATCTACCGCAAAGGAGGAAGTTGTTCACTCTAGCGGGAACAAAGAGGAGATGGCGGGGAATGTAGATGATACAGCCCATACGACCCAGGAGAAGGTGGTTCCCAAGAAACGGGCTGGTAGCGGGAAAACTCGCGGTGGTGGTGGGAAATCTGTTGATTCCCGTCGTTTCAAAGCTCAACGCAGGGCGGAGTTAGAAACGCCATCCGAGAATACCGCTACTATCAATCTGCCCAAGTCAAGGTAACCTTTGGACAACCTTCTCCATTGTTGCTGCTCTCCATCTCTAATCCTCCTTTTCTCAGAAGAAAGAAGCCTACTGTCAAGGAGCCGTCATCCAAGCGAGCCAAGCCCTCCCCTGCCGCTGTTCCGCTTACCCCTGACGTACCAACTCCCTCCTCCGCTCGTATCGATATCGATATGGAGGATGCTGGTGGTCAGTTTGACCCAATGCCAGAAGCCAACCCAACGACTGAAGCTACGGCTAATGATGTCGTCCAAAGCGAAAAGGCTTCTGACTCGTTTCAGGGTCAAATGGCGGATGCTCCGACGGGGGGCAGTTTATTTTGGAGACGAAAGCAACTTGAGGTCGTCAATCTTATTTCCAGCCAGGAAGATGCTAGCAACCAACTGTCCAGCGGCATCGCTGCTTTTGTTGAGAAAACAGCCACTATGAAGAAGGTATGTCATCCCAGTAGCCCCCGAGCACCATGGCGGATTTCTAAATTCGATCCGCTATGGGGCTTCAAGAGTGACTTATGTATATTTTTGAATAGCACAACCCTCGAGCGCTGGTAGTTCACACAGTGCTCTATAGAGAACTTTTTAAATTTCATACTGAGTAGCCCCCGAGCGTTATGGCGGATGACTATCCGGCATAAAGCTCTTAGGAAGACAAAAAATCAGCATAAGTAGCCCCCGAGCATCATGGCGGATTCTATCCATCATGATGCTCTAAGAGTGACTAAAAAATCATCGTGAGTAGCCCCCGAGCGTTATGGCGGATACTTATCCGGCATAAAGCTCTAAGAGTGACTAACACTTCAAATTATTTTGCGAGAACTACAAGAAGGTGGTAGAGGACCTGGTCCAGGTTGTTAGCTCGCAAGAGAAGGAGCTGGCAACCAAAAGCGCTCTTGTGGCGGACTTGCAGCAACAGCTTGAGAATAGCGGTAATTTACTTAACCAGTTTTAATTCCCTTATGCTTATTCAATCAAAGCTGTGCTGATACTTCCGCCATGCAGATGTTGCCAAGCTCAAGTCCACACTTGAGGGGGTGGAGAAAGGCCACGCCATTGCGATGGATGGGCTGCAGCAGCAGCTCCAGAAATCTCTGGCCGCAAACACCCTCCTCGAAGAGCAGCTGAAGGACCAGGAGCGTTAGATCCTCAGGAAAGACAAGGAGATAGAGGATCTCCGCAAAGCCGCTGCTGATTTTGACAAGCGGCGTGAAGGCTTTAACGAGCTCCTCCATCACTTCCAGGACACCTTGCTAGGTACCATTTCTTCTTATAACGTAAAGTTTTTCAATTTCTGCGATGCCGTGCGTGATGCATCTTCTTTTTCCGCTATGCAGTCGCTTTGGGGCAGGGCGAGGCGGATACCGCCGAAGGCTTGCGCATGGCCACCGACGCAGCGAAGAAGGAGCTTGATGGCCTTCTCAACGCTAGTCGCCAAGCGTGCGGGAGCCTGCAGATAGCGGGTTCTTCCAACCTCTCCGCCATTGCGCTTACCCAGAAGCTGCTGCTAGTGCCAGGGCTCAAGGCGGACTGGAAACAGTCCTCTGCTCGGGGTGGTACCAGGACAGCTCTAACCTTGGCGAAGGCCCACTATCCCGAGATGAACCTGGACCTGCTCACCTCCGGCATCCCGAAGAGCGGCGAGGACGGTGCGCCAGTGGACGAGGCCGCCATCCGGCAGAGCGTGCTTGGATACGATCAACTGTGTGCCCTTGGCACTCAGTTGAATGTATAATATGAAGCATACGAGCTGCCAGGGTCGCCAAGCCAGGCTTCGGCATCAGCCTCCGCATCTACTGCAGGTGGTGATGGCGGTGACGAGGTGTCCTCCAAGGTTCTGCCATCTTCTTAGGACGTGCCCTGCAATATGGCAGGAAAAAAATACTTTGCATCAATTCGGCCCCTGAGTGGGTCTGTAATTTAAACTTAAACTGCGTGTGAATGTTTCTGCACTGTAACTGATCTGCTTGTGGCGGATCAGTGGAATGCTTTTGAACTCTTGCAGCTTGTTTTTTATGAAGTGGTTTGATTGTGCGAAGAAACTGCCAGGCCTAGTTTTATGCAACTTGCAGTTTTTGACATGCCCAAAAAACAAGACTTTGAAAAAAAAATCATGCATAGGATTATGCGATCCGCCATCCGGCTCTCTGTGCTTGACTTTTCGTGAGATGGCGAAATCTTTGCATGAACAATCCGCTAGGGCGACGATACTTAATAGCAACCGTCCAAAACCCTGAGCAGATGGCGGCTTAGATCGTCAAAAAGTCACTACTCTGGAATCCACACAGAAAACATCGAATGAAGATCAAAACATAAAAAAGCTACGCGGACCGATTATGGCGGATTTAAAAGAGACGCAAGTGCAAAGCACAATTGCGCAAAAAGGTTCTATATGATCTAAATGAACAATAAAGGAGGTAAAAGACTTAGAAAAAATCAAGAGTGAACCAAATGCTTTATTTCATTGGTCATATAGAGGTGCCTATTACATAGCTAGAGAAGTGCTAAGTGTAGAAAGGACGTAGCTGTGCGATGTTCCATGGACAATCTGTCTCGTCGTAGATATCGTCAGGGTCTCTTCATTTGCGCTTCTTACTTGGTCGCTTATCTAGCTCGCGAATATCAACGAGGTAGTAGGAACCATTCAGTAGAGCTTTGCTGATGACGAAGGGTCCTTCCCAAGGCGGGGATAGCTTATGGGATTTCTGCTGCTTGAGGCGTAGCACCAGGTCACCCTCTTTGAACGAGCGTTGGCGAACTCTCCGGCTGTGATAGCAGCGGAGATTCTGCTGGTAGATGGCGGATCTCTGGGCTGCTAGGTCTCGTTCTTCTTCCAGCAGGTCCACAGATAATTGTCTGGACGCTTCTGCATCTTCTTCCTTGTAGGCTTCGACTCTTGGAGAATCGTACTGAACATCACTTGGCAAGATTGCCTCTGCTCCGTAGACTAAGAAGAAAGGGGTTAGGCCAGTTGATCTGTTTGGCGTGGTCCGTAGACTCCACAGCACAGATGGCAACTCCTCTGCCCAGGCTCCAGCTGCTCTGTGTAGCGGTGCTTCTAGGCGTGGCTTGATTCCTGACATGATTAGTCCGTTTGTCCGCTCCACTTGGCCATTAGACTGTGGATGTGCCACAGATGCTAGGTCAAGGCGGATTCCGCTGTGATGGCAGTATTCTTCAACTTCTCCCTGAGACAAATTAGTGCCATTATCGGTGATGATGCTATGTGGGATGCCGAATCTAACCACAATGTCCTTGACAAATTTGAGGGCAGTTTTGCCATCAAGTTTTCTGATGGGCTTAGCTTCCACCTACTTCGTGAATTTGTCTACCGCTACCAGGAGGTGCGTAAATCCCGAATGTGCTGTTTTTAGCGGACCCACCATGTCCAGCCCCCAGACTGCAAAGGGCCAAGTTATAGGAATCGTATGCAGTGCTGTGGCGGGCATATGGGTTTGCTTGGAGTACATCTGGCAACCATGGCAGAGCTCCACAATATGGTCTGCATCTGCCTTGGCTGTTGGCCAGTAGAATCCATGGCGGAATGCTTTAGCTACTAGGGATCTGGCGGCGGCGTGATGCCCACATTCGCCTTCGTGGATCTCTCTTAGTATTTCGATTCCATCCACTTGGGATATGCACTTCATGAAAACTCCCGAGGTGCTTCGTTTGTAGAGTTGGCCATCTATGATGGTGTACGCTTTGGCTCTACGCTCGATTTGTCTTTTTTGGACTTCGCCTTCGGGTAGCTTCTTGTTCGTCAGAAATTCCAGGTAGGGCTCTGCCCATGGCGGATTGCTAGGCAAAACCGCCATGATGGGGGAGCTTGCTAGTTCCGGATTTTCTGGATCCACCATCTTTACCGATGGTACGCACAGATGCTCGAGGAATACTCCTGGCAGAACTGCCTTACGGCCAGATCCTAGTTTGGACAAGGTATCGGCCGCCATATTATCTTCTCATCGTACGTGTTTTATGTCGTAGCCGAGGAAACTTTTGGCCATCTCATCCACTTCGTCTCTATATGCCGCCATAACTTCGTTCCGAGCTTTGTATGTGCCAGCCACCTGCTGAGCCACAAGGTCAGAGTCTCCACAGCACATGATGTGTTGTACGCCGATCTCCTTTGCGACACGTAGCCCGTGCAGTAAAGCTTCATATTCCGCGATGTTGTTGGTGGTGGGGAAGTGGATCTGGAGAACATAGCTTAGCTCATCTCCCTTGGGAGATTTGAGTGTCACTCCAGCCCCCGAGCTGTGTAGCAACTTTGAGCCATCAAAGTGCATCACCCAATGCTCTGGTTCTGGGACGGGCGTAGTTTCCTGCGCTTCCTTCCAATCCGCCATAAATTCTGCCAAAGCCTGAGACTTGATGGCGGTGCGAGGCTTATAGTCGATGTCGAAAGAGGCCAATTCAATGCCCCACTTTGCAACTCGTCCTGTTGCATCGCTGTTGTTGATGATGTCCTTCAGTGGGGCTTTGCTCACCACTGTGATCTTATGGTCATAGAAGTAATGCCTCAGCTTACGAGAAGCTAGGAAAACTCTGTATGCCAATTTTTGGTAGTGAGGGTAGCGCTGCTTGGATTCTGTCAGGACCTCGCTGACATAGTAGACTGGTCGCTGTACGCCATACTCCTGCACTTCTTCCTTACGCTCTACCACCATGACGATGCTGACCACCCTGTTAGTTGCCGCCATGTATAGTAACATGGGTTCCTGGTCTTCGGGAGCCGCTAGGACTGGTGCAGTGGATAACACTCTCTTCAGATCCTTAAGTGCAGCGTCTGCCTCGTCGGTCCAGACGAATTCGTCTGATTTCTTCATCAGCTTGTAGAGTGGCAAAGCCTTCTCGCCAAGACGACTGATGAATCTGCTCACTGCTGCCACGCAGCCTGTGAGTCGTTGTACATCTTTTAGATCTATGGGCCGGGAGATGTCGAGGATTGCCTTGATCTTCTCCGGGTTAACCTCGATTCCGCGGTGGGAGACAATGAATTCTAGAAGTTGTCCAGCTGGCACCCCGAAGACGCACTTCTTGGGGTTAAGCATCATGTTGTACTTCCTAAGATTATCGAAGGTCTCTTGCAAATCCGCTATAAGGCCATCTTGCTTCTTAGACATAACTGCGATGTCGTCCACGTATGCATGGATGTTTTGTCCGATTTGATCCGCCAGGCACTTTTGCATAGTGCGCTGATACGTTGCTCCTGCGTTTTTCAGACCGAATGGCATTGTGACATAGCAATATGTGCCATAAGGTGTTACGAACGACGTAGCGAGCTGATCAGACTTTTTCATCTTGATCTGGTGGTATCCTGAGTAGGCATCTAAGAAACACAGCAGCTCTGATCCCGCCGTCGAGTCAATGACTTGGTCAATGCGAGGCAAGGGAAAATGGTCTTTTGGACATGCTTTGTTCAGGCCAGTGTAATCTACACACATGCGCAGAACTTTTGTATTTTTCTTAGGAACTAGCACCGGATTTGCCACCCATTTAGTATGGATCACTTCCTTGATGAAGTCTGCTTTCAACAGCTTGGAAATTTCCTTTGCTATGGCGCGGCGCTTTTCATCTCCGAAGTGTCTCATGGCTTGTCTTACTGGCTTGGAGCCAGGAATTATCTGCAGAGCGTGCTCGGCGAGTTCCCTGGGTACACCCGTCATGTCAGATGGCTGCCATGCGAAGATGTCCCGGTTCTCACGGAGGAACTCGACGAGCGCGCTTTCCTATTTGGGGGACAAGTTTGTCCCAATGGAGGTGGTCTTGGCGGCATCGCCAGCGACAAGTTCCACATGTTTTGTGTCGACCGTAGGCTTAAAGGTGGGCGGGGAGGCAGAAATCTCCTGCTTGGATGTCGGCATCTCCGCGGGGTCCGTAGCAGCATGGATTTCTTTGAACTCCTCACCGAAGAACACTGCTTCCGCGAAGGCGGCTTCTCCTTCCTCGCACTCCTTTGCCTTTCTGATACTGCCATAAACGGTAATTATGCCATCCGGGCCTGGCATCTTTAGCTGATTGTAGATGTAACATGGCCTGGCATGGAAGCTGTGGAAAGCAGGGCGACCGAAGATCACGTGGTATGTGCTTTTGAACGGGACTACCTCGAAGGTTATAGGCTCTTCACGGTAATTTTCCTCACTACCGAAGGCAACCTTGAGTGTCATGGACCCGAGGGACTTGGCTTGGCGACCAGGAACCACCCCATAAAAGGTGACCGCGTTATGGCGGAGTTGGGTCTTGGTAAGGCCGAGCTTCGTCAAAGTTTCCACGTACATGATGTTCAGGCTGCTGCCGCCATCCATTAAGCATTTGGAGAACTCATAGCCATGGATTACGGGGCATACCACCATGGCGTAATATCCATCTGGGATGTGCTCTGGATGATCATCGCGGCTCTAGTGCACCGGTACTTCGGACCATCGGACGTACTGGCGGATTTTGGGCATGGTGGCGTTGAGGGAGCGCATAGCGGCTCTTTGTGCCTTAGCCGTGGGGGGTCCAAGGAATGTGTGAAACGCACCTTTTTTGTCCTTAATTGGGTTACCCTTGCCAGTGCCACCCTCTGCCTTTTCGGCGGGTTTGGGCACGGGGTCTTTGTCCATGTCACTGCCATCCCTGGACTCCTTGTCTTTGTCCACTTTCCCTTTACCACGAGGCCGTTGTCGCCGGCTGCGCTTGAAGCCAGCCTCTTGATCCGCCTTAAGGTCGTTGACAAACTTGCAGTTCCGGTTGGTGTGATTGCACTTTCCCGAAGTGTCACGATGGGCGAAACATGGCATATCGCGGTATTCGTCGTAAGACACGGGGGCGGATGGCTGTTGGGGATATACCAAATAGGTATACCAGTGACGTAGTCCTAAATCAGCAAGCCAGGGTGGCCCATCAGGGGTGGTATGGCGGATTCGCCATATCGGGCGGCCCAGTTGCTGAAGTTGCCACGGTGGTACTGGACGCAGGCGCTTATGGCGGATCCTTAGACAGGCCCATGGCGGATTACTGGCAACCGGCCCATGGCGGATCCGGAGATGGCCCATGGCGAGTTACCTTGACGTACACGCATAGGACTTAGTCTAGGACTCCAAGTTGTATCCGCTCCGGTACCAACGTGTAGCCCACGCCAGGCGCCTTTATAAGCCCGGCGTGGAGCAGCCCTTGGGGAGACGTTCTAGTCATACAGCCAATCGCATAGCGAAACAGCCAACCTCATCATTGTAATCGAGCACTTGTTGCCATATAGTGAATTATAGCAGCACGTAGGATCTCGCCACCGTCGCGGGATCTGAAGCTGGGTAAACTCGTGCTACCACCGTCCTGGATCGCTCCTCCGTGTTCACCCCCTTCCACAAACCGCCATACCCCTACCTCTATGGCAGATCTGTTGATGAAACCACGACAGTTGGCGCCCACCGTGGGGCATAGCGCGTCTGGAGCACGGATCCAGGCGGGATCCGCCATTGCAGGCATCGGCGACACCGTCGCCATCGGGCGCGTCCTCTACGATTCCGGCTTCCCCATCGTCCCAGCGGATAACCTCTGGGTGCCGGCTAGAGAAGACCCTGCTCTATTCACCGTCGTTCCGATTGGAGATATCCATATCTTCATTGGAGAGACAAACCCTACCCCCGCCACGGAAACCAATTTCCGGCAGATCGGTATGGCTAAAATCCCCAAACGGACCGCTTTCGAGCTGGAGACGGAGGAGGACTCATCTGACCTGGAACTTTCCAAGTTGCCCAGATCGGATCTGAAAAATAATCCCACCCAGCCCGCCCTTGAGGTAGAGGAAGTGGTGGAAGACCGCTGTGAATCCGCCATGAGTAATCTGGCGTTAGAGACACCACGGTACTGCCTTGTTGCGTTCGCAGGCATCACTTCGGGATCCACCTCCAATGGAGGAGAAGATAGCCCAGGTGAATCCATCCTTGAGGCACTTAACGAAAGTGGTGAATCAGATGACTGGGACATCAAGGGCTATGATTCTGACCATTACGACGCCGCCATGAGAAAAATCGAGGCGGAATTAGCGCAGCAGGCACTTGAAGAACAGCAAGCAGCGGCCAAGCAGGTGTTCGTAACCAACAAAGGAGATGATGCTGGGCAAACAACTGGTGATCCGTCATCTTAGGCAGTTCACGACGGAGATGCCGGCAAAGAGCAGGGTAATCCGCCACCAGCCGCCGATCCCGCCACGGAGCAACTTCCTGAGATCCATGGCGGACCTAGGCCTCCGCAACCCGCCATCCCCGAGGATCAGCACCCAGAAGACTTCACGACCCCGCTGCATAAGGTCGTCTACGGAACTCTAGCAGATCCAATCACCCCTGACTATGTCAGAGATGTGAACAATCTTGAGAAGAAGAGGCGAGCACTCCTAAAGGAAGCAAAGCGAGTCGAGAAGATGAGCCAGTAGCTTGATGGCGAATTTGCTAAAGCTCAAGACACACTGAAGCGCGCAAGGAACATGGAGGAGAAGTATGTTACTCTCATCCAGAACCAGATAACCGAGGGAGGCGACCCGTAGCTGGTACGAAACCTTGAGTTCACCGTACCAACAGCGGAAACTCTGGCCAAGATGTACATCAAGAATCCGCCATACGTGGATAAAAACCGCGATGAAGTCAGGGCTACGCCCATTGAAAATATCGTGGCTGCAAAGGAGCTATTGGAGCATAATAAGAGCCCAGCAGCCCTAGAAACGGCGGTGAAACTGATGACCAAAGCATTAGTGCAGCAGGAGAAGGCTACGTCGTCACGACGGCTCGAATCTGATCCCGCGCTATGCAGGTCCAGCACTGCCTCTAAGGCTCAGGGGGCTGGCAACCATGGTACGCGCCCTGACAACGAATCTCATACCGGGTCCTCAGAAATCCGAAGAAGAGAAGCTCGCAACCGGGCGAACGCCATCCCAATATCCTCCGATGACAAACCAAATGGCAAAGGCCCGCAGAGAAATCCATCGCCACCCCGCAAGAACTACCCTGCCTATGGATACCACCAAGACAATGCTGCCCCTCGCCATAAGACCAACATGCCGCCACCAAAGTATAAGACATTCGAAGTCCCAAAGGGAGGGATCGTCATACGCGACAATGATGGCAAGCGAGGACGAAGCCGTGACGCTGGACGCAGAGACGATCCGCCACGACGGGAAGCCAGCAGAGACGGCGGATCTAAGAGAAGGGACCGATCTCGCCATGATGACGGCGCGCACCGTGACGGCGGCAAAGACAAGCATCGCTCCACTCGCCATCACGATGACAAAGGGCAAGGCTCCCGCCGCCATGACGACGATCCATCTCCACGAAGAACTGAAGGAAGCCGTCGTAGCTGCAAAGATCAGTCACAGGACGGCGAGAGAAAACGATGACGTGACCCTTCGCCATCCCCACCAGGGAGCCCCCATGGCGGCGGCGGTGGTGGTGGCGGACCAGCAAGGTCACGCAACTCTCGCAGGGATCCGCCGGACCAGCAGCCCTACGACGCTCGTACCCATCTAAACGAGATTGCCAAGTCTCAAACAGCCTTCTTCCTCAGCCCAAAGTGCTTTGGACAACAGATTCGTGATGAGCCCATCCCGCATGGGTTCAAGATCGAGAAAAATATCCGCCAGTACAATGGAGTCGATCGGCCTTTAACTTGGCTACAAGACTACTTCAACGCAGTACAATTCACCGGGGGATCACCCAACGTTGATGTCCGCTATTTGCCCCTGATGCTATCCGGCACCGCGAGGTAGTGGATCAACGACTTGGCAGAAAATTCCATCCAAACCTGGTTCGATATGCAAACTGCGTTCACCGAAAATTTCGAGGGGACTTACAAGAGACCCCATAACATTGGTGACCTCCAACGGTGCCGGCGGGCCGACGACGAAACCTCCCGAACTTTCCTCGCACGATGGCTAGATATGAAGAACTCCTGTGAAGGGGTTACTGACGAATCCGCCATCCTCGCGTTTATTGACAGTTTGGAAAGAGGCCAACTGCTCCGCCATCGCCTGTTGCGGGAAAGGAACGAAGGGAAACTGGCCCTCAATTCCATGATCACCATCGCAAGCAACTACGCGGCCGCCGACAACGACGCCCGTGAATCTCTGAAGGCTTCCGCCATCCAGAACACTGGAAAGCGGAATAGCAACAACAAACGGAAGAATCCGCCAGAAGAGCAGCAGGCTCCGGATATGGTGGCCACAACCTTCGCTGACAAGGGCCAAAGCAGCCAGCGCGGCAGGGGACGCGGTACTAGCAGTGGCCAGCCGCGGAGTTCTGCAACTCCCGCTTCGGCGCCATCCGCCCCCGTGTCTTACGACGAATATCGCGATATGCCATGTTTCGCCCATCGTGACGCCTCAGGAAAGTGCAATCACACCAACCGGAACTGCAAGTTTGTCAACGGCCTCAAGGCGGACCAAGAGGCTGGCTTCAAGCGCAGCCGGCGACAACGGCCTCGTGGCAAAGGGAAAGCGGACAAAGACAAGGAGTCGAGGGATGGCAGTGACATGGACGAAGACCTTGCGCCCTGTGACGTCCCAAAACCGGCACCTTGCAGATTATAGCGATCACGCCACAATCTACATGATGTCGCTTTGGAAACGCACCGCCAAGCGCCTCGTGCACATTGCAGCGTGCATGTGATGTGGGTGGAATCGAGAAGCAACAGTTACACAAGTTCACGATGGAACCCACAAAAGAATATATAATAACCACGAAGACTCCACGAGTCAAAAATCCAAATATACATACAAAGATCCAAATCATTCATAAAGCAAATAGCATCCGAGTACGGACAAGAATACAAATGGGCCTAAGAGGCCTGAAGATAAACGATGGCGTCCATAACCCTGCCCAGGCCAAGCCGGAAGGGTAACCTTGCTAACGTCGGTGCTCCCATACCTGTGAACATCGGGCCATCGGTTGCCGAAAAAGGAGGGAGAAAGAGAAAGGAAAAAGAAGAAAAACGAGGGTGAGTACCGAGGCACGTACTCGCGAGACTGGAATTCAGCTGTGCTCGCCTATGGGCTATATGGTGGACTTAGCGGCAACAAAAGAACCAAACTACAGAGACACACTACAACTTTCCGTCTAAATAGAATAAGATAAGAGAGCGCATAAAAGTAACCAACTAGAAAACTAACACCAAACATAACCCAGCCGATGAATCACCTCCTCGTGACCAAACGAAGAAGCAAGTATCAAAGGCACTCACATGGTTACCAAGTTTTATTGCAGGTTTATTGTTGTAGTTGTGCTAGCTTACTACACAAGTTTATTAATTAGTATTGAAATAGCAGGTGCAAGTTGTTCTATGATCGAGTAGTACAGCTCCAAGTCGTCCATAACCGCGGACACGGCTTTTTGAAAAGATTTAACCCTGCAGGGGTGCCCAAATGTACCCAAACGTTCGATCAATCCTTCCGGCAAATCTCGCACCCTTAATAAAAACAGGTGCGCCATCAGGATAGTCACGACTCGCACTCTCCTTCACTACAAACGAGTCTAGGAAGCCACCTAACTAAGTTTAACCCGCTCGAGAGTCCGGCCGAATCTCTGAGACGGACCTAGTTGTTGCGTGCACGGCTTCAGAGGCCCGACTCCACCCACGGGAGATGACCCGCTTCAGCATGCGGTAAACGCTCACGCCGCAAACCTATGCGTGCATGCAGAAAACAAACAAGGGGTTACAAGGCACCCACGGCTTCCCCCAAAGTAAATCGGACCATAAGATACAAGAGCTGCATGCACGCAAGAACCAAATGGAAAACCTCAAAATAGTTGTGGCCACTGGACAAGTGTGTAGATTTCGGCAGTGATCGAGGGGAGGCCCGTAAACGTACCCACGTTTGGTTAGAGCGCTCAGTCTCAGAACAGTTCATGCGATCTCGGGGTCCTAGGGGACACAAGTGAGCCGTCGTAAAACTGGCAAAATGACTCACCGATGCCTCTGCTTAATTCAGTTTTAATCATTAACATTAAAGTAAGCCATGAGTATCTCCAACAACATATAGCCATAAAGTAGAGCATGTGATAACTTCCCAACCCAATAAGATAAAACAACTCCAACAACCTGAAGATGCCTACGACTCGCAAGGCCAACTCGAACAACAAGCACACGGGTAATAGGATGTATGAAAGGTTCTATGGCTTTGCTTTGGATAAACAGGTGGATAGGACACGTGACTCAAACAAAGCATCGCGACACAAGGCTAGAATATAGAGCTAGCGAGAGCAAAAGTATTAAATGGGTAGAGAGAAAAGGGCTCGCCTGAAAAGATGGTCGAAGAACACCCGAAGAACTTGTCGTTGCTCATATCACCACGAAGCGTCCTATCCGGTAAGAAGCAAATCGCTACAACAAACAACGGATGCAACACTTACTACTACGGTAAAATAATCGGCATGATCATGTGAAGCATGTATGCATGGCATGGCAATTATGGTGCAATGCAACTTATCCAAATTAAGCGGAATTGGAATCCCGACACACACATATGGTTCAAGTTGTTTTACAACTCGGCAAATTTAGATATTGATTAGCATGGCAAAGACAAGGCATGGGTGAGCTACACAAAATTAAATGAAGTGGGGAGACCATATTTGGCATATCCCAATTACTCCATATGTTATGTATTAAGTGAGATACAAAATACCACGTCACGACATGATGCGAGATGCAAACAGTAGTATGGATGACATATTCAGATTCTACACATTTTTCTGATAAATTTTCATATAAAATACTTTTTATTTCGAGTTACGGTTTGAAAGATATGAATTAAACAAGTTTTGCATATTTGCAGGATTTTCAGAAAATCAAGAGAGAGGAAAAAAAAAACTGCGAGCGCTGAACTTGGACCGGACCTTGCTGGCGTCAGAAAACAACAGGCCGCGCGGGGCGCGAGACATCAGCGAACAAGCTTGGGCCAAGGCCCATCTGGCGCCGGATCTGCAGAAAATAGATCAAAAAGGTGAGGCTTTTTGCCTCGAGTGGGATTCGAACCAAGGAACTGCAGAGATTGGACAAAGGAACAGACCGGATGGGCTACTGAACGAATCTTGTCAATATAGAGAACACACTGGACTTGAACTGAACCTGCAAGGGGCGGGACCTTGGCGTCATGGCGGAGAGGATGAACTCGAGCATGGACTCGACGGAGGAGGACGAACTGGGACGCAAGGTTGGGCGCCGGAGATGCGCCTTGCTGCGGGGAACCAGTTCCAAGCGGCGCCGAGAGCTGGCAGCCACCAGAGAGCGTTGGCGGCGAGCACCTGCGGAGGACATCGGCGGTCACTGTCGGGGAGACGGGGCAGAGCGAGAAGAAGACATAGGAGGAGTTAGGGAGTTGCGGGAGATCACCAGGAACGCGTGGAGCCGGTCGGAAAAAGCGGAGGAAGTCAAGGGCGGCCGGAATACTCGCCGGAGCGCGGTAGATGGGACGATGTCGAGGATGATTGCGTCGAATACAGAGCCTCCCGCCTCGATTTTCTTGGACGAGGAGGTTCGCAGAGGCGAGGCGGAGCTCCGGGTGGCGTCGGCTTGATGCAAGGTGGACTGGAACAGCGGGGCGATGTTGAGGCAGTGGGGGCGTTGGTTCTCAGTTCAGAGAAAATAGACAGAGAGAGAGGTGGTGCTGCCGTCTTGAGGAGAAAACGAGAGAGAGAGCGGAGAGAGGAACTGAGAGGGGAGTGACGGCGCTGCAGGGGAGTAGGTGAGATAGGGTTTGATCGAGAGTCTAGAGAGTTTATAGGAGGCAGAGGCTGCATGGGAGCCGTCCCATCGATAGAAGGGTGCGTGGCACCGTTCAGATTTCTGCCGTACAGCTTGAAGAAGGAAAGAGACAGAGGTGGGCTTCGGTGGAGGTAAAAGCTGGATGGGCTGGGAGAAAATATGAGACACCGGGCTTCTACTCTACACTTCTCCTTTACTTCTGATTTCTTCCCGGAAACAAGATGGAGAGAGGGAAACGGGAGGGTTTTTGAGAGATTTAAAAATAGGATTCAAAAGAAAACTTTAAAACTTGAATTTTATTTGAAATATTTACAAGTTTGCAAATATTATAGTTTTAGTTTCAATTAAAAAAAGAATAGGAAGGAAGGATTCAATATAAAATCATACGAGCAAAAACTAAAATAGACTTCAATTCAAATAGTTTTTGATTTGACAAAAACATGCAAGGTGATAGATGCATGATGATGCATGACGTCACGATGACGTGAAAAATAAAATAACAAGCAATTCTAATAAAGGGGATTTTTCCGAGTCGTTACAATCGACACCACTAACAAGGGATCTCGCCCTGAGATCCACGATAAGATGGGGGAGAAGTTGGTTAGACTATCGGATCTTCATGCACCATGTTGAACTCCGCGACACCACTAACAAGAGTTTACTTCTCGACACCACCAACAAATGGTTCTTGCTTGCGTTGACGACGATGAACTTCCGAAGAACCGACCTAGTAGGATAAAAGGCAAGAGAACGTCCACCCACGTAGGAACCTAAAACTCGAAGAAGCGGATAAGAGAGAGAACACAAAACTTGCAAAGGTAAGAGGAGAGAAGCATAGAAGGTAAGGAGAAAAATGCAGACCTAGTTAGATCTATCCAACGCATTTTTTGCAAAAATAGTTTTGACACTAGACTAAACTCGTCCATTGGCAAGGTTATCCTACAGGCAGACTGGACCCGTGGGTATCGACAAAACCTGGGCTCTGATACCACTTGTGACGCCCCAAAACCGGCACCTTGCAGATTATAGCGATCACGCCACAATCTACATGATGTCGCTTTGGAAACGCACCACCAAGCGCCTCGTGCACGTTGCAGCGTGCACGTGATGCGGGTGGAATCGAGAAGCAACAGTTACACAAGTTCACGATGGAACCCACAAAAGAATATATAATAACCACGAAGACTCCACGAGTCAAAAATACAAATATACATACAAAGATCCAAATCATTCATAAAGCAAATAGCATCCGAGTACGGACAAGAATACAAATGGGCCTAAGAGGCCTGAAGATAAACGATGGCGTCCATAACCCTGCCCAGGCCAAGCCGGAAGGGTAACCTTGCTAACGTCGGTGCTCCCATACCTGTGAACATCGGGCCATCGGTTGCCGAAAAAGGAGGGAGAAAGAGAAAGGAAAAAGAAGAAAAACGAGGGTGAGTACCGAGGCACGTACTCGCGAGACTGGAATTCAGCTGTGCTCGCCTATGGGCTATATGGTGGACTTAGCGGTAACAAAAGAACCAAACTACAGAGACACACTACAACTTTCCGTCTAAATAGAATAAGATAAGAGAGCGCATAAAAGTAACCAACTAGAAAACTAACACCAAACATAACCCAGCCGATGAATCACCTCCTCGTGACCAAACGAAGAAGCAAGTATCAAAGGCACTCACATGGTTACCAAGTTTTATTGCAGGTTTATTGTTGTAGTTGTGCTAGCTTACTACACAAGTTTATTAATTAGTATTGAAATAGCAGGTGCAAGTTGTTCTATGATCGAGTAGTACAGCTCCAAGTCGTCCATAACCGCGGACACGGCTTTTCGAAAAGATTTAACCCTGCAGGGGTGCCCAAATGTACCCAAACGTTCGATCAATCCTTCCGGCAAATCTCGCACCCTTAATAAAAACAGGTGCGCCATCAGGATAGTCACGACTCGCACTCTCCTTCACTACAAACGAGTCCAGGAAGCCACCTAACTAAGTTTAACCCGCTCGAGAGTCCGGCCGAATCTCTGAGACGGACCTAGTTGTTGCGTGCACGGCTTCAGAGGCCCGACTCCACCCACGGGAGATGACCCGCTTCAGCATGCGGTAAACGCTCACGCCGCAAACCTATGCGTGCATGCAGAAAACAAACAAGGGGTTACAAGGCACCCACGGCTTCCCCCAAAGTAAATCGGACCATAAGATACAAGAGCTGCATGCACGCAAGAACCAAATGGAAAACCTCAAACTAGTTGTGGCCACTGGACAAGTGTGTAGATTCCGGCAGTGATCGAGGGGAGGCCCGTAAACGTACCCACGTTTGGTTAGAGCGCTCAGTCTCAGAACAGTTCATGCGATCTCGGGGTCTTAGGGGATACAAGTGAGCCATCGTAAAACTGGCAAAATGACTCACCGATGCCTCTGCTTAATTCAATTTTAATCATTAACATTAAAGTAAGCCATGAGTATTTCCAACAACATATAGCCATAAAGTAGAGCATGTGATAACTTCCCAACCCAATAAGATAAAATAACTCCAACAACCTGAAGATGCCTACGACTCGCAAGGCCAACTCAAACAACAAGCACACGGGTAATAGGATGTATGAAAGGTTCTATGGCTTTGCTTTGGATAAATAGGTGGATAGGACACGTGACTCGAACAAAGCATCGTGACACAAGGCTAGAATATAGAGCTAGCGAGAGCAAAAGTATTAAATAGGTAGAGAGAAAAGGGCTCGCCTGAAAAGATGGTCGAAGAACACCCGAAGAACTTGTCGTTGCTCATATCACCACGAAGCGTCCTATCCGGTAAGAAGCAAATCGCTACAACAAACAATGGATGCAACACTTACTACTACGGTAAAATAATTGGCATGATCATGTGAAGCATGTATGCATGGCATGGCAATTATGGTGCAATGCAACTTATCCAAATTAAGCAGAATTGGAATCCTAACACACACATATGGTTCAAGTTGTTTTACTACTCGGCAAATTTAGATATTGATTAGCATGGCAAAGACAAGGCATGGGTGAGCTACACAAAATTAAATGAAGTGGGGAGACCATATTTGGCATATCCCAATTACTCCATATGTTATGTATTAAGTGAGATACAAAATACCACGTCACGACATGATGCGAGATGCAAACAGTAGTATGGATGACATATTCAGATTCTACACATTTTTCTGATAAATTTTCATATAAAATACTTTTTATTTCGAGTTACAGTTTGAAAGATATGAATTAAACAAGTTTTGCATATTTGCAGGATTTTCAGAAAATCAAGAGAGAGGAAAAAAAAACTGCGAGCGCTGAACTTGGACCGGACCTTGCTGGCGTCAGAAAACAACAGGCCGCGCGGGGCGCGAGACATCAGCGAACAAGCTTGGGCCAAGGCCCATCTGGCGCCGGATCTGCAGAAAATAGATCAAAAAGGTGAGGCTTTTTGCCTCGAGTGGGATTCGAACCAAGGAACTGCAGAGATTGGACAAAGGAACAGACCGGATGGGCTACTGAACGAATCTTGTCAATATAGAGAACACACTGGACTTGAACTGAACCTGCAAGGGGCGGGACCTTGGCGTCATGGCGGAGAGGATGAACTCGAGCATGGACTCGACGGAGGAGGACGAACTGGGACGCAAGGTTGGGCGCCGGAGATGCGCCTTGCTGCGGGGAACCGGTTCCAAGCGGCACCGAGAGCTGGCAGCCACCAGAGAGTGTTGGCGGCGAGCACCTGCGGAGGACATCGGCGGTCACTGTCGGGGAGACGGGGCAGAGCGAGAAGAAGACATAGGAGGAGTTAGGGAGTTGCGGGAGATCACTAGGAACGCATGGAGCCGGTCGGAAAAAGCGGAGGAAGTCGAGGGCGGCCGGAATACTCGCCAGAGCGCGGCAGATGGGACGATGTCGAGGATGATTGCGTCGAATACAGAGCCTCCCGCCTCGATTTTCTTGGACGAGGAGGTTCGCAGAGGCGAGGCGGAGCTCCGGGTGGCGTCGGCTTGATGCAGGGTGGACTGGAACAGCGGGGCGATGTTGAGGCAGTGGGGGCATTGGTTCTCGGTTCAGAGAAAATAGACAGAGAGAGAGGTGGTGCTGCCGTCTTGAGGAGAAAACGAGAGAGAGAGAACGGAGAGAGGAACTGAGAGGGGAGTGACGGCGCTGTAGGGGAGTAGGTGAGATAGGGTTTGATCGAGAGTCTAGAGAGTTTATAGGAGGCAGAGGCTGCATGGGAGCCGTCCCATCGATAGAAGGGTGCGTGGCACCATTCAGATTTCTGCCGTACATCTTGAAGAAGGAAAGAGACAGAGGTGGGCTTCGGTGGAGGTAAAAGCTGGATGGGCTGGGAGAAAATATGAGACACCGGGCTTCTACTCTACACTTCTCCTTTACTTCTGATTTCCTCCCGGAAACAAGATGGAGAGAGGGAAACGGGAGGGTTTTTGAGAGATTTAAAAATAGGATTCAAAAGAAAACTTTAAAACTTGAATTTTATTTGAAATATTTACAAGTTTGCAAATATTATAGTTTTAGTTTCAATTAAAAAAAAGAATAGGAAGGAAGGATTCAATATAAAATCATACGAGCAAAAACTAAAATAGACTTCAATTCAAATAGTTTTTGATTTGACAAAAACATGCAAGGTGATAGATGCATGATGATGCATGACGTCACGATGACGTGAAAAATAAAATAACAAGCAATTCTAATAAAGGGGATTTTTCCGAGTCGTTACACGCCCAAACCCGCCGAAAAGGCAGAGGGTGGCGCTGCCAAGGGCAACCCAATCAAGGACAAAAAATGTGCCTTTCACACATTCCTTGGACCCCCCACAGCCAAGGCACAGAGAGCTGCTATGCGCTCCCTCAATGCCACCGTGCCAAAAATCCGCCAGTACGTCCGATAGTCTGAAGTACCGGTGCACTGGAGCCGCGATGATCATCCAGAGCACATCCCAGATGGATATTACGCCATGGTGGTATGCCCTGTAATCCATGGCTATGAGTTCTCCAAATGCTTAATGGATGGCGGCAGCAACCTGAACATCATGTACGTGAAAACTTTGACGAAGCTCGGCCTTACCAAGACCCAACTCCGCCATAGCGCGGTCACCTTTTATGGGGTGGTTCCTGGTCGCCAAGCCAAGTCCCTCGGGTCCATCACACTCAAAGTTGCCTTCGGTAGCGAGGAAAATTACCGTGAAGAGCCCATAACCTTTGAGGTAGTCCCGTTCAAGAGCACATACCACGTGATCTTCGGTCGCCCTGCCTTCCACAGCTTCCATGCCAGGCCATGTTACATCTACAATCAGCTGAAGATGCCAGGCCCGGATGGCATAATTACCGTTTATGGCAGTTTTAGAAAGGCAAAGGAGTGCGAGGAAGGAGAAGCCGCCTTCGCGGAAGCAGTGTTCTTCGGTGAGGAATTCAAAGAAATTCATGCCGCTACGGACCCCGCGGAGATGCCGGCATCCAAGCAGGAAATTTCCGCCTCCCCGCCCACCTTCAAGCCTACGGTCGGCACAAAACAGGTGGAACTTGTCGCCGGCGATGCCGCCAAGACATGACGGGTGTACCCAGGGAACTCGCCGAGCACGCTCTGCAGATAATTCCTGGCTCCAAGCCAGTAAGACAAGCCACGAGACGCTTCGGAGATGAAAAGCGCCGCGCCATAGCAAAGGAAATTTCCAAGCTGTTGAAAGCAGGCTTCATCAACGAAGTGATCCATACTAAGTGGGTGGCAAATCCGGTGCTAGTTCCTAAGAAAAACACAAAAGTTCTGCGCATGTGTGTAGATTACACTGGCCTGAACAAAGCGTGTCCAAAAGACCGTTTTCCCTTGCCTCGCATTGACCAAGTCATTGACTCGACGGCGGGATCGGAGCTGCTGTGTTTCTTAGATGCCTACTCAGGATACCACCAGATCAAGATGAAAAAGTCCGATCAGCTCGCTACGTCGTTCGTAACACCTTATGGCACATATTGCTATGTCACAATGCCATTCGGTCTGAAAAACGCAGGAGCAACGTATCAGCGCACTATGCAAAAGTGCCTGGCGGATCAAATTGGATAAAACATCCACGCATACGTGGACGACATAGCGGTTATGTCTAAAAAGCAAGATGGCCTTATAGCGGATTTGCAAGAGACCTTTGACAATCTTAGGAAGTACAACATGATGCTTTACCCCACGAAGTGTGTCTTCGGGGTGCCAGCTGGACAACTTCCAGGATTCATCGTCTCCCACCGCGGAATTGAGGTTAACCCGAAGAAGATCAAGGCAATCCTCAACATCTCCCGGCCCATAGATCTAAAAGATGTACAGCGACTCACAGGCTGCGTGGCAGCAGTGAGCAGATTCATCAGTCGTCTTGGCGAGAAGGCTTTGCCACTCTACAAGCTGATGAAGAAATCAGACGAATTCGTCTGGACCGACGAGGCAGACGCTGCACTTAAGGATCTGAAGAGAGTGTTATCCACTGCACCAGTCCTAGCGGCTCCCGAAGACCAGGAACCCATGTTACTATACATGGCGGCAACTAACAGGGTGGTCAGCATCGTCATGGTGGTAGAGCGTAAGGAAGAAGCGCAGGAGTATGGCGTACAGCGACCAGTCTACTATGTCAGCGAGGTCCTGACGGAATCCAAGCAGCGCTACCCTTACTACCAAAAATTGGCATACGGAGTTTTCCTAGCTTCTCGTAAGTTGAGGCATTACTTCTATGACCATAAGATCACAGTGGTGAGCAAAGCCCCACTGAAGGACATCATCAACAACAGCGATGCAACAGGACGAGTTGCGAAGTGGGGCATTGAATTGGCCTCTTTCGACATCGACTATAAGCCTCGCATCGCCATCAAGTCTTAGGCTTTGGCAGAATTTATGGTGGATTGGAAGGAAGCGCAGGAAACTACGCCCGTCCCAGAACCGGAGCATTGGGTGATGCACTTTGATGGCTCAAAGTTGCTACATGGCTCGGGGGCTGGAGTGACACTCAAATCTCCCAAGGGAGATGAGCTAAGCTATGTTCTCCAGATCCACTTCCCCACCACCAACAACATTGCGGAATATGAAGCTTTACTGCACGGGCTACGTGTCGCAAAGGAGATCGGCGTACAACACATCATGTGCTGTGGAGACTCTGACCTTGTGGCTCAGCAGGTGGCTGGCACATACAAAGCTCGGAACGAAGTTATGGCGGCATATAGAGACGAAGTGGATGAGATGGCCAAAAGTTTCGTCGGCTACGACATAAAACACGTACGACGAGAAGATAACATGGCGGCCGATACCTTGTCAAAACTAGGATCCAGCCGTAAGGCAGATCCGCCAGGAGTATTCCTCGAGCATCTGCGCGTACCATCGGTAAAGATGGTGGATCCAGAAAACCCAGAACGAAGCACCTCGGGAGTTTTCATGAAGTGCATATCCCAAGTTGATGGAATCGAAATACTAAGAGAGATCCACGAAGGCGAATGTGGGCATCACGCCGCCGCCAGATCCCTAGTAGCTAAAGCATTCCGCCATGGATTCTACTGGCCAACAGCCAAGGCAGATGCAGGCCGTATTGTGGAGCTCTGCCACGGTTGCCAGATGTACGCCAAGCAAACCCATATGCCCGCCACAGCACTGCATACGATTCCTATAACTTGGCCCTTTGCAGTCTGGGGGCTGGACATGGTGGGTCCGCTAAAAACAGCATCTTCGGGATTTACGCACCTCCTGGTAGCGGTAGACAAATTCACGAAGTGGGTGGAAGCTAAGCCCATCAGAAAACTTGATAGCAAAACTGCCCTCAAATTTGTCAAGGACATTGTGGTTAGATTCGGCATCTCGCATAGCATCATCACCGATGATGGCACTAATCTGTCTCAGGGAGAAGTTGAAGAATACTGCCATCACAACGGAATCCGCCTTGACCTAGCATCTGTGGCACATCCACAGTCTAATGGCCAAGTTGAGCGGACCAACGGACTAATCATGTCAGGGATCAAGCCACGCCTGGAAGCACCGCTGCACAGAGCAGCTGGAGCCTGGGCAGAGGAATTGCCATCTGTGCTGTGGAGTCTACGGACCATGCCAAACAGATCAACTGGCCTTACCCCTTTCTTCTTAGTCTATGGAGCGGAGGCAATCTGGCCAAGTGATGTTCAGTACGATTCTCCAAGAGTCGAGGCCTACAAGGGAAAAGATGCAGAAGCGTCCAGACAATATCTGTGGACCTGCTGGAAGAAGAACGAGACCTAGCAGCCCAGAGATCTGCCATCTACCAGTAGAATCTCCGCCGCTATCACAGCCGGCGAGTTCGCCAACACTCGTTTAAAGAAGGTGACCTGATGCTACGCCTCAAGCAGCAGAAATCCCACAAGCTATCCTCGCCTTGGGAAGGACCCTTCGTCATCAGCAAAGCTCTACTGAATGGTTCCTAGTACCTCGTTGATATTCGCGAGCTAGATAAGCGACCAAGTAAGAAGCGCAAACAAAGAGACCCTGACGATATCTACGACGAGACAGATCGTCCATGGAACATCGCACAGCTACGTCATTTCTACACTTAGCACTTATCTAGCTATGTAATAGGCACCTCTATATGATCAATGAAATAAAGCATTTGGTTCACTCTTGATTTTTTCTGAGTCTTTTACCTCCTTTATTGTTCATTTAGATCGTATAGAACCTTTTTGCGCAATTGTGCTTTGCACTTGCGTCTCTTTTAAATCCGCCATAAGCGGTCCGCGTAGCTTTTTTATGTTTTGATCTTCATTCGATGTTTTCTGTGTGGATTCCAGAGTAGTGACTTTTTGACGATCTAAGCCACCATCTACTCAGGGTTTTGGACGGTTGCTATTAAGTATCGTCGCCCTAGCAGATTGTTCGCGTGAAGATTTCGCCATCTCACGAAAAGTCAAGCACAGAGATTCGGATGGCGGATCGCATAATCCTACGCGTGATTTTTTTTTCAAAGTGTTCTTTTTTGGGCATGTCAAAAACTGCAAGTTGCATAAAATTAGGCCTGGCAGTTCCTTCGCACTATAAAACCACTTCATAAAAAGCAAGCTGCAAGAGTTCAAAAGCATTCCACTGATCCGCCACAAGCAGATCAGTCACAGTGCAGAAACATTCATACGCAGTTTAAGTTTAAATTACAGACCCACTCAGGGGCCGAATTGATGCAAAGTGTTTTTTCCTGCCATATTGCAGGGCACGTCCTAAGAAGACGGCGGAACCTTGGAGGACACCTCGTCACCACCATCACCACCTACAGTAGCTGCGGAGGTTGATGCCGAAGCCTGGCTTGGCGACCCCGGCAGCTCGTATGCTTCATAGTATACGTTCAACTGAGTGCCAAGGGCACACAGTTGATCGTATCCAAGCATGCTCTGCCGGATGGCAGCCTTGTCCACCGGCGCACCGTCCTCACCGCTCTCCGGGATGCCGGAGGTGAGCAGGTCCAGGTCCATCTTGGGATAGTGGGCCTTCGCCAAGGTCAGAGCAGTCCTGGCACCACCCCGAGCAGAGGACTGTTTCCAGTCCGCCATGAGCCCTGGCACCAGCAGCAGCTTCTGGGTAAGCGCAAGGGCGGAGAGGTTGGAAGAACCCGCTATCTACAGGCTCCCGCATGCCTGGCGACCAGCGTTGAGAAGGCCATCAAGCTCCTTCCTCGCTGCGTCGGTGGCCATGCGCAAGCCCTCGGCGGTATCCGTCTCGCTTTGCCCCAAAGCGACTGTATAGCGGAAAAAGAAGATGCGTCACGCACGACATAGCAGAAATTGAAAAACTTTACGTTATAAGAAGAAATGGTACCTAGCAAGGTGTCCTGGAAGTGATGGAGGAGCTCGTTAAAGCCTTCGCGCCGCTTTTCAAAATCAGCAGCGGCTTTGCGGAGATACTCTATCTCCTTGTCCTTCTTGAGGTTCTGGCGCATCTGGTCCTTCAGCTGCTCTTCGAGGAGGGTGTTTGCGGCCAGATATTTCTGGAGCTGCTGCTGCAGCCCATCCATCGCAATGGCGTGGCCCTTCTCCACCCCCTCAAGTGTGGACTTGAGCTTGGCAACATCTGCATGGCGGAAGTATCAGCACAACATTGATTGAATAAGCATAAGGGAATTAAAACTTGCTGAAGTAAATTACCGCTATTCTCAAGCTGTTGCTGCAAGTCCGCCACAAGAGCGCTTTTGGTTGCCAGCTCCTTCTCTTGCGAGCTGACAACCTGGACCAGGTCCTCTACCACCTTCTTGTAATTCTCGCAAAATAATTTGAAGTGTTAGTCACTCTTAGAGCTTTATGCCGGATAAGTATCCGCCATAACGCTCGGGGGCTACTCACGATGATTTTTTAGTCACTTAGAGCATCATGATAGATAGAATCCGCCATGATGCTCGGGGGCTACTTATACTGATTTTTTGTCTTCCTAAGAGCTTTATGCCGGATGGTCATCCGCCATAACGCTCGGGGGCTACTCAGTATGAAATTTAAAAGTTCTCTATAGAGCACTGTGAACTACCAGCGCTCGAGGGCTGTGCTATTAAAAAACTTACAGAGGTCACTCTTGAAGCTCCATAGCGGATCGAATTTTGAAATCCGCCATGGTGCTCGGGGGCTACTGGGAGTACATACCTTCTTCATCGTGGCTGTTTTCTCAACAAAAGCGGCAATGCCACTGGACAGCTGGTTGCTGGCATCTTCCTGGCTGGAAATAAGATTGACGACCTCAAGTTGCTTTTGTCTCCAAAATAAACTGCCCCTTGTCGGAGCATCCGCCACTTGACCTTGAAACAAGCCAGAAGCCTTTTCGCTTTGGACGACATCATTAGCCGCAGCTTCAGTCGTTGGGTTGGCTTCTGGCATTGGGTCAAACTGACCACCAACATCCTCCATATCAATATCGATACGAGCGGAGGAGGGAGTTGGTACGTCAGGGGTGAGCGGAACAGCAGTAGGGGAGGGCTTGGCTCGCTTGGATGACGGCTCCTTGACAGTAGGCTTCTTTCTTCTGAGGAAAGGAGGATTAGAGATGGAAAGCAGCAACAATGAAGAAGGATGTCCAAAGGTTACCTTGACTTGAGCAGATTGATGGTAGCGGTATTCTCGGATGGCGTTTCTAACTCTGCCCTGCGTTGAGCTTCGAAACGACGGGAATCAGCAGATTTCCCGCCACCACCGCGAGTTTTCCCACTACCAGCCCGTTTCTTGGGAACCGCCTTCTCCTGGGTCGTATGGGCTGTATCATCCACATTCCCTGCCATCTCCTCTTTGTTTCCGCTAGAGTGAACAACTTCCTCCTTAGCGGTAGATTTGAGGTTGGAACGGCGAAGGGGATGGGCAAAGTGAGCAGGACCAAGCGATTTGAGCTGATAAGAAGAAAAATATTATGTCTTATGAAATATAAAGGTATCATGCGGTACTATGGCGGAAAGGGAACTTACCGAAGGGCAGCTGCCATCCTCGAACATAGCCATGCCGAACTTCAAAGGTTTCTTCCTAGGAGACTTCATCAGGGAACGAATGCGCTTCTCAACGACTTTAGGGTCCAGCTCCTGGTCCGAACAACGCATGCCATCATTTGCACCAGTATACTCGTGCATCAGGCTGTCGCGTTGTTGAAGCGGCTGAATCCGCCAGGATATCCAGCAGTTGATGGTGTCGATCCCTTTCAAGCCATCCACAGATAGCCTGGCAATCCGCCGAGCCAAGAGCTTGACATAGGGGATGGCGGATTCATCATTGACAGTTGTCCAGGAGTCGCGAGATTCAGCAGCAACGTTCTTAAAGGGAGGAAGGCCGCGGGCTTGAGATGGCGCGGGCTTATCCGCCATATAGAACCAGGACCCTCTCCATCCGATGGCGGAATCCAGAGGCATGATGAAAGGGTATTCCTTCGACCGTCATGGAAGAAAGCAAACCGTTCCGCAGGTTCGAAGGGATCTGTCATCTTCGTAATTGGCCCGCACGGAGAAGAAAAGTTGGAAGAGGTCTACCCTAGGACGGATCCCGAGGTATCCCTCGCACAAAGCTGCATAGCCCGCCACAGACACCAAGTTGTTTGGTGATATGTGGTGGAGCTGCAATCCATAGAATTTCAGAAGATTAGTAAAGAAAAGAGATGGAGGCATACTGAGACCCCTCTCCACGTGAAATTTGATCATCACGATCTCGGAGGGGTTAGGAATAGGCACTGGGGCCTTGAAGTCAGTCCGCCATCCAGATTCAGCTTGAGGAGCCACAGTGCCCTCGCCTTCCATGGCATGGACGTCAGAGTCCTTAACATGGGATTTCTGCCAATACCCATGGAGGTTCTGAGGGATCTGCTCTTCTTCGTCCTCAGCACCTTCCTCCTCAGCTTCGTCATCCGCTTCCTTATCTGCGGGATCATCTGCGTTTGCTCCCGCCATCTCCTCTTCGGCTTCGGACATAATGTCCTCTGGGTCCAAATCCGCCATTGCAGGATGTGTTCCCTGAGTTGACTGTTGCAGGGGAGAATCCTCCTCCTCGGCTTCGGAATGATGGCGGGAAGGTGATCCGGCGTCCATGGCGTTGAGCGAAAGGAAGATTCCGCTGTGAAATCCGTGAAGTGCCTGAGCAAGCTGCTCCGGCGGAAATAGCTACCGGCGGCGAGGTTTTCCGCGGTGGCTCGTCGGAGACGATGGAGCTCTCGTGGCGGCGCTGAAGAGAGAGAAAGCGACGGGGCGAATGAGGGGTAAACCGGCTGGGGGTGAGAGGCCAGGGTATATATAGACCCCAGGCCTCGAGATTCGTGCCCGCCATCACCACCGCTCGTCCCGATCGCAGAAACCCTAATCCGGTGACACGTGTCCAGGGGTAAAATAGTAACTTGGCGAAAACAGTGCATGCACTGTAAATCTTGCCCTAGAAGGAACTATGTACCGGAATTTACGGCGGATTTCCACGGTATGATCCAATGGATCCCGAAAATCTCGGTAAGATAACTACGTCGCTTGATCCGTTATTTACGGCGGATTAATAGATGGAAGAAGGAACATCAAGATGACCGCCATCCCAGCACAGAAGGGAAAAAGAGCTATGGCGGAAGTATTTCACCAAGACCATGCATGGCGGATGTAGATGGTAATCTTGAAGTTTCCTGGGGGCTACAGTTGGGGATATACCAAATAGGTATACCAGCGACATAGTCCTAAATCAGCAAGCCAGGGTGGCCCATCAGGGGTGGTATGGCGGATTCGCCATACCGGGCGGCCCAGTTGCTGAAGTTGCCACGACGGTACTGGACGCAGGTGCTTATGGCGGATCCTTAGACAGGCCCATGGCGGATTACTGGCAACCGACCCATGGCGGATCCGGAGATGGCCCATGGTGAGTTACCTTGACGTACACGCATAGGACTTAGTCTAGGACTCCAAGTTGTATCCGCTCCGGTACCAACGTGTAGCCCACGCCAGGCGCCTTTATAAGCCCGGCGTGGAGCGGCCCTTGGGGAGACGTTCTAGTCATACGGCCAATCGCATAGCGAAACAGCCAACCTCATCATTGTAATCGAGCACTTGTTGCCATATAGTGAATTATAGCAGCACGTAGGATCTCGCCACCGTCGCGGGATCTGAAGCTGGGTAAACTCATGCTACCACCATCCTGGATCGCTCCTCCGTGTTCACCCCCTTCCACAAACCGCCATACCCCTACCTCTATGGCAGATCTGTTGACGAAACCACGACAATGGCGCCGAAGCGGGAGTTGCGGAACTCCGCGGCTGGCCACTGCTAGTACCGCGTCCTCTGTCGCGCTGGCCGCTTTGGCCCTTGACAGCGAAGGTTGTGGCCACCATATCCGGAGCCTGCTGCTCTTCTGGCGGATTCTTCCAATTGTTGCTGCTATTCCGCTTTCCAGTGTTCTGGATGGCGGAAGCCTTCAGAGATTCGCAGGCGTCGTCGTCGGTGGCCGCGTAGTTGCTTGCAATGGTGATCATGGAATTTAGGGTTAGTTTCCCTTCGTTCCTTTCCCGCAACAGGCGATGGCGGAGCAGCTGGCCTCTCTCCAAACTGTCAATAAATGCGAGGATGACGGATTCGTCAGTAATCCCTTCACAGGAGTTCTTCATATCTAGCCATCGCGCGAGGAAAGTTCGGGAGGTCTCGTCGTCGGCCCGTCGGCACCGTTGGAGGTCACCAATGTTATGGGGTCTCTTGTAAGTTCCCTCGAAATTTTCGGTGAACGCAGTTTGCATATCGAACCAGGTTTGGATGGAGTTTTCTGCCAAGTCGTTGATCCACTGCCTCGCAGTGCCGGATAGCATTAGGGGCAAATAGCAGACAGCAACATTGGGTGATCCCCCGGCGAACTGCACTGCGTTGAAGTAGTCTTGTAGCCAAGTTAAAGGCCTATCGACCCCATTGTACTGGCGGATATTTTTCTCGATTTTGAACCCATGCGGGATGGGCTCATCACGAATCCATTGTCCAAAGCATTTTGGGCCGAGGAAGAAGGCTGTTTGAGACTTGGCAATCTCATTTAGATGGGTACGGGCGTCGTAGGGCTTCTGGTCCGGCGGATCCTTGCGAGAGTTGCGTGACCTTGCTGGTCCGCCACCACCTCCGCCGCCGCCATGGGGGCTACCTGGTGGGGATGGCGAAGGGTCACGTCGTCGTTTACTCTCGCCGTCCTGCGACTGATCTTTGCAGCTACGACGGCTTCCTTCTGTTCTTCGTGGAGATGGATCGTCGTCATGGCGGCGGGAGCCTTGCCCTTTGTCATCGTGCTGGCGAGTGGAGCGATGCTTGTCCTTGTCGCCGCCACGGTGCACGCCGTCGTCATGGCGAGATCGGTCCCTTCTCTTGGATCCGCCGTCTCTGCTGGTTTCCCATCGTGGCGGATCGTCTCTGCGTCCAGCGTCACGGCTTCGTCCTCGCTTGCCATCATTGTCGCGTATGACGATCCCTCCCTTTGGGACTTCGAACGTCTTATACTTTGGTGGCGGCATGTTGGTCTTATGGCGAGGAGCAGCATTGTCTTGTTGGTATCCGTAAGCGGGGTAGTTCTTGTGGGGTGGCGATGGATTTCTCTGTGGGCCTTTGCCATTTGGTTTGTCATCGGAGGATATTGGGATGGCGTTCGCCCGGTTGCGAGCTTCTCTTCTTCGGATTTCTGAGGATCCGGTATGAGATTCGTTGTCAGGGCGCGTACCATGGTTGCCAGCCCCCCGAGCCTTAGAGGCAGTGCTGGACCTGCATAGCGCGGGATCAGATTCGAGCCGTCGTGACGACGTGGCCTTCTCCTGCTGCACTAATGCTTTGATCATTAGTTTCACCGCCGTCTCTAGGGCTGTTGGGCTCTTATTATGCTCCAATAGCTCCTTTGCAGCCACGATATTTTCAATGGGCGTGGCCCTAACTTCATCGCGGTTTTTATCCACGTATGGCGGATTCTTGATGTACATCTTGGCCAGAGTTTCCGCTGTTGGCACGGTGAACTCAAGGTTTCGTACCAGTTGCGGGTCGCCTCCCTCGGTCATCTGGTTCTGGATGAGAGTAACATACTTCTCCTCCATGTTCCTTGCGCGCTTCAGCGTGTCTTGAGCTTTAGCAATGTCGCCATCAAGCTGCTGGCCCATCTTCTCGACTCGCTTTGCCTCCTTAAGGAGTGCTCGCCTCTTCTTCTCGAGATCGTGTAAATCTCTGACATAGTTAGGGGTGATTGGATCTGCTAGAGTTCCGTAGATGACCTTATCCAGCGGGGTCGTGAAGTCTTCCGGGTGCTGGTCCTCGGGGATGGCGGGTTGCAGAGGCCTGGGTCCGCCGTGAATCTCAGGAAGTTGCTCCGTGGCGGGATCGGCGGCTGGTGGCGGGTTACCCTGCTCTTTGCCGGCATCTCCGTCGTGGACTGCCTGGGATGGCGGATCACCGGTTGTCTGCCCAGCATCATCTCCTTTGTTGGTTACGAACACCTGCTTGGCCGCTGCTTGCTGTTCTTCAAGTGCCTGCTGCGCCAACTCCGCCTCGATTTTTCTCATGGCGGCGTCGTAATGGTCAGAATCATAGCCCTTGCTGTCCCAGTCATCCGATTCACCACTTTCGTTAAGTGCCTCAATGATGGATTCACCTGGGCTATCTTATCCTCCATTGAAGGTAGATCCCGAAGTGATGCCTGCGAACGCAACAAGGCAGTACCGTGGTGTCTCTAACGCCAGATTACTCATGGCGGATTCACAGCGGTCTTCCACCACTTCCTCTACCTCTAGGGCGGGCTGGGTGGGATTATTTTTCAGATCCGATCTGGGTAACCTAGAAAGTTCCAGGTCAGATGAGTCCTCCTCCATCTCCAGCTCGAAAGCGGTCCGTTTGGGGATTTCAGCCATACCGATCCGCCGGAAATTGGTTTCCATGGCGGGGGTAGGGTTTGTCTCTCCAATGAAGATATGGATATCTCCAATCGGAACGACCGTGAATCGAGCAGGGTCTTCTCTAGCCGGCACCCAGAGGTTATCCGCTGGGACGATGGGGAAGCCGGAATCGTAGAGGACGCGCCCGATGGCGACGGTGTCGCCGATGCCTGCAAAGGCGGATCTCGCCTGGATCCGCGCTCTAGACGCGCTTTGCCCCACGGTGGGCGCCAACTGTCGTGGTTTCGTCAACAGATCTGCCATAGAGGTAGGGGTATGGCGGTTTGTGGAAGGGGGTGAACACGGAGGAGCGATCCGGGACGGTGGTAGCACGAGTTTACCCAGCTTCAGATCCCGCGACGGTGGCGAGATCCTACGTGCTGCTATAATTCACTATATGGCAACAAGTGCTCGATTACAATGATGAGGTTGGCTGTTTCGCTATGCGATTGGCCATATGAATAGAACGTGCCTCAAGGGCTGCTCCACGCCGGGCTTATAAAGACGCCTGGCGTGGGCTACACGTTGGTACCGGAGCGGATACAACTTGGAGTCCTAGACTAAGTCCTATGCGTGTACTACAAGGTAACCCGCCATGGGCCGTCTCCGGATCCGCCATGGACCTGTCGTCAGTAATCCGCCATGGGCCTGTCTAAGGATCCGCCATAAGCGCCTACGTCCAGTACCGCCGTGGCAACTTCAGCAACTGGGCCGCCCGGTATGGCGAATCCGCCATACCACCCCTGATGGGCCACTCTGGCTTACTGATTTAGGAATACGTCGCTGGTATACCTATTTGGTATATCCCCAACAAACATCAGGTTCATGTGGTGCCACTAGCACCCGATCTTCTCCAGCAGGTAACCTTCAAAATGTTGTATTTCATTTTATCATGAATGAATGATTGTTGGGTTGTTTCTAATAGATGGTTATATTATATTTGTAGCATGGGTTAAATTATCCTCCACAAGTATCACGCCTATTATTTTCAGGCCTCAACATATATGGCACCTAAATTGTTCAATGATTTGACTAATAGAAAGGACACATGCACAAGCATGGAAAGTTTAAATACTTAAGGACAAAATCAACTATCAGATAATGAACTTATCAGCACCGATATAAGTTAACCAGGCCATAAGGTATAATTATAAAGTACATATGATGTTCTTAATTTCCCATATTTAACAAGTGTGTACCTCATATACTCTTTATACACATGCGAATATGATCTACCATCTATTGAAAACAAACTGGTCAGAATTTGAGCCAATATTAAAGAGCAATCCATTTTGCATACCCAAGATCTTCAAAGTTTTGGGAGATTGACAGGTTTTGTCCATTGAAGAACTATCCTAAAATCAAATTATATTTTGATATAATAGTGCATAAAGTTGATCAAGAAGAATTATATCTTTGGACTATTACTTCCTATTTATTTATGGTGATACCTTGGAGAGTAGAGTAAAACATTGATAAACATTGCTCAGGAATGTGGATTATCCATATACGAAAACAATTGGATTTACAAATATGTTTTTATGTAGATTTCGCTGGCCCACTGACCCAAGTGAATCAGCATATCAAGTAATCACCCAGAAAATAAGCCAGAAGCAATCTTCAAACATGCATGAGAGTGAAGTCCGTTTGCTAGAGTAAGTTAGATTGCAAAGGGATCGAAATGCCAATTGCTGAAATTGTAAATGTACCAAGGTTTATAGTATGCAACAACAAAACTAAAATTTTCAGCAGCACACAATCAGGTAACATCCTTTGGAAAAACACATATATTGTATGATCTGTGCAAAATCTTTGTCATCAGACCATCATCAGGTTGCTCATTACAAAAACAAACCAGAACTGTCATATACCTCACTGTAAATTCATTGGCATGTGACCTACTTACACGGGTGTACATTGGTTTGCTGATAAAACAGAAACCAATTACAGGAGAAAATCACTACACCCAAACTGTAACTATGGGAAATAATGAACTTTGATTCTCAACAATATCGGAATCCCGCAGATAGGCAGTCAGACATCTGAGATAGCATGACTCATATGAAGGTATCATTAGAAATGATATGACCAACAAAACAGAGGCCTGCTCATGCTACGAATATAGAATTCTAAAACTGGGAATACCATAAGGAGCATGGACTGAGACTGAACAAAATAGAGATGAAAGCGAGAAGATACCAAAGAACATCATGTGATATCACAGGAGAATGTATCTGTACTAAAACTGTAAAACCAAACATTGCAGAATCGAAAGTAAAAAGGATGGTACCAATTCATGGCTGCATCCTCACCAATTAAGAAAGAACAATAGCCATCAGGTCGTCTATCTTCTCCAAGTAGACAGCCGGTAAATGACCGGCCATAAGCCCCAACCTGCGCCGCAAGCCTCGATTGAGCTCCTGCTCGAACCAAAGGTGCCCGACCCTATTCAGCCTTGACCTCCGCCATGGTCCTCCAATATCACTATCTCATGCTTCACTTGTGGATGGGGGAGAACGTTGAAGATCTGAATGGTGGATTCCTGGGAGAAGTGAAACAAGGTGAAAAATAAAGGGGATCTTTCTTTTTCGGGCAACTCTTCATAAGATCGGTGTGCCTGGGTCAATTGGACGGACGAAGATAGAGATAGTTTTAAATTCCTGCCTTATCGGTGCTAAGCCAATTGGACGCACGGGCACGTGTCGCACGACTTGGGAGCATGTAGCGACAAAAATGTTTGACGCTAATATTATGAAAAATATTGAAAATTTTACGGCCCTAAAAATTTGGAGGTTTCAAGAAAACTAAGATATTTGTATGATCGCGCATAAACTTTGGGAAAAATGTAAGTGGACTAATTCAAAAAGTCTAAAGTATATATACAAAAATTCATTATTCTGAAATTTAGATACATGCAAATAAATAAATCAATTGCTCAAGGTTAATTGAGTAATAATTTTACTTGTATATACCACGTTAGATAATCAAACAATTACAGCTAATCAACTATTACTGATCTTCATAAACAATTATGTTAAAATATATTCGAATAAACATAATTATTAGTAATTTGAACATAAAAATTAAAATGTGGTTTTTATTAGGTTTTCTAGAATTGTTTTCTTTTATGGATTCTATATGAAAAATTCCAATAGACAATCAAGATGCCGCCCGCCCATGTGCGCGGGCCACTGTGCTAGTTCCCATGAAAGAGTATCAAACGCTTTTGATATATCAATCTTCATAAGAACAGCAGGAGACTTCCTCCGATGCAGTTATCTGACCGTATTCGCAACCAGCTTGTAATTTTCATGTATGCTTCTTGTTTGAACAAATGCACATTGCGCTTGGGAGATGAGAGACGGCAGCAGCGGGGCCAGACGGCAAGCGAGTATCTTGGTTAGGATTTTAGATATCCCATGAATCAAACTGATGGGGCGATACTCGTGAATGTCAAGAGGGTTATCCTTCTTTGGGAGCATAATTAGGATAGACGAGTTAAGCCTCTGGAAGCCACTGAAATTTCCCTGATGAATATGATCCAGAGCAGCTAATAGATCTTTTGCGATAACTTCCCAAGCCAACTTGAAGAAGAGGCCAGAAAAGCCGTCCGGACCAGGGGCTCGATCGAAGGGCATCTCCATGACAACCTTCTTCACTTCCTCATGAGAGAATGGGGCCTCGAGTTGCCTAGCTTGTGTCGCAGACAAGGAGGGCAGACTTAATTCATTTAGGTTCAAAACTGAGTTTCTAACAGTCGTCGAACCAAAAACCTCCGGAGCATCGCAACTCTGGAGGCTAGCTCTGGAGCATCGCAAACTCTAGAGGCTAGCTCGACCATCACTTCTAACCGCAGATCTTCCGGAGCATCGCAACATGTCAACAACAAGTACATGTTTGTTGTGCGGTGATTATATGAGGCATTCCTTGCTAGAGTGTAACATGCACGAGATGTTTGGGCACTATCAGATGCTTTGTTGGTGGAACATATGATTTCATGTGAGGTGGGGAACACTAAACTTTGGTTATTCTATATGATTGAAACCTTGTCGCATAACCAGTTTGTCAGTATGGTGGTGACGCTGTGGGCGATCTGGACCTCAAGGAGGAAGCCGATCCACGAAGATATTTTTCACAGCTGCTCTCTACTCATGCTTTTGTCAACAACTTCTCGAGTGAATTGAGGGAGAATCCACTTTGGCTCACGGGTGTAGATGCACCCATTACCAAAAACATATTTCAAAATGCTTAAAAAATTTGAAAAAAATATCTTGATATACATCTAGACATTTTATGTTCATTCATGAAGTTTTGTGAGAAAAGAATATTTTTTTGTGGCCTCTGTAAAAAAACAAATTTTGGTGCTCCAACATTGTTATTTACGTGAACATTTTTTGTCTTTTTACACATACCACAAAAAATGTCTTTTTCACCGCAAAACTTTGTGGGTGAACATAAATTGTTCAGATATACATTGAGAATTTTTTTGTCTATTTTTTATATTTTGAAATACATTTAAAATGTATTTTTCATAATAGGTGCATCTGATCCTATGAGCCAAAACACCTCCTCCGTGAATTGAGGGGTTTATCAACAACTCAGCGCCAACTTAGACTACAATAGCCAGCTCATGCAATACCTGTTTTGATTCCACCTCCGCCAAATGTGGTTAAGATAAATGTTGATACTGCGGTCTCAAAGACATCAAACAAGGGTGTAGCTACTGTGCCTTGCCGAGATAGAGTGGTAATTACCTAAGTGTTTCTGTTGTAGTCTACTCGGGTATAGTCGATGCATCGGTTCTAGAGACACTTGCTTGCCATGAAGCTTTAGCCACTGGTGGAAAAAAGGCCTTCAATCCCGGTTTGTAAAGCCCATTAATCCCGGTTTCCGCAACCGGGACTAACCATGCGGGACTAAAGGCTCCAGCCTTTAGTCCCGGTTGCTTACGAGCCGGGACCAATGGTTCTCCACGTGGCCCGGGGCATGTGCAGCGGCTGGAGGACCTTTGGTCCCGGTTCGTAACAGGGACCGGGACTAAAGGTCCATTCGGAATAAAATTGTATTTTCTGTTTCGGAATTTCTGTATTATCTTTATTTTTTTATTTCTCTATTATCTAATCTTCTCTATTCTCATATCTCATATCAAATTAGATACTTATAGCTCTCACTCTATATCTCAAATCAATTACAAGTACTTGTGGTCCTCACTTCCCGGTCGGTCACCCATCCTCACACTGCTCCACCCTTAGCACGCTTAACTTCTCCATTCCTTCCCTACTAGCTTCCAAGACTGCGCTCGCGACTTGTTGATAGAAGTATGCTACCAATTCTATTAACCTATACACTTTGGTAATATATAATATTACTTTTTTAAATTCCAAATAAATTCACAAAATAAGAAACAATGATTACAAATAATAAGCACCAATGAATTTCAAATATTCTTTATATATAATTTAATTATTAATTTTTAGATGATTAAAATATTCAAAAAAGCCAAAATACTTGAAAAATCACAAATTCGAAAATTAATAGACTTTGTTAACCGAAACAAAGGGAGTACATTTTTCCAAACATACTCATCCAATATGGCTCAAATGAAGTACATTTTCCAATTGCTCATCCAACATTTTTCCATACATAATCATCCACCTAATTATTAAGGTTAAGACGATCAACATTGCTATTGTAGCCCTTTAGCTTCCAGAATCTCCTAGCTATCTCAAAGCCTAGGCGAGCGTCTAAAGCGGCATATTTTAGTTGGTTCATGCTCAATGGAACTTTTTCCCAACCAAAAATTAGATCATCTTCTTCATCATCTTTTTCTTCTTCTTCTTCTTCTTCTCCCTTCTTCTTGTACTTCTTCTCCTTCTTCTTCTTGTCCTTCTTCTTCTCAAGATGTGTCCCAATAATAGCATTGGCCAAATCATAGAGACTCGGCGTTGGCTTGCTAGTGGGGTTTGGGACAACTTGTTGAAGATCATACGCGGACGGAATAACAATTCCGTATGGCCATAGCATGCGTAGATCGTTGTTGATAGCCGCGCCACAAAACTTGATGGTGGTGTCCTTCAAGAAGTCCTTGAGTAGTTGCGGCACGGCATTGGCCTTGCAAATTTGAAAGACCAATATCTCGGACTCCACCGAGAGTTGAAGGACGGCGGCACGTTGAGGGTGCGCGTGAGTGGTGAACTCACAGTCCAAGCCCACGCACTTGACCGGTGCGTCGTCGAGGAACCGGCGCTTGACGGCGCGGATCCACTTCTCCACCCTCGAAGCACGGAGGGTCTCCGTGATGGTGAAGTTCATCTCTTCGATGACCACGTAGTAGATCCGAGACCGGGGCCAATGTTGCTCCTCCATTGTCGCCGAGGGAGAGCTCGCGGGCGCCGGCGGTATGGTGATGTGTGGGAGTGGTTTTGGGGAAGAAGAGGGCTAGATGTTTTGGGGAAGAAGATGATCAAAAGATGAGAGGGCACGCCAGCGTGTGAATGCAGGCGAGTTCCAAGGCCGCCGGCGCCGGTTCCCGATCAGCGCGTCGTAATGTCGATCGGTATCGAAGCGTCGTCGATCGATAACTGGCGCGAAGTGGCGGTTCGTTTGAACGGGTGATTGGTCCCGGCTCGTGGCACCAACCGGGACTAAAGGTTACCTTTAGTCCCGGTTGGTGCTACGAGCCGGGACTAAAGGGCCATGGGGCATTAGTCCCGACTGTTAGATGAAACCGGGACTGAAGGTCCCTTTTGAACCGGGACTAATGCCCCCTGGCCCACATTTTCAAATGAACCGGGACTGATGGACCCTTTAGCCGCGGATCGAATTTGGTCCGAGACAAATGCTCCGAATGGAATCCCGTTTTTTCACTAGTGAGCGTTGTCACATGATCTCCTTCACACAAGGGTACTTGTTTCTTCGGATTGCGAATCAGCGGTAGATGATATCCTAGTGGGTACCATGGGGAGATGTGGTGCTGTGGTATTAGAAATAAATGGCCGAGCTTCCCTCCTCAATGAGTGCAAGTTCGAGAGCCTCGAATTTTGAAGCACACAATTTTGCTAGACACATGCTTTCTTATGAAGCGGGTCACCATGTTTGACTGTGGATCCTATATGATGTAAACATCCCTGTAAACATTTTTGATGATTAATAAAGTCTAGCAGGTTGCCTAAAAAAATCCGTTTTGCTAGTATCATAATCTCGTGTCTAGTTGTTGTAGGGCTTTAGGGAACCAGATCTTGTAACCCATCGTGTGGTTTACCGTTAGGTGATGATTGAGGTGAAAATTTCCCTCCCACCAACCCATCGTGTGGTTTACCGTTCACTACATAAGTCTTTCCGAAGCAACACATCTAAGACCTTTTACAATGCATTGGCTCTTAGCATGTTATCTTAAGTAGATGTCTATTTTAGAGACAATCGCCATAATGCATTGTATTATTTTAAGGTTGTATCTAATTTAATGATTTTCGTCTCATGCATGGATGTGATTGGGCTAGAAACACTTTTTGTCTATGATTTCGTGCAAACACCACTCTCTTTTATTAATTAATAAGGTACCATATCATCATTTTGCCTATGATACCGTGCTAAAATACAATACATAGTATTATAAAGTAGTATTATAATTTCATCATATTTAGAGCAAGAGCAATAGTGTAGCTGGCAGTTGGCTATAAGTCATTGCCACATCATCTATAGCGAACCTTATAGCCAATATGTACAATAGCTAACTACAAAAGTATACTACTTTATGGTTGTATGACCCACTTGACACTCTCACAAAGCACCTAGGAGCACGTGTTGTAGCTAGCTCTTGCATGAGAGCTCACTCCTCTTCTCTCTCATATTTCTCTCCTCCAACTAAGCACAAATATACTATTTTAATTCTTATAGCCAGCTGACTAGGCTTTATTGTACTTGCTCTTATTGTTTTGTAGAATCTCAATCCAAATATGTGTACAAGATGTATTTGTCACTAACTTTTCTAGATTGACGTGCTATGATATGGTATCTTGATATGATACCATACTCATCTCTCTCCTCATTTGTATGTAGTGCATGATACTAGCTATGCTACTCAAATTATGAGTAGTCTAAGGTACCAACACCTCTTTTTTAGGATAAAAAAAAATTGTCAGTCAAGTTTGCGGGATATAGAATATACCTTTTACGTGATCTGCTAGAGACGATCTTAGGACATGTAGGTAGGTTTTATTTTCGCATTATTTTTGGTATCTGGCACAGATTGGCTTTTATGTCTGGCGTTCTTTCAGAAAAGATAATGTGGCAAACAGGAATCGAACCCAGAACTAGCCAACTGAGTACCTACTTCAACAACCACTACGCTACAGAATATCATCAAATTTATTTTTTGACGTGTAATACCTATAGGACAAATACAAATCTGGATGAAAATTTCGGCCAAAATCATCTTTTCTCGCCTCTTACTGAAAGTCGTTTATTTCGCGAAATTCAGACGAAATTTTGAAGAAATATTCTTCACTGGATTCTCACTGGGTAGGTGTAGGAACAAGTACAGGTTACAGGTGTACCGATCTAAATTAGCTTCGGACTAGGATTCGAGTTGTACTCCACGCTAACAACGAGTACCTAATCTTTCAACAATCTATATTTATATCTAATAATAAAAGCAATAAGGTTTCCGTCGTCAACCACTTTTTTAGACCGATTTGCCCTCCCACTAAATTGCATATTACCACAACTGTCACCCGTATTTTGTGTCGTACACAAAAAAAGTTTCGTTTAGTACTTTCGTCCGTCGCTAAGTTTTCCTTTTTTTTTCCTACGTGAGCCAAACTGCATCGCACGCCTCATGGTAACACTCCGGTCAGGACTTTGCATAGTATCAGAATCAGAATTCTTTTCATAGTTGGACCGGAGTACACACATATTAATTACGACCTAGGAGGCTAGGAGGAGGTCATGGCAACAACACGCACAAGAGGGCAGTCGTCCACCAAATCTACATCCTCGGCTACAAGACACGGCGAACGATCAGTGCCAACAGTCAGGTCATGCAGCTTCGACGCCGGAGGCTCCTGGAGATCGACGATGCCATAGTTGCCACGTCCGACGTTTCACACACAACTGCGTCCCATGGTGGCCAGATCGCCGCCGGACGCGACACTGATCCATCGATTACGAGACTAGGTCGTCTCCGGCAGCGCAGCCGGACTATGGTGGTTAGAGATGCATGCCGCCTGTCAAGCCCAGGTGACCAGGCCGGATCTGTTCGCCCCCGGCCGCACAGCCTAACTGCGGTGGTTGGAGACCACGCCTTTGCTTCATCCACAATACGAGATTAAATATAATCGTCGCCTGCTGCCTCCAGTTGCATTGCCGGTGCAAGTTTATGTGCACGGCAGCAGCAGCCCACCTTTGAGATTCCAATCCTGCCTCCAATTGATTCGCTCGTGCATGCTGCAAGTTAGGGGCAGAAGGTGCTTACGTCCTTGCGCGTGTTGCGACACCTTTTAACCTTCGCCAGCGCAACTCGGCATTTGCACAAACCTGCAAGATTGTGTCAATTTCTCTTCTGCTCCAAGGCCGTGGCACGCAAGGTGGAGGACTTCCTAAAACTCTGGTGTTTTGGGAGAAACCTGAACATGGGTAGGTGTAATCGGTGGCGGCTGGACTCAGCGTTGTGGAAGCGGCCTGCTACTATGTTATTCTAAAGACTGTTGCTTTTCCGGTTTCCTCTCTATGGGTGCTACTGGATAGAGGCTCTCTTGGCTGTGAGCATTGAGCACCTAAGCTTGTGACCAACGACACAGGTATGTGTAATTTTTTTTTTTGGATCGGGACATTGTTGTTGCTTGATCAATGGCTGACATTATCTGTGTTCCCAATTTGGAGTACGTCTTCCTCTTATTTCATACGGTTGTGTATGCAGCAAAACATGTCAAGATATACCTACTTTATTATGCAATTTACTGAAGAAAATTCATTCAGTTATATCCTTAACATACGAGCTAATATGCAACAGCTGATACATTACCAATAGCCTGACCGGTGGTTTTTCTGTGCTGCAGTGCATGGCGCACCTAGGCGCTGCCACAATGCAAAAAGCTCGGCATGTACTGCAAGTTCATTGCTGTCTTGGTTAAAAAACCACAGTTTCGTATTTAAGCGATGAATGGACCGCTACGAGGTTTGAGTGAACAACTGGTGTCTGTTGAGATATGATAGACTGTCTAATTCTCCAGGATTGAATTTTTTGCTTTTGTTGGAATTAGGAAAAAATAATATGATTTTCAGTTTGGTCACTGTTAGAATTTAACTGAAATCAATCTATTTTTTTAGGAAATATGACTAGCAAACTAAATGATCTAAGCCCATAAATTATAAATTCATGATGATGCATCATCAAATGAATGCATGTTTCAGTTTTAGTATATGCTTTTTTTTTTTGAAATGCTACACTTTTAGGTTTAAGCAATGAGAATCACTCTCAGATTTGAGATACGTTGAGCATTTTGGTGATTTCAATTGGGGTCACTTGGTGCACAATCTATGGTTATCAATCTCTATCTATATGTATATCTATACATAATAATAATAATAATAATAATAATAATAATAATAATAATAATAATAATAATAATATCAGGAAGGTTTCTTCCGCTCCAATACTCTTTTAGACGTTGTGAGGAAGTAATAATACACATAAATGCTTTCATGTTTTCCTCTACGCCTATTTCACCGTCACGAGAACATTTTAGCGATGTAACTCCCGATGCAACGCACGGGAAATTCTCCTAGTCTGTACTCATAGCTCGTTCCTCGCCGGCGAGAAGCAACGATGGACTTGGTGAGCAGCCTCCCCGACGACCTGCTTCACCACATCCTGAGCTTCCTGCCCACGCACGAATCCGTCCGCACGAGCGTGCTCTCGCGGCGGTGGCAGCGCGTCTGGATCGGTCTTCCGACCTTCGCGTTCGACGACAAGCGAGGATCGATTGCAGGGTTCGCCGACTCGGTGGACAAGATGCTCGTCCAGGTCCAGGGCACGGCGGTAGACAGACTCGAGATATCCGTCAGGCATCCTCTGCACATCGCCCGTGCGAACGAGTGGCTCCAGCACGCCGCCCATGACATTGACAATATCATCTTCCTTTTCCACGAGAATTTGCCCGCAGAGAGAATTCTCCATGACATTGACAATGATTACGACCGGATCGTGTTGCACCTGCCGTGTGGCGGAAGGACCACTGCTATGACGCTTGACTTCCACGTAATTGGCATCGCTACCCTTGCGATCCCGCCGGCGGTGCCGAGCTCGCTGACCAAGCTGGAGCTCAAATTCCTGCAGGTGGACGCAAGAAGCCTCTCCAACTTTGTGTCCTCCTGCTGCCCTCATCTGAGAAAGCTTGTTGTACACACCTTCGGCGACATGGATGTCCTCAAGCTCTCCAACCATGTGCTTGAAGACCTAGACATCCACATCTACTTCGGCGGCGTCCGGCGACTTGAGGTGTGGTCTCGCAACCTCCGCCGCCTCAGCATTCGCCGACTCTTCTCGCCGGAGGTTGTGGCCCACGAAGTGCACGACGGCAGCAAGTTGGCCAGCTTCTTCACTCCCAGGCTCGAGGACATCCGTTGGACTAGCAGCATAAGTGTACATCCGCGCAGGATCGACTTCGCCCACAGTTTGTCCACCGTTCGCAAACTTGAGGTCGGGCTTGCCACCCACGCTGTGGTGCATCAGACCCGCATGAACCGCAACAAACTGGCCATATGGCTCCTTCGACGCTGCACTAGTGTCAGCTGCCTTAAGGTTTTGCTCTACAATTTACAACCCAAGGTTAGTACGATCCCCGCACATTTTTTCCAGAGAAATGATGATTTATATTACCTAAAAGGTTTAAAGCTTTAAGCATTACACCTAATCTCTGTATAACTAAGATGATGAAAGAGACGTAATACAAGTAATCATATAAACATCTAAGATGATGAAGGACCAATCTGAGAATCACATTGTCATCCATTTTAGAGAAATATATCCTCGCCGTGGCTCCAACTGTGTAGATACCCCGCACACATCAATGATTAAAATAGCAAGCTGATCATAGTACACTATAGAGTTCCTCACTAAATGATGCTAAATAATAAAATATGTGTACAGTTTTGCTGTAGCGCTATAGAACTCTAGTAACATGCTGCAAACAAACCAGTGTGGTGACAGTTACTTTGGATCATGAGATCATTTTTGCGTAGTAGTTATTTTTGTTTTTAAGCGGTTCTATAGTAAGAGTTACTATAGTCCCTCCGCTTCACCAAACAGGATCCGTGCAATAAAACTATTCTGGTTGTGCATTGGTGTTAATCCATGAATATTGCTATATATTTAGATTAATAATGTACAAAGATTATACTCATATAAAATGAATTATATTTGTATGAACTTTTTGTATTTTTACCAAAAAATACATATGATGGTCAAAGTCGCCGGTTGGAGGACTCGTTTCCGGTAATCGAGTACGTGGCAAGGAAAAACATGAGTGCGTTGATTTCCCATAAATATATTGTCCCGGTAGAATTCGTTTTGAGTTAGTATTAGGTTTATTTAAATTTACATGGTGAAAACAGTCGAAACTAGGTAACATTGCATAGGATTGCGTTTGTGGAGGTCAAATCATAAATTAATATTGCATCTGTTCTTTTGTTTGATTGCTTCATGGACTTCTAATTACAAGTGTTTTGAAATAATGTTCTCATGCCATGTATATGCGTGCCACACAGCCAAGTTCTTGGTTCGTTGTGCTGAATGAGGCTTGGTTGGACCAGTACGAGGATCTGATGGTAGCGGTGCCCCATCTTAGCAGTGTCACTGACCTAACTGTGTCAACCCAATTGGATCATCATTCGTACGGGGCCAACATAGCGACACTGCTCTCTAGGTGCAGCCACATAGAGATGCTTACCATCCGTGTCGGAGACAAGGTAAGTTACTAAGCATGTTGACTGGATACACAAATTAAACTCCAGATATTAAACTCCAGATATACCTTTGAATGCAGAGGTACGAGGGTGAGTACACTTGCGAGCCCACAGTAGCGTGCTGGTGCAAATGTCCTGCTGACTGGAGGGAGCAGAAGCTCTGCCTAGATTTTCTTCGCCAAGTCAACCTCAAGGGCTTCACTATGGCGTACTGGCTGCCTTACCTCGTTAGCCTTTTGTGCTGTGCGAGACCAGCAGCCATCGTTAATTATTGTGACAAATCTTAGGAGCGGGCGCTGTCGTACAGGCTTCGCGCGGCGGTAAAGCATGGCTACCACTTTATACACACTCCACGGGGCGGCAAAGCATGGCTGCCACTGAATGAGCAAAACGAAACTGTACTAGAAATTCCACTACTACTACGTGGTTGCTAGCTTGCTTTGAGCCGAGGTACACTGGTGTATTACAACGAAGTCATACATTTTTTTGATAAAGGGTTTTTATTACTTAGTATTAAGCAATTACACCCGGCCTCTGCATAACAAGATGCACACAGCCGTCCAAAAGTTCAGGTTCAAGATAAAAGACAAAATACATATCGTTGCGAGCAATTGTAAATCGCCTAAGCAGCTGGAGGAGGACCAATCCTAAGATTATGCGGCCACCCATGTGGGGAAAAAATATCCCTCGCCGTAGCCTCCAGTCGTGTACAGACCTCCATAAACAGGTCTCTGTTCTCCAGTCGCTGAAGAGGTGACCACAAACGGAGCGTAACGGTACATCTGTAAATAACCTGCAGAAGAGAACAATTTTTATCATCAAAAACTTTGTCATTTCTACATAGCCAAAGCGACCAGATAACGGCTATCGCTCCCACCCTAATTAGCATTCTAAACCTGAGATCGATATCATGAAGCCAATTTCTGAAAACATTGGCAACACTAGTCGGAGGGTACAGGCTGGAAGCAGCTTGGATGATTGACCATATAGATCTGGCAAAGCGGCATTGGAAGAAAGATGTTTGATAGTCTCGTCTTGCTGACAGAACACACACGTTTTGCTTCCATGCCAATTACGCCTAGCAAGATTGTCTTTGGTTAGGATCACTCCCCGACGTAAATACCAGGCAATTTTTTTGTTTTTTAGCGGTATCTTCATCTTCCAAATCTTCTTATTATTATCAACTGGTATATCGGATTGCATAATTGCTTTGTATAGAGAGTCTACCGAGAAGGTCCCGTTTGTGTGGAGATTCCAATGGAATTCATCTGGACCCGGGGACAACTAAATGGACTCCAAACGTTGTTGTAAGGTAGTCCAATCAACTAACCTGTTACCCAATAGGTCTCTTCTAAACAATACAGCCGACGGTGAGGTTGCCATTACCTTAGCAATGGTATCACTTTTAAACCGGACTATACTATACAAAGCAGGATACTGATCTCGTAACGGGACATTATCCAACCAGGTGTCCTCCCAAAAATGTATCTGCGATCCGTCGTTAATAGAGAAAGTAGCATAAGGGAAGAAAAATTTCTTCGATGCCATAAGGCCAGCCCAAAAATGCGAGTCCCCAGGTTTCCAAAAAACTTGGGACAACGGTTTCGAGCCAATATACTTCCTCTTAAGAAGGGTCTACCAAACACCATCTTCGGTAAGCAGCTTAAAGAGCCATTTACCTAGTAAGGCGGAATTTTTGACTTGAAGGTCATGAATTCCGAGCCCACCTTGGTCCTTTGGTTTGCAGACCACACTCCATTTTACCAGTTGATACTTCTTTTTCTCACTATCCCCTTGCCAAAAGAATCTAGATCAATAGTAATCGAGTTTTTGCAAGACTCCTTTAGGCAGAAGAAAGAAGGATATCATATACAATACCATATTAGATAGTACTGAGTTAATGAGGACCAATCTTCCACCCAGGGATAGTAATTTACCTTTCCAACTACTTAGGCTTTTTTGAAGTCTCTTCTCAACAGCTTTCCATTCGGCAATAGTCAATCTCCGATAATGAATCGGAATGCCTAAATACCGAATAGGGAATTGTCCTTGCCCACAGCCAAACAGCTCTGCATAATTGCTAGCTGCGTCCTGAGCCTCTCCAAAACAAAACAATTCACTCTTATGGAAGTTTATCTTTAGACCAGAGAGCTGCTCAAAAGCCGCCAAAATTAATTTGAGGTTTCAAGCTTTCTCCAGGTCATTGTTCCATAAAAAGAATTGTATCGTCGGCATATTGAAGGATCGATAAACCACCATCAACAAGATGAGGAATCACTCCTTCAATTTGACCGTCCGCCTTAGCATGTTCAATCAATATAGCAAGCATATCGGCTACAATATTAAATAACATTGGTGATAAAGGATCACCTTGCCGGAGCCCCTTTCTAGTCTGAAAGTAGCGGCCAGTGTCATCATTAACTCTGATGGCCACACTACCTCCTGACAAAAAATTATTGATTAAAGCGCGCCACTTAGGAGAAAATCCTTTCGTCCTTAGTGTTTGTTGAAGGAAAGACCACTTGACCTTATCATAGGCCTTTTCAAAATCTAATTTTAAAATTACCCCATTCAACTTTTTGGTATGGAGTTCGTGAACCGCTTCGTGCAAGATGACAACTCCGTCGAGGATGTTCCTTCCTTGCATAAAAGCGGTTTGCGAAGGCCGAACCACATGATCAGCTACCGTATTAAGTCTAATGGTGGCCACCTTCGTGAATATCTTGAAACTTACGTTCAACAGACAGATAGGTCTAAACTGTTGAATCCTTTCTGCCAGATTAACCTTGGGTAACAAGATAACCTCACCAAAATTTAGACGAAATAATTCCAGTTATCCAGCGTGCAGCACATTGAACAGATCTAGAAGATCCGGTTTAATGGTATCCCAAAAAGTTTGATAAAACTCTGCAGGAAAACCATCCGGACCCGGCGCTTTATTGTGTTCCATTAGAAAAATAGCTTTCATAACCTCTTCCTCTGAATAAGGTTCAGTTAGAAAACCATTTTCCTCTATAGACACCTGGGGGATATCATCTGTTTGGGTCTCATCAAGAGAAAAAGAACTGTCTTCCGGTTCCCCAAATAGATTCTTGTAATAGTTTGTAATGTAAGCCTTAAGTTGCTCATGGCCTTCAATCCGCCCATCATCCTGAACCAGAGAATGAATACGTTTCTTCCGATGTCTGCCATTGGCAATCCCATGGAAGTATCGTGTATTGGAATCTCCCTTAAGGATAAATTGAGCTTTGGATCATTGGTACCATTTGAGTTCCTCTTCACGAAGGAGACTAGCAATCTGCGCATTTGATTGGCTTTTCAGCTCAATTTCCTGTGCAGATAATGGTCTCACTTCAGCTAAGGCCTCAAGGCTATCAATAGTAGATGATAATCGTATCTTCTCCTTTTTGAGAATACCAGAAACATGCCTAGCCCAACCCGAAAGGTGTTTGCGCATAGCGCGAATTTTGTTATTCCACCTTAAAATCGGATTGTTACCTGAAACTGGTCTTTCCCAAACTCTTCTAACCATATTGTGGAAGCCGTCTCGCTGCAGCCATCCAAGTTCAAACTTGAATGGACGTTTAAGCGGCGATTTGGGTGTTCCAGTGGTCAGAAGAATGGAAGCATGATCGGACAGTTCCTCAATACGTTCTAGTGCGCGTACAGATACCATGGGGAATTTATCTTCCCACTCAGTATCCATAAGCACGCGGTCTAGTTTTTCGTATGTAGGTTCCGGTAGGCTGTTGGCCCACGTAAATTGTCGACCCGTCATCGCAACCTCTCTCAAGTCTAAGCTGTCAATGACCGCATTAAACAAGAAAGGCCAATGCTCGTTAAAATGGCCTTTACTTTTCTCATGCCGGAATCGAAGCAAATTAAAATCCCCACCAATAATAATCGGGTGTGGATTATCCTTTGCCAGATTAACCAGTTCACGTAAAAAGTCAGCCTTAAACGCGTCATGTGCCGCTCCATAAACCGCCACCAGATCCCAAATGAAGTTATCAACCTTGTTGCGAATGGTGAGCTTAATATGATATTCACCATCCGAACTGGCCAAAACCTCCATTGTATCTGATCTGACGCAAACGAGCATGCCACCAGACCGTCCACGGGGAGGACGAGAGAACCACTAAAAGTCAATTCCGCCGGATAAACGGTCAAGAAGACTTTGTGAGTAGTTTCGCCTCCCCGTCTCTGACAAAGCTAAAAAAAATCAAGATTATAATCTTTACAACAATCGGCACAGTAAGAATGTTTAGCCAAGTCACCAAGACCTCTGCTATTCCTGAACATGCCATTCATTGTGAAAATTTTCTTGATTTTTGAGCCTTACTACCCTTACGATTTTTCTTTTCAGCAGAAGATTTAGAATTACGTCGGGATACTTTTAGATCATAAAATGAACTTAGCCCCGGCTGTTCTAAATCAACCTCCGAAATACTCCCAACGAGAGAGGAGAGGAGATGACCATTGGTCTCATCCTCTTCTTCCTCTAAGAGAGTAGTCTCAGCCCTAGTCGAAACCTTTGGTATGACGGTTAAACGTTCATATTCCAAATGTCTCAAGACATTAGCCGAAACAGCAATATCTCTAGACTGACTACCTAAAGAAATACCTACGCTATTCAAATTAGAAGAAATATGAGAATCTGAAAACTTAATAAACGATGCAGATTTCTTATTACCAGAAACGTCGAGGTTCTTCTCCGCCTTACGGCGCATGGCCTTCTGCATCATGTCCTCATCCGTGTCGCCAGATCCATCCTCTGTCATGGCATGTCTACCACTCCGCCTCACCACAGGATGCTGCTGAGGCTGTGGAAGTCCTGGTGAATGGCTTGTGCGAGATGGAGCCGGTGCCAAAGGTACGGAAAGGGAAGTGGCCGAAGTCGACCTCTCCATACCCTTAGCGATCAGCGGAGAAGACAACTCCGTCGACGAAGCCCGCACCTTGAGCTCCCCGACCGGGCCCTCCAATGGGCCGACCTCGCAACGAGGCACGGCCGGTGAGTCAGAACCGCCCGGTGTGAGTGTATGCGCAGCCCGCGCAGGGCTTGGCGAGCCACCTGCCATCTCCCGGCTGTTAAAGCGTATTCTAGCAGTACGTATTGTAATCTTGTACACGTATTCTGTTGTATATATATATATATGTGTGGCGTGAGGGCTTAGACCCCATGAAACCTTAATCAAACTTGGTATCAGAGCCATTGCTCTAGCCGCCGCCGAGCCCTGCCGCCCAAAACCCTAGCGCCGTCGCATCCACCCACCACCGCCATGACCTCCTCCGCTCTCCAGATCTCGGACACCGCCGGAGCGCTGTTCTCCTCCTCGGCGGCGTCCATGCTGGCCTCCATACCACCGCCCACTACACCCATCATACCCATCCGTCTCACATGTGACAATTTCATGATCTGGAGGGGCATCACTATGCCCAATCTGGCCGGCTCCAGCCTCCACGGCCACCTCGACGGCACCACAGCGGCTCCGGCGAAGACCATCGTCCAAGGGGACAGTGATGCTGCGGTTTCCGTCGACAACCCAGCGTACGTACGCTGGTGGACTCAGGATCAGAAGGTCTTGGGCCTGCTCCTCGGGTCTATGGATCCCGATATTGCATGCCAGCTTATCGGCTGCACTTCAGCGGCGGCAGTGTGGACTGCGGTCCATGCTATGTTTGGCGCGTAGAGCTGCGCCAATGTCCGCTATGTCCGGCGTCAGCTTCAGACGCTCCAGAAGGAAAACCTCTCGGCGGCCGATTACATCCAGAAGATGAAGTCGCTCGCCGACATCATGGCCGCTGCAGGAGTCCCTATCAGCGACGACGAACTCGTGGACTACGTCCTCACCGGCCTCGGCAAGGAATTCAACCCCATCTCCAGCGCCATGACCATCGGTGATACCTCTGTACCTTTCTCTGACTTCTACTCACGTGTCCTCAATTTTGAGGCCATGCAGGCCGCGCAAGGTTCTCCTACCGAGGATTGGCAGTCCTCGGCCAATGTTGCGCAGCGCCCTGGGCCCTATGGTCACCAGAGCGGTGGCCCTCCGTGGGCGTTTGATCACTACAGCCCAGCCTGCCCAGGAGATGTTCGTCCGGCCGGTAACTACGGTCAGCAGGGACAAGGCCGCTATGGCGGCAATGATCAGCCGAATCGCAACGGCGGTAACGGAGGCCGCAATGGAGGCGGCAATGGAGGAGGCGGTCGCAGAGGCGGCCGCAATGGCCGACGCTGGTGTCCACGGTGCCAGTTGTGCGGCAACTGGGGGCATGAGGCATCCGACTGCCGCAGTCGCTTCGACCACAACTACCACCGCATGAACAACTCACGTGCGGGAAACTCTGCCTCGACTAGCTCCCATGTTCCCCACTGGCTAGCGGACACTGGTGCCACGGATCATCTGACGAGTGATCTTGAACGCCTCCACGTGCATGAGCCCTATGGAGGGAAGGACCAGGTTCAGGTGGCTAATGATGCAGGTTTGTCTATCTCGCATATTGGTCACTCTCGTTTAGCCGGTTCATCTCTAAAATTGAAAAATGTTCTCCATGTCCCACACATACACGAGCACCTTCTTTCTGTTTATCGGCTTGTTTCTGATAACGATGTGTTTGTTGAATTTCACCATACCTTTTTCTGTGTTAAGGACAAGGCCACGGGGAGAACTCTTCTGCACTCTAGGAGCCAAGGTGGGATCTATCCTATCCCACTTGCGCGAGCATCTTTGTCATCATCATCGTCATCGTCGCGTCATGCATCCTCCAGTGTTAAAGTCACCTCCTCGCAGTGGCATCGTCGTTTAGGTCATCCTACAAATAATATAGTTCAGTCTATTGTTAAGACTCATGAGCTTTTGTGTTCCCCAAACAATTTGTCTTCAGTTTGTGATGCTTGTCAGCGCGCCAAGAGCCGCCAATTACCTTATACTGCATCTTCTCGTGTTTCCACTTTGCCTCTTGAGTTAGTGCATACAGATGTTTGGGGTCCCGCTCATGTCTCCTCTGGGGGATACAAGTATTATGTTAGCTTTGTCGACGATTACTCTCGTTTTTGCTGGATTTATCTTCTCAAGCGTAAGTCTGATGTCGAACAAGTTTTCTATGCTTTCCAGGCTCACGTTGAATGCCTTTTGAGCACCAAAATCAAGGCAGTTCAGTCTGATTGGGGCAGTGAGTATCATCGGCTCCATCAATACTTCCAACGCACGGGAATTTCTCATCGTGTGTCATGTCCACATACTTCTCAGCAAAACGGCGTCGTAGAACGCAAGCACCGACATCTTGTCGAGACTGGCCTTGCTCTGTTAGCGCATTCCTCTCTCCCACTTCATTATTGGGATGAAGCCTTTCTTACCACGTGCTACCTCATTAATCGCATGCCTACACCTGTTCTCCACAAAGAAACTCCTCTTTTTCGTTTACTTGGTGTTCGTCCCAATTATGAGTTTCTTAGAATTTTTGGATGCGCTTGCTGGCCTAGTCTTTGTAAATATAATACACACAAACTTGCCTTTCGCTCTCGCATGTGTGTTTTTCTTGGGTACAGTCCGATGCACGAAGGCTACAAGTGCCTTGATCGATCCACCGGGCGTATATACATCTCTCGTGATGTTGTTTTCGATGAAGGGGTTTTTTCCATTTGCTACGCCCGGTGCCTCTGTTCATATCTCCACCCTTGCCCAAGCCATAACTTTTCCGTCTGATGAACCAGCTACGGGTGCCTCTATGCGTGAATATGACTTATCCTACCTTACCACTAATCCGTCTGGCTTAGGCAATGTTGTGAATGTGCAGGAACCCGTTCAGCCGTCGCAAGCGATTGACGTGCAGCCTGCCGCCACGATCGACATGCATGCTGGCTGCATGCCTAGCTCGGCCCCCGAGGCGGGCCGCTCGCCGCCTTCCAGCCCTGCCTCTCCTGCCGGGCCGGCCCGTTCACCCGCGCGCCCCACGCCGCCCCCATGCTCGACGTCGCCCGCGTGCTCCCCGGCTCAGCCCGCGTCGCCTCCTGCTGTGTCGCCTGCTCTGACACTAGCCGCGTCGCCTTTGGCTGAGCCACCTTCTGCTACAGCTCCTGCTGGTCATCCCATGGTGACTCGACTCCGTGATGACACACGGAAGGACAAGGTCTACACTGACGGCACGGTGCGCTACGACCCGAGACGTCGTGCTTTCTTCGCTGCACCGCAGTCGCATCACGAAGCTCTTCGTGAATCGGCTTGGAGAGAGGCCATGATAGATGAGTTTTCTGCTCTTTGTCGGACCAACACTTGGGTCCTGGTGCCTCGCCCGCCTGGTGTGAATATTGTGGGCAGCAAGTGGATTTTCAAGACCAAGCATAAACCAGATGGTTATATTGATAAGCACAAAGCTCGTTTGGTTGCCCGGGGTTTTACTCAGCAGTATGGGATTGTCTACAATGACACCTTCAGTCCAGTTGTGAAACCTGCCACCATTCGTCTGGTACTCTCACTTGCAATTTCTCGTGGATGGACTCTACGGCAGGTTGATGTCAGTAATGCATTTCTTCACGGGTTCCTCTCTGAGGATGTATACATGCAGCAGCCACCCGGTTTTGAGGATGAGCGGTACCCCTCTTATGTGTGCAAGCTGCAACGTTCTATCTATGGACTGAAACAGTCTCCCCGTGCTTGGTATGCGCGCCTGAGTCAGCTTCTTTACCAGCTTGGCTTCACCTCTTCCAGGGCTGATACGTCGTCGTTTATTTTCTCTCGGGCTGGCATCCATATCTATATGCTCGTGTATGTCGATGATATTGTGATTGTTGGCTCTACACCACAGGCTATTGATCGCTTGGTGGCTTCGCTCTCGGCGAGCTTTCCTATCAAGGATCTGGGGCGTCTTGAGTATTTTCTCGGATTGGAAGCGTCATACAATTCAGGGGGTATGACATTGACTCAGCAAAAGTATGCACTTGATCTTCTACATAAGGTCAATATGGAGAATTGCAATGCCACATCCACTCCGCTTGTTACCTCGGAGAGGCTAGCTCGAGACACGGGCAAACCACTTGGTGCTGATGATTCATTCCGGTATCGAAGTGTTGTTGGTGGTCTACAGTACTTGACGCTTACTCGTCCTGACATTTCATTTGCGGTCAATAAAGTATGCCAGTTTCTCTCTCAGCCGACTGAAGTTCATTGGGAAGATGTCAAGCGCATCTTGAGATATGTCAAGGGCACTTTACACACCGGGTTGCACATTCGTAAGTCACCTTTGCATGGAGTTAGTATTTTCACTGATGCTGATTGGGCTGGATGCGTAGATGATCGCAGGTCCACTAGTGGCTTTGCAGTTTTTGTTGGACCCAATCTCATTTCTTGGAGTTCGAAGAAACAGCCCACCGTCTCGAGATCGAGCACCGAGGCAGAGTATAAAGCCTTGGCCAATGGCATAGCTGAAGCAATGTGGATCAGTTATCTACTGAAGGAGCTGGGAGTGACTCAGCAGCGTGCACCCATACTGTGGTGTGATAATCTTGGGGCAACATACCTAACGGCGAATCCAGTGTTTCATGCTTGGACTAAGCACATTGAGATCGATTTCCATTTTGTGCGAGAGAGAGTAGCAGAAGGTGCACTGGTTGTTAGGTTTATTTCCACACATGATCAGTTGGCTGATGTTTTTACTAAACCAGCCACACGACAGATGCTAGATCGCTTTAGAACCAATCTGAACCTTGTATGTAGTGGTTCTGATTGAGGGGGAGTGTTAAAGCATATTCTAGCAGTACGTATTGTAATCCTGTACATGTATTCTTTTGTATATATATGTGTGTGGCGTGAGGGCTTAGACCCCACGAAACCCTAATCAAACTCCGGCCCGGTAGCTATGTCACGATCGGCTGCATGGTCATTGGCGGACCATCAGCAGCGGTCGACGCGGGCGACGCCGAGGCTGCCGTCGCCAAGGGTGAAGTAGAGGCCGACGGCATCCTGGGACCATCAGCAGTGGTCAACGTGGGCGACACCGAAACAGCCATCACCAAGGGTGAAGTAGAGGCCGACGGCGTCCCGGGCATCTTGGCGTCCTTCCCACCCGGCGAGATCGACACTGCAGCATCCGCAACGGTCAGAGACAAGACCACAGCCACCCCCGATGACGAGACCTCAGCCGCCCTTGGCGAAGAAGGAAGACCCGCCTTCCCAGGAGGGACCACCTCGGACAACACAGGCTCTGGGCGTGTTCTGCCTTGCATGAATGACCGCACCCGTGAAGGCTGCAAAGTCTGGGGAGTAGACTGGGAGGGCATCGTAGAACCTCCTGAAGCAATAAGATGCGGTGAATGCACACGCGCCCGTTCGACCAATTCCTTTCCTCTCGGGGTAGTGGGAGAATTTTTGTATGGAGTCAGAGCGAGTGTCACACCGGTAGACGGTGCAACAGCCTTCCCATGATCACGGACAGCAGGGGTAACATCGATGTCCATGTTGGCCGCCTCCGGTGCTGCTCCAGAAGAAGGACCAGCATTTTAATCCTCACTCATACCATGAGTATCATCATCGTGCCCACTATCCTTCCAGAAGAAAGGTCGGAACTTTGGGTCAGGTTGAAAATCCGGCGACTCCCTACGGTATCGGAACCTGTACCCATTCAATTTTAACAGAGATGCCACCTCAAGACAAGGTGGATTAGAGCCATCAACATCTTTCTCCAAAGCAGATAAGTCCCTCATAGCAATAAGAATGCGCACAATGCCCTTGCTCCGAAGAGTAACAAGATCCACATCCTGAGTAGTCCCAATAAGAGAACCAACCACCCAAAGTCCGTGAAAATGTCTAACAGTGTAAGGAACACCATCAACCTGCACCCAAACAGGCTCCATGACAAACTCCAGCGCGATATCTTGTCTTCTCCATGAACTAAAAGTGACTTGTGCATTGTGCTTAGGCACCCCCATTTGCATACCATCAATTCTAGAGACATCATCAGCAGACGGCAGACCAATAAGAAAAGCATTAGGCCCATGAGCAATAGCCTCCCATTTCCAGTCCGAGTTACCGGGACACATACGAGCCATCAGTTTCTGAATATCATCAGCTGTAACCGTATCTCCAGAAACCTGAACCAATGCTATAGGTGCACCCGTGGGAATCAGATGAGGCTTATAAACCAAATCAGGTAAATGTACATCCAAAGTAGCAAAATCACCACAGCCAACAAAATATCCCTGAGGCTTCGGAAGCTTTAGAATAGGACAACGAACCGTTGGGTGACGATCAGTGTCGCACACCAGGCAATAATGAGTCACCTTACAGTCTTTAGTAGCATGAGTATTCACAGCACACTTCCAACATCTGACAGCCTTCTGGGGCTTAGGCAGCCCAGTCTCAGCCGTAGCACCATCAGCAACAGACAAACCAGCAGGAACCATGGGTGTCGCTTGAGCCGTTGCCGAAGAAGATGCAAAATCAGTAATGTGACCTTGAGGCGCATGCGGTGCTGCAACCTAAACCATTGGCTGCGGTACAACGGCTGCATTCGCCACCATGGCTGGCCCCTGAGCTGGAGCTGCATTCTTCTTCTTCTTACGTTTCTTTGGCACAGCTTGTGGATTGCTCGTGTTCTGTGAAGGAACCTGCGCCACTCCGGGCTGTTGATACTGCACATATTGACCTGCATATGGTTGATACGGTTGCATAGGGAATTGACCGGGCGCGAATCCTTGAACCGGTGGAGGGCGACTATTCAAACATGAATTAGATTGTATGATGTTGGCATCTAATCATTTTCACTTGAGCTGCCCGATCATTCCTTATCCTTAAAGCTGCTAAAAGATACTATATGTCTGCACATGCTGAATTAACTAATGGGTGATACGGTGTTGAACAGTGTTTTTGCCATCAGATAAACTGAAAGATTTCAACAACTCTCAGGTTTCCTTTTGCAGGTATGCACAAGAAGCGTGTAGTTTTCACCTTGTTGTCTTGTTATCATGGGCACATGGTTTTAATTACTCTGATTCAATATATATTCTATTTTTTCCAATTATGCAGAGCTTCTTTGTGTGGATTTTGAGCTCAAACTTGTTGTTGCCGGCAACTGGTAAGCTGTTATCATGGTGTTATGGGTTAGGTATTCAATTTATGTCACTACAAAGAATTGAGAGATTAGGTGATAGAACGAGAACACAGCTTTTTTTGTCACTACAAAGAATTTTTGCCTTTTTTTTTGTTTCGAACTTGGATACTGGATGGCTGTGTGCATCTTGTTATGCATAGGTCGGGTGTATTGCTTGTCTAAGTAATAAAACCTCATTATCAAAAAAAGGTGATAGAACGAGAACACGGTGAAAGGTATTCTTCTCTGTTCGCTCTTATGAAGAATCCTGAGCTTGTTCTCTACAAAATAAATAGAGTTTACCATTGTTAACTGAATAGCTAGGTACCATACCAAACATATTTTAAAATGGATGTGTAAGAACACAACCAAAGAAGAAGAAAAAAACAAAAAACAAAAGTCTACAGTGATCTATTCCTTGTACCAACAATACAAACGCCATCAAGACAGCATCAGAAGTCTAGCTTCTCCAATAGCGACGTCTCTAAGAAGGAAACAGTGCACAAGCGTCGTCGTTGCCCGATTATAGATCGTAGGTTATTAGGTTTTCACACTGAAAAAAGTTCAGCCTCACAAAACAATGTCTTCAACAAAGTCATTGTGAGACACAACCAATCAAGGCAAATCTTGAATTTTTACTTTGTAAGGTAGGACTTTAAACTTCTCCTGTGCTATCGCCCCCACTAGTCCTCAAAACCCAGATCCATGTCGTTCTCCGCCTCTAACTTCACCATGGACCATAAAAGATGTATCCCATGATGGCAATACACAACAGTGCTTCATAGTGATCCCTTTGAAACCAAATAGCCAGAAAAACATGGGTGCGCACAACCAGATTCCCATCCGATTTAGCAATCTCCACGCATGAGGCGCCTAGTGGAGTTCGCCTGCGGAGGCTTCCGGAACTCGAAACTACGGCCAGATCAATGTGGACAGGCATCAATCAGATCTTCGTCTTGGCGCGAGAGACACCCTAGGGCCGTCTCCATTATTCATGCCGAGCCAGTAACCCTCATGCCACAAGCTGGCTGCAGCCACCACAAGCAGAGCGTAGCGCTCAGCGAGCACCACCAACACCACTCGCACCTCACATCGATGAAGAGCGGGCCGTTGTCACCTGTGATGACCATACCCCGAACACCGCCAATGTCAATGTTGATGCAGGCTCCATGCAGTCGACTGCTACAAGCACGAGCACCTCATACCGTCTGTTGTGCCACCCTCGCGGCCACTACAGCCGCCGAACTGCGGGATCCTGAGGTCACCGCCCCCGCGCCCGTCTCCGCCAAGATCTCGGGGCCGCCACCTCCTTCTCCTCCAGTCACAACTTGCTGCCCAGGGCCATGCCGCACCGGCTAGGATCTCCCACACGCGGAAGGAGAGGTAGCCCCCACTAATGCCTGTCGCGCGATGGGTGGAGATCCCACTGCCGCCATCAGCCGTACGGTCTTTGCGGTGGCATCATCCGGTAGCGGGGAGGAGGGGCAAAGGTGGATGGGGACTCGCAGCGGCTAGGGTTTACCTTGAGCCACTCCCTTGGGAACAATGTGGGACCAGGCTTCAATTGATAACCCAGAAGTGTAGGGGATCAATGTAATACCCTTCGATAAATATTGAGTGTCGAACCCACAAGGAAATGAAGGTAAACCTCTATTCTGTATGGTCCTATAACCGTTTTATATGACCGATTATGCAAAGAAATTAAACTAAGGAAGCAAGGCTAGAAAATACTACTAAACTAAGAAAGCTCAAACTACAAAACTAAATCAAGAAAGCTACAACTAAGTGTTGGAAAGGTGTATGGAAGTGGTGGAGGATGGAAGGCAGTGTTCAGGACAAATAGCTATTCCATTCGTTGTGGTTGTCACAATTAGTGAAGCCCAGAATCCTACAAAAACTATAAGCATGAGTCCTCTAAATTGTGTTGTGACACAACCATAATAGAAAACTTGATGATTAAAATCCCCAGACCACCTTACAGTACCCAGTCAATGATTTATTTAAGGACTAGCCTAACCATCACATAAGCTATGAATAAGATAAGTCGATGTTTCTTATAGAGATGAGCCATAAATAGGAGCAGCCGACATATACCGCGCAATTACACCCCTAATGATTGATCTCAAAGCCACCTAATGATGCACAACAAGATAATATCAAGACAAATAGTCCATCTACCGCTGAAAGCTCGCAGGTCCCCATTACTTTACGCCATGTATGTATTGAGCTCAAATTCGGGCACATGTTTTCGTCATTCACTAGCCCCCCTCCAAGTTAATCCAACAGTGATAACCTTATGCAAATCCCCCAACATAAACATGTATGCAACCATCAAAACAAACTATTTTATGTGGTTTAGGGCTTTCGAGGATAGACTGTTTTTACCTACAAACATGTAACCACAACAATGATATAAATATTATTAGCAAACTGTTGTAGATTAGATCATAACTATAGTGGGAGAGACAGACACCCACAAAGACACTTATGCAAAGCAAGTTGCATGTCAAGCGTGGAACAAGTCTCATGTGCGAGGACATGTAAAGTTAGTCCAGGCCGCTTCATCCCACTATGCCACCATGATCCAAAATACACGAAAGTATGCAATAACATGATCATCAACGCCCACATCCACATGTGTTATACTCGTACAATATCTACGCATAGATCTCGCTCTGATACCATTGATGGGATCATAGCATTGAAAACAAAAAATTCCTACGAACAAAAACTCCAAAATTTAATCTAGGGGAACAAGTAATGGTAAATCATGGTCAAGAAGGACTCGCCCTTGTAGACCAAAAGGTTTGTTAACGAGAATGGTTCTCGTGGGTGGTGTAGAGGATCACTTGTTGATCTCAAGATCGTGATGAAGATGAGCGCCGCAATCCGGTAGCGCTTTCGCAATTGGTCACACGTACGGCTTGAAGACGACCTCCCTTCCCTTGTTCCAATGGGGTAGCGAAAGTAGAGGATCCATCAGGAACTCCAGCAGCACTACCGCGTGGTGGTGGTGGAGAAAATATTTATGCAGGGCTTTTCCTAAGCCATGACTTTTTGGTGGAGTAGCAGGAAGCGGGACAAGGGGACAAGTGAATGAGCAATTGAGAGAGGAGCACCATCACTCAATATATAGGAGAGGGGCAGTAGCCCCTAGGGGTGCGTCGGCCCAAGTAGGTGCCCCACCTCTCCCCTCTTCATGTGAGTGGACACTCCACTCACCCACTCAAAAGTCCCCTTAATTGGGTGGGCATTCCACTAAAAATTCCCAAGGGTTTTTCCTCCTATAAATGAATAGAACATTTTATTATTTTATAATATTTAATATTTTTCAATTCTTTTAATCAATAATCATTAACACTTACCCCCCTTGAACTACTCTAATATCCCAAAACAATTTCAGTGGTGTCCAATACTTTCTCTGGTGCTCTGTATCCACTCAAATGCATCTACAAACCTTAAGTGTGTCACCCTATGGTTCGTGAGTAATGTGGATATGATCGAGACATATCTTTGATCAATAATCAACAGCAGGATTTGGAGATCCATAATAACTCCCACACATTCAACAATGAATCTTGTCATCGCGCAAAACATAAACATTGTAACCAATTCCTTTTGTCTCGCGATACTTTACTTGTCCAAGATCCGATCATCGATATAAATCATACCTAGTTAAATCCCGTTACCAACAAGTACTCTTTACTCATTACGTGATATGACATTTATGTGACCTAGTCACGGGCTTGCAAGCGGTGTCAATGTGATATCACCAAGAGGGCCCAAAGTATATCTCTCTGTCATCTGGATGGACTAATCCCACTCTTGATCCATGAGCCCCAACTAACACTTTAAGAGTACCTAACTCCACCTTATAGTCACCCTGTTACGGTGTGACGTTTGATGTTATCAAAGTACTCTTTCGGTGTTAGTGATTGACATGATCTCATGGTCTAAGGATTAGAGCTACTTCATATGTGTTTGATACAACAATGTAAACTTAATGACTTAATCATATTTCTATATCTACTTTGGGTGTGTATTCATCACACCATTCTTCTAATGATGTGACCTCGTTATTAACAACGTACATCCAACACTACTAGAAAAATGGCTACCCGTAGCGCACCAAATTTGGTTACCCATAGCGCATGACCCGTGTGCTGCGGGTACCACGCCACTAGTATTTAGTTACCCGTAGCGCATGGGTGGTGCGCTACGGGTAATTTACTTACCCGTAGTGCACCAGCAAGTGTGCTGCGGGTAATCAGGTCCGTGCGCTACGGGTGTTATTTGGAATTCAAAAAAATTTGAATTTTTTATTTTTACTCGTGGCGCACTTGGTCTATATGCGCTACGGTTATTTTTTTTCAAAATTCAAAAAAAAGGCGCCGCCGGCCGCCGGCCGCCGGAGAGGATGTCGCCGGAGAGGAGGTCGTTAGAGAGGAGGTCATTGGAGAGGAGCTCGCCGGAGTGGAGGTTGCTAGAGAGGAGGTCATTCAAGAGAAGCTCGCCGGAGAGCCCATCATTGGTGAGGAGCTCACCGGAGAGGAGGTCTTTGGAGAGAAGCTCACCGGAGAGGTGGTCGTTGGAGAGGAACTCGCCGGAGAGGAGGTCGTTGGAGAGTAGCTCTCGCCGGAGAGGAGGTCATTGGAGAGAAGCTCGCCAGAGAGGAGTTTGTTGGAGAGGAGCTTGCCGAAGAGGAGGAGCTTGGCCGGGAGCTCACCGGAGAGAAGCTCGCCAGAGAGGAGGAGCTAGGCCGGTAGCTCGCCGGAGAGGAGCTTCTCATTCTCACGTATGTGTGTGTGTGTGTGTGTGTGTGTGTGTGTGTGTGAGAGAGAGAGGGAGGGAGGAGATATGAGGTGGGTGAGAGAAGAAGGAAGGAGAGAGAGAAGAGATGAGATAAGGACAAAGAGAGAGAGATCCGCGTGACCTCCTCCCGGCCAATCACAAGCCTCCACTAAAGATGGCACGGATGTGTGTTTGTTTGAAAACGTTGTGAGCCGTCGGATGCGTGGTATAGATTCTCACTTACCCGTAGCGCACCATGTAGCCATGCGCTACGGGTAAGTGATTCGAATTTCGTAATTTTTTTCGCACCAAAAACTAGAATGTCAAAAAAAGTCCATTTTCCCTTTCGAATTTTGAGATTCTAAAAATTGTCGAAACGACCATAGGTCGTTGAATTCTGTTATCGCCATATTTTGGCCAAATGAGGAGATGGGCCGTAATCAAGATGGGCTTGAAGGCTGGATCGGCCTTGCGCGTGGATTTGGGCTAATTGCCCGTGTATCTGTATGTTATGATAGATTACGTTTCGGTTTAAACAAGAGATAGAGTTGTTAGGTTTATTCCAAAGATAGAAAGTCTCCGGACTATAAATGTGTACCTAGGGTTATTGAGAAAGGAGGACGATCACGTTCACAACAAACACAATCTCGGCGCATCGCCACCCCTTGTTTCGAGGGTTTCTTTCAGGTAAGCGTCGTGCTGCCTAGATCGCATCTCGCGATCTAGGCAGCATCTGCTTATGTGTTATTTGGTGTTGCTCGTACTGAAGCCTTGTTGATGGCGAGTAATACTGTTATCATAGATATGTTTGGGCTAGCATCGGTGCTTTTGGTTATGTTTGCTTAATCATGCTGCCCCTAGAGATCTCGCTGCCTTTGCATCTATTTTGGGTGTAAGGGCAGCATCTTGCTTGATCTTTATTCAGTCGATTCAATCTGTCATAGTTGTTCCTTGTTCTCCAAGGATTAGTTTGATATCCGCATGGTTAGGCCTCACAAACGGGTTGAACGATCCAGTAGTACGTAAGGATATGGTTTGCCAATTCGAGAGGAGTTGTTCCGGGAATTGACTCTACGTTGGTTTTTTGGCCTCCTCTAGGGTTAGTTTTCTGTTATCTTTCGTATCTACCAGGCTCAATTACATGTGGGATGTTCCAATTATGTGGTGAAAGCGTTAAACTGTCGTAGATCGATTTGACTTGTATTGATAAAGCAAAACCCCATGTTATCGTAGATCCAATGCAGATCCATGGGACAATCGGCTACATGAGCCGATTCACAGGGAAACCTGAGAGCCGATCGAGGCTCGTATTTAATGTTTACGTGTCTGCCATGCAGGAAACTAATCGAAGCAATCCATCACCTTCCTGATCAGGTATAGGTCAGGTGGCACGCCCTTGCATCAGCCAGGACGTGTGCCGGAGTTTTGCGGGCCGTTGCCCGAGGGACCAGGGCCCACCAGCAGTTCTGGGAGCCTCCCGGCTCTTCGTGTTGCTCGTCGCTGCTCGCCGGTGGGTTTTGACAGGCAACACATTCTGGCACGCCCGGTGGGACACTCAACAACATCTGCATCAACATCTGACGCTGCGATGGGGGACAGACCAATCACGTACGACGATCTGCCTGATGAGCACAAGAAGAGGTATGATGATATCAAAGCTCTCTTCGAAGCCGATCTCATCGGCTCTTTTGAGAGGACCCGTAAGCATGGCATCAGGTGGAAAGGGTTCTCACCCGAAGGCGCTCTCGATGAGGTGGATCTGTCTGTTCCTTCAGAGGATCGCACCAGAGCTCTGCGACAGGAAGTCAATTACATGGTGGCTCATTCTCTTCACCGCCATTCTGAGAGCCTGGTGAACGCTTTCGAGCGCGTCGCGGTTCGCGTGGTTCAGGAGATCATGAAACATCAGTACTCTCCGTCGGGGCCTACCCTAGGGACTCACCAGGGAGAAAGACCGCTCCAGACCAGGCCACAGCTACCATTCACCCTTGCAACTCCGGAGCCACCGGGGTCACCGGCGTACGTCGTCTACAAGATTGGAGGTGATCCTGGCGATTACCAATTCCTGTTTGAACCACCTAAAGAAATCCCACATGGATATGTGTGCACATACGTGCCGGACTGCAACAGCCTGACGCGCACGAACCAGATTGCAACCGCAGGGATTTCTGGGGCAGGTGTTTCTGGAGGAGGGATTTCGGGAGCAGGGATGTCCGGGATGGACGCTGATAAACAGGCGTGGCTAGCTAAGTATGCCACCGGAACGAGTCATGAGAATTTAGCCCCTGCAGCTCAAACGGTGGAGCAAATCAGTACCATCTTGAGAGACCAGTTCGGCTTCGTGCCGAAGAGGAGAACAATCGGCTATTCCAAGCCGTACCCCAACGAGTATGATCTGATTCCGCTTCCACCCAAGTATCGGCTCCCTGAGTTCTCAAAATTTAATGGTTCAGAAGGGTCTAGCTCGATCGAGCACGTGAGCCGATATTTGGCACAGTTAGGCATGATTTCAGCATCGGATCAGTTACGCGTAAGGTTCTTTGCGCAATCTCTGACAGGACCAGCTTTTGGGTGGTACACCTCGTTGCCACCAGATTCGATCCGGACCTGGAAGCAGCTGGAAGAACAGTTCCATATTCAGTATCATTCAGAAGCTACCGAGGCTGGCATTGCCGATCTGGCGCAGGTGCGGCAGAAGCGGGGAGAAACGGTAGCCGAGTATATTCAGCGTTTCAGGACTGTCAAGAACCGATGTTATTCGGCTCGTTTAACTGAGAAAGAAGCAGTCGAGCTGGCCGTGTTGGGTCTCTCAGCACCGATCAAGGATCTGGCTTTCCAAGTAGAATACAATTCACTGGCGCACATGGTCCAGAAACTGACAATGTATGAGCAGCGCCACCCTGAGTTGTACCAAGACAAGTTCAAACGTCCGGTAGGCCTGGTCGATACAGAAGAAGAGGATCTTGTAGAAGACCAGGAGATAGCCGTGGCTGAATGGGCTCGGGGAGCAGATCCTGTGTCCTGCAAATGGGTGAAACAGCAAGGGCCTGCAAAAGGGTTCGACTTCGATGTAAGCAAAGCTGAGCAGATATTCGATTTACTGCTGAAGGAAAAGCAGCTGAAGTTACCCGAAGGCCATAAAATCCCTACGGCGCAAGAGATGAACGGGAGATCATACTGCAAGTGGCATCACTCGTTCACCCACACCACCAATGATTGCAAAGAGCTACGTCGGCAGATCCAAACGGCGATAGAACAGGGCCGTCTGATCCTTGGGCAGTTCGCCATGAAAGTGGACACAAACCCGTTTCCTGGCATCAACATGGTAGAGCACAGCCACTCCACGAGGCGTCAGCTAGATTTCTCGTTCGATATTAACATGGCAGGGCCTGTGTACCACCAGGGCAAGTATAAGGAGGAAAGCGGCCACTCCCGGGGCAAAGAAAAGGAAGAGGCCGGTCCACGCGACCGGCCCCGTTATGACGATAGGCGGTATATAACCGAGGAACAAGTGAGAAGCGTGCGATATCAGAAGCCACACTCCACGCATCTCCTTAACAAGTATGAGCGTCAGTATGACCGACGTCGGCAGTACGACAGAGATGATGAAAGAGTTCGTCGGACCGACGCATACGACGGGAGATACCGTCGGCATGATAGAAATGATGAAGGATATGAGCACCGCGCTAGGGGAAGGTCAAAGGAAAAGGAAGGCGTGGATAAACATTGGGATTGTCCTTTCTTCAAGTACTGTTGGGATGCGGGAATGAGCCGATTGCCTACAGTCGACAACTGCCCGGAATGTGGACAGCAGAAGGATGACACAGGTCCAGTTTCAGTGTTCAAGCGTCTAGGGCCTCTCCGGCCTCAGAACAGACAAGAGGAGTCATCTCGAGCAAAAGATCTCGAGGAGTCAGAGGATGAAGAAGAAGATAGATATCACCGGCCAAGGTGGTGTCCCGATGGACTCAGACACACCCGAAAGCGTAGAGTTCAGCGGCTACGTAGCTTGGAGGAAGCCGAAGCGCAGTACCTCCACACTTTAAGGAAAGCCCGGCCTGATCTGGCCGTGAAAATTCAGCAAACCTTGGAGACGGAGGCCCGTCCAAAAAAGAAAGAGTGGCGCCCCAAACCAGTAAAAGCCGATGCGAAGACATCGGCTGGCACAAACATGGTATTCATACTTCCGTCAGAGTTTTGCGCTCCAAGAACCGAAGAACTACCAGTGGCACAGTTTGACTGCGGCCCACGGCCGGTTATCTTTGAAAAGCCACGAGAGAAGGGCTACAAACATCTGAAAGCCCTGTACCTGAGAGGTTATATCAATGGGCAGCCTGTCCGCAAGATGTTGGTTGACACCGGAGCGGCAGTCAATATAATGCCATACTCCATGCTGCGGCGTTTGGGACGCTCCACTGCAGATCTGATCAAAACCAACGTCACGCTAAGCGACTTCAACGGCCAAGCTTCAGAAACGCAAGGCGTTCTGAACGTGGATCTGACCGTGGGTAGAAAAACCATCCCTACGTCGTTCTTCATTGTTGACAGCAAAAGCACCTACGCTGTCTTGCTGGGAAGGGATTGGATTCACGCTAACTGCTGCATTCCATCCACGATGCACCAATGCCTGATACAGTGGGATGGAGATGAAGTGGAGGTCATTCATGCAGATGATTCGATCGAGATCTCAATAGCTGGCATGAACATTTGGGACGCAGAAGACCAAGAGCCGATCTCTGGAGTCAGTCTAGACGGCTGTGAGCGCATTGAAGCTACAAAAAACGGGGTGAGGCTGGTCTTATCCACTGGCCTGACAGAGTAGCAAAGCCCACGATTGTGCGTGGTAAGGCCGATCCCTGCGATCGGCCACAAAAAATAAAAAGCAGTGATCTTACGACAAGCATGTCATGTAGTCGTAGTAGGGAGATTCCCTACCATTGTAGAGCACAAATAAGTTGTAAACCTTCCTTGAGTAATGCAATCAAAAAGGGGGCCGATTCCGGCAATCGGCCCAAATTATCCTCACCAAACTTTTGGCCTGTGTTCAGCATCGATTTGGCAGGTGACGGAAAGCTGGGGTATGGGTTTACATCCGCTGATGAGCTAGAGGAGATTGACATCGGTCCTGGGGATAAGCCACGACCGACATTTATCAGCAAAAAGTTAGATCCGAATCTGCGGGGTCCGATGATAGCTTTGTTGAAAGAATATCCAGATTGCTTTGCCTGGGACTATACGGAGATGCCCGGGTTAGACAGGAGCATCATTGAGCATCGGCTCCCGCTTAAAAAAGGGTTTCGGCCATTCCAGCAGCGAGCACGACAGATGAAGGCCGAAATTTTAGAGGAAGTCAAGAAAGAGATCGAGAAAATGTTAAAAGCTGGGTTCATCAGGCCATGCAGGTATGCTGAGTGGATTTCTAGTATCGTACCTGTAGAGAAAAAGGATGGCCGATGGCGTGTTGCCATAGATTTTCGGGATCTCAATAGAGCCACTCCAAAGGATGAGTATCCGATGCCGGTAGCAGAGACATTGATCAACGCAGCTGCTGGTCATAAGGTCTTGAGCTTTATGGATGGCAATGCTGGTTACAATCAAATTTTTATGGCTCCAGAAGATATACACAAGACTGCATTCAGAGTCCCAGGTTCGGTGGGGTTGTTTGAATATGTAGTCATGACATTTGGACTGAAGAATGCCGGCGCCACATACCAAAGAGCCATGAACTACATTTTCCATGATCTGATCGGCAAGCTGGTGGAGATTTATATCGATGACGTGGTAGTCAAGTCTGCTTCAGTACAAGGACACTTGGACGATCTGCGACGCGTCCTGGACCGAACCAGAAAATTCGGGCTACGGATGAATCCAAAGAAGTGTGCCTTCGGTGTGACGGCCGGTCAGTTCTTGGGTTTCTTGGTCCATGAACGCGGAATTGAGATCGGCCTGAAAAGTCAGGAGGCAGTGCGAACAATGAAGCCACCTACCACGAAGAAAGAACTGCAGTGTCTCATCGGCAAAATCAACTTCGTCAGAAGGTTCATCTCCAATCTGTCAGGAAGAATAGAGCCGTTCATGGGACTGGTGAAAATTAAATCTGATGAGGAGTTCCGCTGGGGGACAGAACAACAACGAGCCTTCGACGAGATCAAAGAATATCTAACAAAGCCGCCAGTGTTGGTTCCACCGCAGCAGGATAGGCCGTTCTACATTTACTTGTCGGTGGCTGACACGTCCATCGCCTCGATGGTGGTGCAAGTTTATGATGGTCTGGAGCGAGTTGTGTTTTACATCAGCAGAAGGATGCTGGATGCAGAGACAAGGTATCCTGAGATCGAGAAGTTATGCCTCTGCCTATTTTTCACCTGCACCAAGCTGCGACACATCTTGCTGTCAGCAGAGATTATCATCATATGCAAATCAGATGTCATAAAACATATGCTGTCGGCTCCTGTGTTGAAAGGCCGACTCGGCAAATGGATGTTTGCATTATCGGAATTTGATATCCGGTATCAACCCACCAAAGCGGTTAAGGGACAGGCGTTGGCCGATCTTATTGCTGAACGAATCAACACTGATATAGCAGCACTGTCTGTACGTGCATGGGCTATGTTTTTCGATGGATCGGCTTGTGATGATGGTTGCGGCATCGGCATTCTACTCGTGTCGCCCCGGGGGGCAACATATTCCTTCTCCATCAGGCTATCTACCCCTTGCACCAACAATGTCGCTGAGTATGAGGCAATACGCAAGGGAATGGAGTTGCTCATTGAAGCCGGAGCAGAAGTAGTGGAACTTTTTGGAGACTCCAAATTGGTGATTTCCCAACTCACGGACGAATACAAGTGTGAGAGCGAGTCACTCTTCCCATTATGGTTGCAATGCCGTGAGCTGATGGCACAGTTCAGGTATCTAAACTTTAACTGGATCCCGCGGTCGCAGAATACCGAGGCGAATGATCTTGCACAGATGGCTTCAGGCTACAAGGACATAGCAGATGGAACTGATGTTCAGGTACAGTTCCTGGAGGCGGACGACTGGAGAGCCGATATCTTCAATTACTTGAAAGATTCGGCTCGGGGGGCACCTAAACGGATAAGGTACAAGGCCATGAAGTATGTGCTTATTGGGGATGACATGTTCTACAGGACTTTGGAAGGGTTACTGCTCAAATGTCTGGGGCCAACCGAGGCAAATCGGCTTCTACACGAGGTACACGAAGGCGCCTGTGGAACTCACCAATCGGCTCACAAGATGAAATGGTTGATCAGGCGATCAGGGTTTTATTGGCCCACCATGCTTGAGGACTGTTTTAAGTACTATAAAGGGTGTCAAGCATGTCAGAAATTCGGGAAGATTCAGATGGTACCTGCATCAGCGATGAACCCCATCATCAAGCCTTGGCCATTCCGAGGTTGGGGCATGGATATCATTGGCAAGATCAATCCTCCATCAAGCAAAGGCCACATGTGGATTTTGGCCATTACGGATTATTTCACTAAATGGGTGGAAGCCGTCCCTATGAAGTCAGTAAACTCGAAGGATGTTATCAATTTCGTGAAAGAACATGTCCTTCATAGATTCGGGATTCCCCAAACTATCACGACCGATGGAGGTTCGGTCTTCATTTCTCACGAGTTTAGAGAGTTCTGCGAGGACACGGGAATTAAGCTGATCCGATCATCTCCATACTATGCTCAAGCAAATGGACAAGCTGAAGCGTCCAATCAGAGCCTTATCAAGCTGATCAAGAGAAAAATCGACGAGCACCCTAGGCGTTGGCACGAGGTTTTGTCAGAAGCTTTGTGGGCTTATCGCATGTCATGTCATGGAGCAATAAAAACCTCGCCATACCATCTAGTCTATGGACAAGAAGCCGTATTGCCATGGGAGATTACGGCTGGATCGAGACGTGTCACTTTTCAGGACGATCTAACAACTGAAGAATATGCAGCCCTGATGAGTGACAGTGTTGAGGATTTAACTGAACTTAGGCTGTGGTCGCTCGAGAAAATTAAAGAGAACAAAGCCAAGGTAGCTCGTGCATATAATAAGAAGGTGAGACCAAAGGAGTTCCACGTTGGTGATCTGGTATGGGAAGCTGTATTGCCATTGGGAACTAAGGATGCAGCATACGGTAAATGGTCTCCAAGTTGGCACGGGCCATACAGGGTCGACCAAGTTTTAAGGGGCAACGCGTACATGCTTGAGGAGCTGGACGGTGTGAAATTCCCAGTGGCTGTTAACGGTCAGCATCTCAAGAAATATTTCCCAAGCATGTGGGATGATGGACAGTGAAATATGGGGGCCGATACATGAAATCGGCCAGTAAAAAAATATATATATCCAGATTAATATTTCCCAAGCATGTGGGATGATGAACAGTGAAATATGGGGCCGATACATGAAATCGGCCAAATAAAAAAAAAATGCACAGCCATCGACTCTCGAGGTTCAGACTGTTACGAGCAGGTGTCAGGTTACATGAATAAGCTACTGAAGGAATGCCTCGAAGGCACGGAGGGCGTCAGCACGGACACGATCCACCTCGGCGATCTCGGCTTCGTCATCATCGTCCTTGCCCGTCACTAGCTGCTTGCTCAGGGCACGTATTTCTGCCAGATCAGTCTTCAGTTGAGCTTTGAGGCCTTCTGCTTCGTCTTGGGAGCGGGCGATGAATGCTTCCTTGTCATGAATGAGCTTTTTAGTCGCCCGGACCTTCTCTTCGAGATCTTCCAATTCCTTTTTTAAGGATGCAAGCTCGGCGGTGCTGACAGAGGTGTCAGTTTTGGCATCCAGAGACGCCTTTTTCTCATTGAGCCGCTGACATTTGGCTGCAATATCGGCCTTCAGTGGGAGTTGGGCGTGGCGTAGATTGATCCTCTCACGAGCCAACTTCACCCTTGACCCGTAGAAAGACAGAGTCACAACTGGCCAAAGCTTCACCTGCAATGCTACCGGGAGTTGGTCCTTGATTTCGTCAAGAACACTCTTCACCTCTTCAGAACCCTCGACCAACTTCTCGATTGGGGAGGACAGCAAGGCTTTGAGACGCTGGAATTGAGGTAGAACAGCGCTTGCTCGTGGTTCATCGTTGGCGGCAGAGGGAGCTGGTTCGATGGATTCAGGGTCGAACGTCAGCAAGCCTGAGATATCACAACCCTGGCAGGCAGAAGTGGCGTCAGTATGCGTCAAACAGGGAAGGATGAGTCGAAAGAAGCGAACATACCTCTCCTGAGATCAGGGGGATAGCCGACGGCGAGACAATCGGCTCGTGTGTTGTTGCTGAGGGCTTGGCCAGATTGGCAACCGTTTCATCTACACCTTCAGGGATTACTAGATCCAGGCTTGCGGAAGGCATCGGCACTTCCCCGACTTTCCCACTAGAAGTGTCATTCGTCTGCATGAAAGGTGCTTAGCCGATGTGAATAGCAATGAATCGGCATAAAAAAGGAGTGGTAAGAGTATGGAGGATAATTACTTTCGAAGCCTCCTGGCTCGAAGAAGAAGTTTGCAGTCCCTTGCGAGCCCTCTTGGGGCTCACAGCTTGCCCCGCCTCGACTGCTGCTCGGGGGGCAACAGGTTCAGGAACAGGCCTTTTCCTGGAAGCCGATGGTGGCACATCTGGCTGGCTCGGTGTGGTGGTTCTCTCAGAGTCTGCTGAGCTTGAATCTCCTCGATTGGATTGTGTTTCCTCGCTGGAGGTGTCTTCGATGGAGACCTGTAAGAAAGGGAGAGTTGGTAAGCACAAGCATGTTTACAAAGATAAATGAGATCAACCAAGGCATGAATCAGCGTACGTGCGAGCTCTCTGGAGAAGGGCTCCGGCGCCTCAAAGTTTTTTTGGCCACTACCTTCCTCACCGCCGTTCTTGTTTTAGTTGGAACTCGGGAGGCAGCTGACCCGGAAGTTGCTTGGCTCTTGGAAGCCGATTTTGGTGATATCGGCTGGTTCTGCATCACGACCTGTTTCAAAGGTGGCGAGTTTTTGCAGAAAAGGACCACAGGAGCTGGTGGGAGGAATTCGAAGGGGGAGCCATCCTCGTTAGTAGGTTCTGGACCATCTTGTTGCTGCAAGGAGACAGAGCAGGATATTAAAAGAATCGTCGTGAGCTGCATCAAGAAAATTTACAAGTAGCAGTACCTGTTCTACGGGGATGTCATATTCAGCATCGAGCTGTTCCAGCAATGGTCCCAGAGCTCTCCTGAAGGCATGAGTCTTCCACATCGACCACCAGTTCTCAAAACCATCGGTTGATGAAGCGAAAGTGAGGTTGTTAGGAATTGGGATGGTCAGAGCATCGAAGAAAGAATAACACCTCTGACTGGTGAGAGGATCGGGCAGGTCAGCTCTGCTCTCTGTGAGGTGGTGGAGAAAGAAATGAGGAGGTACTTGCCCAAGGCCAAATTGCCGAGCTGCTACGACCGGCTGGTAGAACTCGTATCCAGGCTTGATTATTCTGTTGGATGTGCTCATGCCAACTGGGAGGAAGCAGGGACGGATCACGGTGGAGAATAGCTGCCGAGTGCTAGTGTCATCGGCAAAGTTGTCCAGCCTGAAGGAGATTGGATTTTCAAAATTTTCCGATTCCTCCGTGTAAGGAAAGAAGATAGGATTGTCCAGGCCTTGGAAGAAAATGCTGAACCACTTGGATGCTTCATGAGGGATCAGTTTACTACCTGGCAGGCTATACAGAGCTTGGCCGTAGCTGGTGCATCGGATCTGCTTCCCTTTGGCATCTGGAAAGGTGCAACTTGCCAAAAGGGGGAAGTTTGGGATATGGTTTTGAAAGTACAGCTGAGCCCATAGTTGAATAAACCACCAAGGACCTCCTGTTTTGACTGCTATGTGGGAGGATAGTTTGACAGACATCAACTGGAGATATCGATAGACTTCTCCAAGGAACAGTTTGCCGATGCCAAGTTGAGTGCCTCTGGCAAGTTC